>CM076584.1:149730825-150330825 GCA_034641835.2 Pinus albicaulis
AGGTTATGCCAACCATTGCGATAATTCTTTGCATATGTTTTGAGATATTCAACACTCATGTTGTCAATATCTTCATCTGTATAATACACAAAATTGGCGTGTGCATTATCACGTGCTCTTTGTCGATTCAGACAAACATCGACTCCACCCAATCCACTGTGAACATTATCGATGATGGCATTCCTTGCTTCTTGACTAATTTTAGAAGTTTCTTCCATATTTGACTGCAAAGTTTTGACACGAACAGGTCGGCTAACCAATGGTGGCTCAAGATGAGGCAACTTAGCATCATGCCTAGAACCCCTAAGGTCACACAATTGACCTTTCCCAGGACCAAAAAATTTAGAGGGAAGGTCATTGTAAATGGGTTTCATTTGCAAAATGAATTCTGCATAAAATAATTTTGCAAAATAAAGCGAAAACTTGTCGTTCCATGGCAGTGTTCCATAAGCCGCAAGGTGTCTATCAAACTAATAGTGAGCTATATCATGGTGCTTGAAATATTGCATCTTCAACATCTTTTTTTTCGGCCCTTCTTTGAAATTAAACATAGACTTTGCCATTTTTGTTGTACCTCTTTCTTTAACAACCTCCCATTTATCGAGACAAATCACTGTTTCCTTTATTTTTCTCATGACATCCACAAAATTATTCGTGGTTGGCCAAAGCTTTTGGTACACATCTACTAGTTGGCCTAAAGAATGTGTAACTATTTCCAAGATTTGTCAACTCTCAGCAAGTAGAGTCAAAGACATGAGATCTCTCTACAATTTTGCATGAAGATGTTGACACCTTTCTAAGGTGCATTGCTGCATGTTTCTTTCCCACGGTATATCGGAAATGTCGGTCGAATAAGCCGTGGTGGGTGGAATTCCTTCTTCTTGAATGAAGCATTCTACCCTACATATTTTTTGACCAACATCTAGAACATTTTCAACCTTTGCATCAATATATACAATTTTGTATATTAGAAAAAACACATGTAAACAAATTTGTACAAATTTAATGACAATAATATTCAAATTGATGGCAACATCGATGTGGTTGGCTAGCATCTTGCCCACCTTGAAACTATTGAGAACCAGAACGATCCTGCTGAGAGCCAACATGACCATCCATTGATTGGCCTCCGAGGGAATAAATATCACCACTTTCACACAACCTACTAACACTTATTGATGGCCCTCTAAGGGGATTTGAACCACCACCAACCTCTCGTGACGATATAGAAGCTTCATAAACAAATACAATTTTATAATAAATTAAAAAACACATTCATACATATAAATACACATACATATTCATTGATTAAATTGTGTGAACCATACTACAACTGGGTGAACCATGAGCATGCTCCATTGATGGAGTAGAGACCCTTCTCCTCTTAGCTCCTAAAAAATAAAAAAGAAACTTATTAACAACTAAATTAACTCACAAAGTTGATAAAAAATCAATTCCATATGTACACACATGTATGTATATGTACGGATATTTAAGATTATATTTAAATACCATGAACATCCCTCAATCCCTAATCCCCCTCTCTCGTAGAGATATGGGATTCTATTGATCTTCGTCGTTCATCCTCCATGATATATATATATATATATATATATATATATGGTGGAAATTTACAATTATTTTTTTAAATGACTAATTTAAAATAAATTCAAAATAAATTTCAGAAAATTTATGTAATTTATTGTACACAAATTATGTAAAACACAACTTTCAAAGCACTAATTGATGTGTGAAACTCAATTTAAGAAAAAAAAAATATAAAAATGTTAAGTTCACCAAATTGCGCTTTACATGGTGGGAGCACACTTGGTATAAAATTGAAAAAAACACATTGTCATTAAAAAAGAAGTGAAAATCCATTTAAACAAAAACTTGTTGAAGTCCCCACATTTTAATTTTATAAAAGTGTGAAGTTCACCACTTGTTGCAAATGTGAAGTTCACCAAGTTGCGCTTTACATGGTGTGGTGGGAGCACACTTGGTATATAATTGAAAAAAGCACATGGTCATTAAAAAAGACGCATTTATAAGTACAAAACACAGACATATCCAAGATATGTTACAATGTCCATCAATAAATTTTGAAGGAGAGCATCGCACCACTAATTCATTTTTGAAAGATGAATCTTGAATTTTTGAAGAAGAGTGTCTCAAAACTAATTAATCTTTGAGAGATGAATCTTGCATTGGCATTTCCCCATATAATTCTAATTCATCTATTAATTCATATTTGATAGATGAATCTTGAATTTACATTTCCCCCCGCAATATATCAACAAACATCTTATTCACATTTGTACAATGTCTTATACTAAAAATTGAAATTGGCTAACAATATTGTTTTCTATTCCATGTAGTTATTTTAGCCTTTCCTTCTTAACTTGGTACATGTCATTCATTTGGTTGCACAAAAGTTCAGAATTGGTGAAAACTACAATTCCATTTGATCCATACTCCATAGTTGTTCCCAAGCCTTCTAGCAATCCAATATAATATGCCTTGTTATTTTTTATTCTTCCCAATATATTCATTTTCCTTTGGATGACTTTGCTAGTTGCAATATTGGAAAGCACATATGTAATCATTGCTTTCCCTAGATTGGGATAGAAAGAAACATCTATGCATAATTTCCATTTTTCAACCATATTTAGTGGTTTTTTATCCCTAAAAAAAAAAAAAATCAATAAAAATATATATTAAATTGACATTTATTGTAAATGCATGGGAGAAATGACACATGTGCATGAGATAAATGACATGTGCATGGTTTATCTTAAATTTTGACTTAAAAATTTTATGATAGAATTCACATCTAGAATTAATGGGAGGAAACCTTTATTTTGTGGGAGAAATGACACACGTACATAGTTTTGTTACAGAGATTGACTATATGGGCATTTACTAGATATGTCACCTTTGAGAAAAGATGAGATCCAGAGACTACCTGGCCCTTTACAGACTCTGCCTTTGGAACTTGTAGAAGTTAACCGTCAATAGACAAACTAAAATCCTGTATAACCATCAACAAAAAGAAGTGATTCTTTCCAAGATAAGAATAATGTATGAACCATGTGTATATGCACATTATCTAGCAACCATAGGCCAAAATAAAGAGTACTTAAGTGGTTTGAAGGAAAATAGATCCAACAAGCTTTGAAGGAGGGGAATAAGAACTGGAAATGGGGGAAGGATAAGAATAAAATAGCCACTACACATCCATGCAAGGGTAGTGTAATAATTCTAACCATTGCAACCTTTTTTTTTTCTTCTAAGTAAGTCTAAGATATATTAATATAACATATGGTACAAGGATAGTCTGGCCTCTGGAATTGTTGAACTAGCCAATTCCAAAGGCATTATATATCAAAAGAACAAAATAATGATTGCCCGAGAAGGGAAAACTAGTCAAACCAGTCTTAATGTAGGTGCCCACCATGGGGAAACCAGCTCCATACAAAAAATAATAGATAATTACGTGAGTATCCAAGAGAGACATAATAACCTAGAAAAAGAAACCCAAATTATAAAGAAACCTCTAGAAGCTAGGTGTCATTGTGTGGATGCAGTGGCTCTGCCACAATTAGGCACTTGTACTCATCGGAGGTGTCATCTGCAATCTTAGCTGGAAGCGCGACATGTTCAGGAGTAATGGAAGTGCATGCACTTCCCTTGCAACCATCATCGCCAGACCAATCCATGCTACTATTACTGCTATTGCTGCTACTGCTGCTGCTGTTGCCCTTGCCTTTGCTGCTGGAAGAGGGGGTGCCTTGAATGATGGGAAGAGCTTCAGACTTTCGTGAAGGTGGCTGAAGCGTCGAGTTAATGGTGGATTTTCTAAGCTTTTTTCTGGGGCTCTGGCTAGCCTCAAGAGAAGCTTCCTCCTTGAAGCTGATGGATATGGTGGCTGTGATATGAGGGTGGTCCATAGTACAGTTGTAATGGAATTGAGCAGAGTGCATGGTGGACAGAGAGGGCAGTGTCTCTAAATGAGGCAAAGGCGGGGAGGAGTGATTGGTGGGGTGGTGTAACACCAAAGTGCCAATCGGAGAGACATAGAGAGACAACCTCGAGGCCAGACCTTGGCCTGTGCCACTGCGAGTAGCAGGATAACGGCCAAATGAATCCTCAAGTGACTGAGAAGAAGACTCTAAGCAGATGTAATGCAGAGGACAAGTCACCCACGCACACCCACTGCCTTGGAAGCAGCGCATTGGGTGATGCCTTGGTATAATGGAGCTGTTGGTGGCATTGGTGATGGGCTGGGATAGCTAAGCCGAAGGAGCAAAAGTCTGAGGAGCCGAAGGAACAGAAGTCTAAGGAGTCAAAGGCTCTGAAGCAAAATTGAGGTTGCAATGGAGGCTATGGGAAAAGTGGTGACTAGGATTGAGAACGATACAGCAATAGAGGCTACACTGCCTCCCTATGAGTGTTCTAGAGCTTGGCTCTGAGACCACAGAGGGGTAGATGCAGCTTGAAGGCAATGGAGGATGTTGCAATGCAGAGGCATTTTGAAAGGGTGGTGGATGCATCGACTATCAGGCGAATTAATGTAACAATGGTGAGAGTAGTTGGCAGGTATTAATGCCCGCGACTTGAGCCCATGCATGACCATGTGGCTAAGCCAGGTGTCACATATTAGGCTCCCTGTATGCCTGTCTTCACTGTTCACGTGCATCCCGGATAACCATTACAACATTGATGGTCACATTAAGGAGAATTATTGGATTTTTGGTATGTGTTATATTCTTTATGTGAATACCCCCATGCACTATATATTTTTCTAAGCATAGTGGTGGGAATAAAATGGGAGGAAAGGACCCCCACTTTAGGGTTTCACAGAGATGAAAAATCCCCCACACACAGATGTTCAGTGGTAGTGCCCCAAAAAAACGTTTTTGGGAAAACATTATTCTCCCTTTATGATTGTTTTCATCACATGGTTTTTTCTTTTAGCATTTTTCTAGTGCATGGTAGTTTACCCCATGGTTCTACAGTTTCAGTTAAATAACCAAAGTTTTATCTGATCCAAGGTAATGGATTAGTAGTTTATAATTGTCGTGTGATATATACATATATACATACATACATATGTGTGCGTGTGTGTGTTTGATGGTCTAAAAATTAATATACTAATAAAAAAATCATATTCTCATTTTGGGTTTCTCGAGTAAATTATATGTTAATGCATGTGTTTTACATTGAATATTTTTCATTTTATTAAGAATCTATTTGAAACAATTAACTATATGAGGTTAAAACCTAGGTTTTGTATACATTTTGTTTCAATGGGAAACTTTTATGGCTAATTTGTTTTTCTCAAAATGTGATAGACCCCATTAAAATGGGAGATATATCGAAATGATTCCTATGGTTTAATAAAACAATTGAGTAGTTTAAAGATATAGATGCATAAATTCAATGAGCATAGTTTTGAGATGTACAAGCCCAAAATGCAATAGTTGTTGGTGAACAAATATCAATGGATCACTATGGATATATCTGCTTCATTAAAAGAGATTTTTCTAGAAGGATGTCCACTAGGTTGGAAAGAAGGGAAAATATCACAATTATATGTTAATGCATGTGTTTTACATTGAATATTTTTCATTTTATTAAGAATCTATTTGAAACAATTAACTATATAAGGTTAAAACCTATGTTTTGTATCAAATCACTTTTGGTTTCAATGGGAAACTTTTATGGCTAATGTGTCTTTCTCGAAATGTGATAGAACTCATTAGAATGGGAGATATATAGAAATGATTCCTATGGTGTGATAAAATAGTTGAGTAGTATAAAGATATAGATGCATAAATTCTCCTAGCCAAGCTAGGAATGGAAAGAGAATTAGATTATGATTCTAAGGAATGAAAGTATGGTATCTAAAAAAACAGACACCAGTGCTACTGTTTCATATTAAAAGGCTTAATAAACTAATTTTCATTGCTACTATTTGCAAAATTATTTTATGCACTTACAGAAAACATGCTTTAAAGTTAATGGGAGAAAGCCAACATGACATGTATGCTTTAAAAACTTTGCCTAAGAATTTATGGGAGAAATGACACATGTACATAGTTTCCCTTAAAGTGGTTGAGGTTAATGGATATTAAAATGAAGAACTTCTATTTAGATCTATTACAGAGATTGACTGTAGGGGCATTTACTGGATATGTCACCTTTGAGAAAAGATGAGATCTAGAGGCTACCTGGCCCTTTACAGACTCTGCCTTTAGAACTTGTAGAATTTAACACTCAACAGACAGACTAAAATCCTATAGAAGTTCAAAATTATGTCAGAGTTCAACCATTTTAGGTTCAATTTTTAGGCCTTAAATCTTGAGAGAAATGACATTTACATGGTTTGCAAAATTATTTTATGCACTTACAAAAAACATGCTTTAAAGTTAATGGGAGAAAGCCAACAAGACATGTATGATTTAAAAACTATGCCTAAGAATTTATGGGAGAAATGACACATGTACACAATTTTCCTTAAAGTGGTTGTGTTTTATGGATATTATAATGAAGAAATTCTATTTATATATATTCCAGAGATTGACTGTAGGGGCATTAAAAGGTATTTTTCTAGAAGGATGGACTAAGTTGGAAAGAAGGGAAAATATCACAATTATATGTTAATGTGAATGTGTTTTACATTGAATATTTTTCATTTTATTAAGAATCTATTTGAAACAATTAACTACATAAGGTTAAAACCTAGATGTTTTGTGTCAAGTTACTTTTTGTTTCAATGGGAAACTTTTATGGCTAATGTGTTTTTCTCGAAATGTGATAGACCCCATTAAAATGGGAGATATATTGAAATGATTCCTATGGTTTAATAAAATAGTTGAGTAGTTTAAAGATATAGATGCATAAATTCAATGAGCATAATTTTGAGATATACAAGTCCATAATGAAATAGTTGTTGGTGAAAAAATATCAATGGATCACTATGGATATATCTGCTTCATTAAAAGAGTGGGAAAGAAGGGAAAATATCACAATTATATGTTAATGCATGTGTTTTACATTGAATATTTTTCATTTTATTAAGAATATATTTGAAACAATTAACTATCACTATGGATATATCTTCTTCATTAAAAGGGATTTTTTTAGGAGGTCCACTAATTTGGAAAGAAGGGAAACTATCACAATTATATGTTAATGCATGTGTTTTACATTGAATATTTTTCATTTTATTAAGAGTCTATTTGAAACAATTAAGTATATAAGGTTAAAACCTATGTTTTGTATCAAATCACTTTTGGTTTCAATGGGAAACATTTATGGAAAATGTGTCTTTCTTGAAATGTGATAGACCCCATTAAAATGGGAGATATATAGAAATTATTCCTATGGTGTAATAAAATAATTGAGTAGTTTAAAGATATAGATGCATAAATTCTCCTAGCCTAGCTAGGAAGGGAAAGAGCATTAGATTCTAATTCTAAGAAATGAAAGTATGGTATCTAAACAAAAAGACACCAGTGCTACTGTTTCATGTTAAAAGGCTTAATAAACTAATTTTCACTGCTATTGTTTCATATCAAAAATCTTAATAAACTAAGCATTTAATTTTCACTGCTATTGTTTCATATCAACTCAAGCTCAGACACCAGTGCTACTGTTTCATATTAAAATGCTTAATAAACTAATTTTCACTGCTACTGTTTCATATCAAAAAGCTTAATAAACTAAGCACTTAATTTTCACTGCTACTATTTCATATCAACTCAAGCTCAGACACCAGTGCTACTGTCTCATATTAAAAGGCTTAATAAACTAATTTTCACTGCTATTGTTCCATATCAAAAAGCTTAATAAACTAAGCACTTAATTTTCACTGTTCCTGTTTCATATCAACTCAAACTCACAGGCTCACAATTATACATCCAACTTCAACACTTGCATTATATAAGAACTTTCTTACAAACTCAAGACTCACACACTTGGAGTTACTGATACTTTAATCACAGATAGGATAAGCTTCAAGAGAGAGGGAATAACATAAAGTGTTGTCAGTTATACTTTACTGTTGTATAAACTGTTATAATCCATCAGCAGGGTATAACATGCCATTTAGATGGAAATAATGGATTTTGAGAGATTTTCTAATGCTGCAGATTAACATTTTTTATACTCAACATGCGCACTATTATTAAATGAACATACAAGGAGTACTGGTATGTTTCAATAAGCTCTATACAACCCTATCTAACAAGGAGTAACCATTTCACATAAACTTCTTCATACGATCATTGTACTTACTGATCTTGATACAATAAGTAAACCCATTAAAGCTTTGAACATAAATAATTGTTATAGCTCTGATAAATAGGGAATTGGATATGCCTTATTTACCTAATCATGATATGCATTATCCAGGATAGTACCCATGCTTATGAACACAAAGGTGATAGATTCTGAATAGAATGTATAGACTAAGCAGAGACATCCATATCTAATAAGTAATCAGCTTCATATATGGGAATAGAACAAAGATCAAACTAGTTGAGCAAGAAGTTATGCTTAACTATGATAATCATCATATTCATAAGATTTCTTTAATGTCTCTGTGGACTTATTGGCGAGTTAAGAGAATCTAAAAACTTGGTTTTGGCCGAAGATTGTTCGTCATGGAAGCCAACGATGCTATGACCTCATGTGCCGTGTGTCCTAATTCTGTATAAAATCTTTGCAGGGATAATAGGTTCATTGAAACTATTGGTGAACAACACCTGTTATGGTTTCATGGGTAGTAGTGTGGTGCTGTTGTGAAGGCTTGCTTGCTAGTTAATTATTTAGTTTATAATGACCATAATTTTTTAAACACATGTAATATTAAGATTCATTCATCGTAATTTAAAATATAACAATTAAACATAATTAATTGTAACGCATAATTATTTCTTCTTTCAAATTTACAAAATTTGTGGGTCGTTTAGTTTATAATCACTATAAATCTTCAAACACATGTAATTCTTTCATCACAATTTAAAATATAACAATTGTACATAAATTTTTTAGGCCAAATCACATTGCACATTTTGAATTTTCAAAACATTTAGTTTATAATCGCCATAATTCTTTTTACACATGACATTAAGATTCATTCATCCCAATTTAAAATATACAATTATACATAATTAATTACACATAATTATTTACACTTTAGTTTAATTCTCCTTTGAAATTTACAAAATTTTCGGCTCTGTTGTATAGATATGCAGATACTTACTTCGAAATTTGCAGAAATTCTCCGCGACGCAACTCCAAATCACTAAAAGCGCAACAAAGCAGCAACAGAGCAAAACATAGCTCACCAAACCGCAACATAGAAGCAACAGAGTGCAACAGAAAAGAAAAAGCCAGAGAGCATGACATAGAATCAGAAAAGAAACTAACAAAAATCAGATGCATGAGACAAATCTGAACAAGAAACCTATGAAAGTTCGAGGTGATATATTTATAAAATAGGAGTTCGGTCGAGCTAATAGTCTGGCCAAACTAACAGTTCGGCCGAACTTTTGTTGCCGGTTTTCCCATCTCCGGCCAAAAATATGTTTGCCCATGCCGTCAGTACACCATCAATGTAAACGGAAGAACGAGTTCGACGGAGCTAATTTCAAAAGTTCAGTCGAACTCTCTAATAGTTCGGCTGAACTTTTGAAAAGTTCGTTCGAACTATTGAGAAAAATAGTTTTCCGCTCCCGATTCTCACAAAAGTGTAACCCAACTTTACATTTTCACCTTGTTATCATGCCATGCAAGATGGAAGATAATGAAGGTAATCATGAGAACTGAGAGTGATATGGTACATGTGTTATTTCATCAATATTTATACTTTTTAAGATGGTTTTTTATAAATAAGAGGACTTAACTACCTTTTAACTTATAAGACCCTTTTTTTTTAAACATTATAATATGTATTTTTGAATTAATTGGTAATTTTCATTGTGTTAATCTTAAAATTAATATTTCACTTGATAATTTGCATTTATGTTAATCTAAAAAACAATGGCATACTTTATAAAGTTCTTTTTTTTTGGTATGTAAGATCATAATAAAGTAATGATAATTCTAAAGTACATGAATTTATTTGCATTATTTTCTAAACTTTATTATGTTAAAAAAATTCATATTATTCTAGACTTATTATTTTACAATTATTTGCAATTTTACAAATTTACAAATTTAAAAATTTTAATAAAATCATTTCACATTAATACAATTAAAATTTTCATATTAATACAATAAAAAATTTACAGATATTTTACATACAATTACAATTACAATTTTACAATTTCACATACAATTACAATTACAATTTTAGAATTTTACATACAATTACAATTACAATTTTAAAATTTCACGTACAATTAAAAATACAGCTACAATTTTAGAATTTTACATACAATTAGAATTACAATTACAATTTTACAATTTTGCATATATACAGTTACAATTAAAATTAAAATTAAAATTACAATCATTTCATAATAAATTAAATATTACAATTAAAATTAAAATTTTACAAATATTTTACATACAATTACAATTAAAATTACAAATACAAATACAAATACAATTTTACAACTTTACATAAAATTAAAATTAAAATTTCAATTACAATCACGACATAATATTTAACAAATATCATGATCATTTAGTATTAAATTAAATAAACATCACAATCATGATAACCATCGTACAAACATCATATTCGACCAAAAAACACATTCAAATTCACTAAATTTAGTCATCGTGATCATGTTCATCTAACAAAACAAAATTAACATTGTTAACATCATCACAACACAAACATCAAATATACATCTCATGTCAAATAACTGCTATCACATACACATCTAACTGCAAGTTGCACATTAAATGAATATATCTAACATGACCTAACAATATACACATGTTGGACTGCAGAGAGGATAGAGACTGCGCGCGCTCTCTGCTTTGCTCTGCGGAGTCGAGTTTAGGTTTGCTGCCGCCACCGTGCTTGCCGTCGCCATGAGCGGCCCTGGGGGTGGGGAGTCCTCTCCCACCCCGCCATCTTCTTCTGTTGACGCATTCAGAAAGCTTCTAACGCAGAAAGGGAAGCAACCCAAGAACATCGAAGTGCCGAAATTCATAAAAAAGCTCGAAGAAATACCAGAGATTGCACTTCCAGAGGAACAATCGATCAAAATAGCTCTTGCACTGTCTGACAGAGGGTTGGTTGGGCAGTTTATGCGCCGCTGGCCTTCCACAAAAATCACGGACGATTGGATTCAGCGAAACTGGAGACCTCAGTTGAAAAACAATGTGATTTGTTATGCTGTGGGAAGAGGCTATTTCATTTTTGAATTTACCTCCAAAGAAGATCGAGATTTGGTGTTCAGAAACGGGCCGTATTTCATGGGAAATCAGGGTCTGTATCTTAACAAATGGAGCCCTGATTTCGATCCCTCTGTCGATGTCCCTAAGGAGGTGCCGGTCTGGGTTCGCCTCCCTAACCTTCCTATTCACTGCTGGAGCTATCAAGCCCTGCAGAAGATTGGTAATGGGTTGGGTCGTTTCATTGACAAAGCTGACCACAAGGGACAATATACCTGTGCCAGAATTTGCGTGGAAGTCGATTTGGAAGCGGGTTTGCCAGAAGCGGTCAAACTAACAGTTGGAGATTGGCAACATTTCCAAAAGCTGGATTACGAGCAGTTGCCTTTCAAGTGCCGCAACTGTCATGAACACGGTCACTTCCAGCGAAACTGCCCAAAAGCTCCAACAGGAAACAAGGTTGAAGAAGAAGGATGGAAAGAAATTAAAAAGGGCAAGGCTGTCCCAAAGCCTCCGGGGCAGAATAAATCCATGCCTTTGGGTAAGCCACAAACAAATCCAAAGTCCTCAGCTGATCCTATCGATGGCTCCTCCTCAGGGAAAATGGTGGATGTCACGGAGCCCCTTGAGGATACAGAAAACAATCTGAAGGAAGCGAAAGAAACTGAAGTCGAAACAATTGTCCCACCAGTTGATGATATTCAGAGGGAAATCGAAGGCAACGAAGAGCATATCAGCCTTGCTTCTGATTCTGAGGGAGAAACAGAAGAGAGAGACTCCGAATCAGACAACTCGCAAGTAACTCCTATCAAGACGACTAGGGGTCGAAAATCCAAGAAAAAACAAAGAGAGGAAAAAACCTACCTAGATGTCCTCCAAGGTTCCCAAAAAACCCTCAAAGGAATGATGAATACTAGGTCTGGGCACAAGAATATTAGGGCTCCAAAAGGAGCCACAACCCCCCAAGGCAGTAAATAATGAAATACGTCTCCTGGAATTGCAGAGGTTTAGGCAGCAGGTTGAAAGAGGAAGCCATGAAAGACATAGTGAGAATATATTCGCCTGAAATCCTCCTCATCCAGGAGACAAAGATGGAGGATCTTCTTCTCCTCCAAGCTAGTAAAGTTTTTTGGCAAAAAGGTAATGGAAGAGCGGTTAGTGCTCGAGGCGCTTCTGGTGGAATAGCCACCTTCTGGAACAGCACCATATATGATCTTATCCAAGAAAAAAGTAGCCCCCATTGGCTCTTCACTCAGCTTCTCCACAAAGACTCCGGTCAACAAGTAAGTATGTTTAATCTTTATGCTCCTGTTTTGCCAGACGAGAAAAAAATCTGTTGGAACTCGATTCAATCCTTTCTTTTAGAGCAAAATCCAGGAAATATCATTATTGCAGGTGACCTGAATGTCACCCTTGCTGTCCATGAGAAAAAGGGAGGCTCCATTGTCAGGGATCCTTCCAGAGAATGGGTTGAAGATATTATGCTGGGTTGGGACCTGGAGGATATTATACCTTCTTCAGGGAAATACACCTGGTCCAAAAAAAGATTAGCCCCCAATCACATTGCTGCCCGTTTGGACAGATTCCTTGTCCACTCTTCTTTTCTGACTTGCGGTCTTATGGCCACTTCTAAAATTCTGCCAAATTCCACTTCTGATCATAAGCCCATCCTCCTTGAGCTTTCCCTGGATGGTAATCTGGGCCCCATCCCTTTTCGTTTTAGTCCCCTGTGGATCCAGCAAGAAGGATTCCAAGAGGTGGTTTCTGAAGCCTGGAATAGGCCTGTCAATGGCTCCCCATTCTTTGTATGGGAAGAAAAAATCAGGGGCCTGAAAAGGAGTCTTAAGGAGTGGGCCAAAAGGCTGAAAACCCCCTCTGCCAAAAGAAAAGACTCTCTTAATAGTCTGGCCTCTCATCAATTAGACATGGAGCACAGTCCTGTAACACAAAGTCTTCTTCAAAAGGAAGTCGAGCTTCAAAAAGATTTTCACAAATCTAGCAGGGAGGAAGAAGAATTCTGGAGACTGAAGTCAAGGAACCTATGGCTACAGTCCAGAGATAAAAACACCAGCTTCTTCCATAAACAAGCCGAAGCTCGCAAACATTTCAAATCTGTTTCTGAGATACATCACCAAAACACTGTTGTTAAAGACTTCGATGGCATCAAGAGAGCTGCTTCTTCTTCAAAGATCTATATTCGGCTCCTGAAGATCCACCTATTGATCCTCATGCCTACCCGTTTGACTTAATCCCCAATTGCGTTCAGGATTCGGATAATGATATGTTGACTGCTCCAATCAGTATGGACGAACTTAAGAAAGTTCTGGATGGCATGGAGCCCGATAAAGCCCCAGGCCCCGATGGGTTCTCTGTTAAGTTTTTCTTGACTTGCTGGTCTACAATCAAAAAAGATCTTTTGAGAATGGTCAGAAAGTCTCAGTCTTGTGCAAAGCTGGGTGGTGGCATCAATTCGGCCTTTCTCGCCTTGATTCCGAAAGAGAAAGGTGCTTCTGACTTAAGCAGATTCAGGCCCATTTCCTTGTGCAATTCCAGTTACAAGCTGGTCTCCAAAATTATTGCCAATCGCCTTAAGAATATACTGCCAGCCATCATCCCTGAAAATCAAGGTGGCTTCATCAAAGGTAGAAAGATTTTGGACAACATAGTGCTGGTGCAAGAAGCAGTTCACTCTAGCTGCGATAGAAATGAGAAAGGAATGGTGATTAAGCTTGATCTGGCTAACGCCTTTGACAGAGTGAGACATGAATTTTTGTACATTGCGATGAAGAAGCTAGGCTTCTCTACAGTCTTCATCAGCTGGGTGAACGCTTGTATTGCCTCGCCTTGGATTGCGCCATTGGTTAATGGTCGCTCTACTGACTTCTTCCAAGCCTCTAGGGGCCTTAGACAAGGCTGCCCCTTGTCTCCGCTCCTCTATGCTATTCAGGCCTCAGTGCTCAGTTTCCAACTAGATCACAACCAGCAGATCCAAACTTTGCCTGGCCTCAGAACGACTAACAAGGTGAAAGACATTAATCATGCCCAGTTCGCTGATGATACTTTGCTGCTTGGAGGAGCCAGCATAAACTCTGCCAGATCCTTCAAGAAGGAGATGGACATTTACAGGGAGATTTCAGGCAGCAAGATTAACTATCGAAAATGCTCTATCTATGGATGGAATTGCTCGATCAAGGAGCTATCTGATATTTCTAGGCTCTTAGAGATGGATGGAATTCGAAACTGGGAGTCTTTTAAATATCTCGGGATCCCAATTTTCAAATCCAAGCCTAAAGTTGCTCATTGGCTGCCTCTGCTCGACAAGCTAAAGATCAGAATCCAGGCTTGGGGAGCCTCTTGGCTGAATAATGCTGGGAAGGTCATCCTCATGAAATCGGTCCTTATCAGTATGCCTCTTTATCAGCACTCCATCCTCCTTGCCCCCAAAACCTTTCTCAGCAAATTGGATAGTCTGTTGAGAAGATTTATGTGGGAAGGCGGAAATAACAACGAAAGAAGGCTCCACTTAGTGAACTGGGAGACTCTCAAGAGACCTCTTCTGGAAGGAGGTCTTCATTTGCGCGACTTGGCTGCTCAAAATCTTGCAATGGGAGCCAAGATCCTGTGGAATTTAGTCTCTGGGAACTCTAGCTGGAGTAAAAGAGTACTTTGGAAGAAATATTTCCATGGGCAGCGGTTGAGATGCTTGGATCAACCCCCCAGAACTTTAAAAGGATCTCCGATCTTCAATCTGTGCAGTGCTGCAATGGAGCAATTCAACCATAATCTCTACTGGATCCCGGGAAATGGGAGAAAAATCAAAATTTGGGAGGATTCGATATTGGGAGATTAGCCATTGATTCAGGTGGAAGGTCTAGCCAATATCAAAGCTTGGCTTCAGTCCTGCAATTTGAACACTCTGTGGGACATTTCTAACTGGAAGGACGAACCTGGTAGACTCTGGGATAGCTGGAATCTGGGGGAGGTTCCCCTTAGGTTGCAGGGGGAAGCTGCGTTTCTGTTAGATCTGCTTCAAGGGAAATCTCCCTCAAAGGCCACCTCTAAGGACAAAAGAGGCTGGGGCTTCCTTTCAGGTTCCTACACTGCCTCCGAAGGATATAAAAGACTGATAGCTGTTCCTTATGCTCCCCCTGACCCAGCTCAATGGAAATTTATCTGGGATCTCCCCTCTCTCCCCAAAATTGACTTTTTCTGTTGGACTGTAGCGTATCAAAGCATTCTTACCAGAGATAATTTGCGGAGAGGGGGGATGGAAGGGCCTTCCAGGTGCCCTCTTTGCTTGGCTGATGAAGAAACTGCCAATCACTTGCTGCTGCTTTGCCCCTTTGCACAGGTGGTCTGGAGCGGGGTTCTGATGTTAGATCCAGTTATATTTGACCTCCCAAGAAACATCCATTCCCTTCTCCGAACTTGGGCCAGTTTATCTCCCTTTTGCCTTACAAAAAAAAGTCTTCTCAAAACAAGCTGGATGTGGATCCCTAAATTCATCTGCTGGAAGCTGTGGTTGGAAAGGAATAATAGAATTTTCAGAGGAGAAAGCTGCACTTCAATCAGAGTTATTTCTAAAATCAAAGCTTTACTGGGCGAGGCTTTGGCAGCCAACACTTCCTCAAGAAATAAATCGAGTCTGGACAATAAGGAGGAGCAATGGCTTAAAGAATTTGTTCCGAATCTGAAAGATAGGTCCTCTCCCCCTGCAGCTGCACATGTCAACTGGGAGATTAGGTTGGATGAACAGGAGTTTATCAAGTGGAGGTCGGCATTGGATGATCATTGCTTACTCTTCGATGGTGCCTCTAAAGGCAACCCTGGGGTTGCTGGAGGAGGTGGGGTTCTTCTGCGACCAGGAGGTTATTCTGAATTACGATTCCATTGGGGTCTTGGTATTGAATCCAACAACAGAGCGGAGGCTCTGGCACTGTGGCAGGGCCTGAAGCTGGCAATCAACAGAAATATTCACTCACTATCTGTCTTTGGAGATTCTAAACTCATTATCCAGGCGCTGAACTCTCATAAGACCCCCCACCAGGTTCACTTAGCCTCTATTATCAAAAAAATCCGTCTATTATTACCCAAGTTCTGTAAAATCTCCTTCTTCCACATATTAAGGAATCTTAATTCAGAGGCAGATATGGAGGCCAATCTGGGCTCCCTCCGTACTCGGAGATCTCTGGTGGTCAATTCGATTGAAACCTTCTGTTGCATCCCTTGATGATCCTGCTGTTCGGTCTTACCCTCCTTTTTGATCCTATGGCTACCTCTCTTCTCCTCAGTACCCTGCTTTTCGCGATATCTTCCTTTGGTATTTCCAATCTGTTTAACCTGGTGATTGCTGGCCTGATATCTCTTTCTGTCAGGTCTCCCCTCATTGGCCTCTGTTCCCTTGTTGTTCCATTTTCCAATATGACTGGTCCGAATCGGGCGCGAATCGAAGTCTTTGGCTCCCAGATCTTCTCTGTTCAAACTTCAAGCGCCCACAAAGCTTCGACAGGCTGCAACATTCGATGGTTTTCTTGTGCAATGCATATTTGGGGCCCTGCGATGGATCATCCTCACCACAGATGCGGATCCCCAATCCTTTCAGATGCGGATATCCAGTCCTTTCCAACTATTTCTTGCATCGTGACAGATACCTCTACGTCCTGCGCGAAGGAGGCTGCCTCTATCATGGAAATGCCAAGGGTGGTCTTCTGGCCCTTGTGCGCTGTTGCGGTCAAAGCCCAGCTCTTCACTTGCTCTCTTAGTTCTGAGGGTCTTATCCCTGTCAAAAAAGGCGAAGCGAACATCACAAAGAATCTGATCAGCTGTCTGCATGGTAATTTTCTTATCGGTGACCTGTCTCTTGGTTCCCTCGACAGCAAACCTGAATTCCTTCCCAGAAGAAGCTATCACTGTCAATGTTGTGTTGTAAGAGCATGCGGCAGCTAGTTTTCCGCGCTTAATAAACAAAAATAACCGTTACTGTCAAAAAAAAAAAAAAACAATATACACATCATGATGATCGCCAACATGTAAATTAAGTACAACTGCAACATGAAAATAAAATACATGAACTATACACACACACACACACACACACACACACACACACATATATACACACAGACACACACACACACACACACACACACACACAGATATATATATAACTGTATAATGTCAAAAACATACAACTGTCATATTAATGTCAAATATCAGCTAGTGTTACATCATCAATAGTAGTACTAGTCAAGGCCTGCTCAGTCAATGATGCAGCCTCGACAAGCTTAGATACATGTCGATCATCACGTGCATGTTGATCTGGTGGTGCCTCATACTGATCAGGATCAACTGTCAGCTGCTCATCATGATGACTGGACGTGGTCGATGGTCTAGCCTGCTCATCATCATGAGTAATACTGGATTCTGCAGGCTGCTGAGTTGACGTGGCCGATGATCCAGCTTGCTCTCCATCATGATGTCTAGTCAATGCTGCAGGCTACTCATATTCAACGCAAGGTGAATAATGATCACTCCCCTAATCTTGATCATCAGATGATGCATTGTTGCTCACGGACTGTCAACGTACTGCGTCGAAGGGCCCTCCTCAACTGCTTAACTAAGCTCATAGCTCCCACGACATGCCACATCAGGGTGAAAATGTCACGCGACATGCCTCTCCACATCTGTCCCAACCTAACATTGACCTGTATCTCTCTCATAGTGGCAAGCCTGACTCCCACCTCCACAAAAAATGCACAAAGTTGATCGACCAACTTCATCCTCAATCTAATGTCCGACGTATGCCTAGCGAAAGGTGGTACCGACGCACCATGAGAACTAGGTATGTTGGCACCGGCCTGCTCCTAGGCATCTGCGATGTCCTAATCGCCATCAGGATCTACACCTAGATCATTTGGTGGCGCTAACATCTCATCGCCATGAAATAAACCAAAGTCTGAAAAATATATATAAGTACACAACAAGAATTAGCAAATATCATTAAATAGTTGAATAAAAACAATTTAAAGAACATGTTAGAATAAATTTAAATAAAACAGTAATATTAACTCTATCATCCAATGGCTCATCATCTGTGAAGAGGATGTTAGCACACCCTCGCCAATCCAAACTAGCATACGGATAGAGGACCATAACGAAGGGATTTTCATCAACACTAGCTAGCAACTCTAGTGCATCATGCGATGTCCTCATGGAAAACTCAAACTCTCCCCTCTTGGGCATCATCTGTCCACACATCTACATCCATACATGCAGCATCGGCCTACGAGGCTGTCGAAAAAAAGTAGGCCTCGTCTCTGGAAACCTCACAAAAAATAAACAATATAGCTCTAAAGCAAAAGGGAAGTTCACCCTCCCTTGTGCATGTGCATGACATATATCTAAAGTTGTACAGAACTGTTGAAGATTGCAACAAGAAACAGTGAAGGAGGCATCCTGAAACATCATTCCTGATCCTAGTTTGAAAGTGATCACCTAAACTAGGTGGGGGCCACACAGGTGATTTTTGTCGCAAAGTCTATTTTTAGACTATGTCTATTTTTAGACAAATGGATCATATTCTATGAGTGGCGGGATGCTATTTTTGGATGGTTGGTCAAGTTGGAAAAATAGATGGACTTCTATTTTTAGACATATTGGGCGGAATCCATTTTTAGATTGCCAGTCTAAAAATAGATATGTCGAATATTATTAGCTCTTAATAATATTTGGACTCTAAACATTATCTTATTCTCTTGGAGCACTTCAGTTAAGTGCACATATGTGGCACAGGATTTGACAGAAGGAATTATGCTATTCCTAAGGGTTAAGTGGAGTTATTTCATAAGACTTCAATTAGAACTCATGTGAAAGAGTTTGGTGGAATTGATTGAGGAAGTTAATGGAGTTGTGTTCAGTTTAACTAATCTAAACATAGTTGAGCTATTTGTATCTAGTTTAACTGATTGATACAATTAGTGAGAGTGGTGTGAATTAATTATTAATTAATTCAATAATTATAAACTCATTAATCAACTAAATAATACATCAGTTAACTTCAGTGCATGGACAGTTTCAGTGGAGACCAGTGCAAAGATAGGTGAAAGGGAAAGTGTGACTATCAGTTGTGACTATAAGTGATGCATGGTTTGCATCCAACACTCAGTAGAGATGCCTATAAAGACTACGTGAGCAAGGCTGGGGTAACACATTATCATCAAGAGGAATTCTTCATCAGGGATTGTGCAGTAGAGGCAGGCTAAAGACTGGCAAATATCGGTGCATGTGATTTGCAAGATTGGGCCAGAATAGTGTGTAGCAAGTGGAGATTATACTGAGAGCTTGTGAGGAGATTTGTATGATGATTGTTACATGATCTCTATGACATATATAATATACAGATAGTTTGGGGTTTTCAGCTTTAAGCTTTCCCATTACATATTGTGTTCATATGTGTGAATTTTTATGGTTTTAATGTGTGCATGCAATTGATTTTATTTCTACATGTAATGATCAATGGTAGAAGAGATTATGTATTGTGCATGAAGCTAAAATAGTGTGTGATCAGAAGAATCTCGATGAATAATATATCAGTTATTCAATTTTTTCTACATGTTATCAAAGTGATATTGATCATTGGAGCAATTGCAAAGCATTGAAGCGGTTGAGTTTTAGGATAAACTCAGGAAAATAAAAATGGAGAAGAATGACACTATTCCGGTATACTTGAAAAAGTTTGTCCACTGCATGGATGAGGTTCAGAGTGTAGGAGTTAGTGTGGATGAGGAAGGACAAGTCAAGAAGGTTGGGATTCGAGCAAAGAATCTCTACAGACTTGAAGTAGCTGGGATGTCTACGAAGCTTCCTACTATTGGGAAGTGCAAGAAAGACATGCAATTGATGCTTGAGAGGGAGCAAGTTTTGCATGGAGGTAAGAGTGAACCTTGGGATGTGGATCAGCCATAAGATGAGGATCATGGAGTGGAAGAAACCACTCATACAGAGAAATTTCGTGCCAGATGGGCAGAGGGAGTGCATGCAGCTATACCACCAGGTGAGAGGTGGGGCGACATGCATGAGTAATCCCAAGAGGATATTTCTGGGTAGGATTCACGAGATGGTGTGGATCTCGTGAATTGAACCTGGCTACGAGGTGCCCACAGTGCAGCAGTAGCATGATCAGTTGGATTGATGCAGGCAAATCAAAGTGACAGTGTCAGATACTGGAGCGCGGATCAGAGTTGACAGCAAGTGCAAGAGTGCACGGGTGAAAGAGTTCAACAGCGTAGTGGTTCCTAATGACATGTGCAGTTGGTACTAGCAAAAGTTGAAGACTTTGATGATAGATGCATCAAATTGATTAAGTTTTTTGGAGCCTATTAAGTTTTAAAGGAGTTGCAGAGCAGATGCATGGAGTTGTATGGTGCTTGTGAGGGTTGCAGGGCGAATGCATGGAGTTGCATGTCGCATGCAAAGACAGTCATTTCTTGTTGAGAGGGAGTATTGAATATTGCAACAAGAAACAGTGAAGGAGGCATCCTGAAACATCATTCCTGATCCTAGTTGGAAAGTGATCACCTAAACTAGGTGGGGGCCACACAGGTGATTTTTGTCGCAAAGTCCATTTTTAGACATATGGATCATATTCTATGAGTTGCGGGATGATATTTGCGGATGGTTGGTTAAGTTGGAAAAATAGATGGACTTCTATTTTTATACATATTGGGCGGAATCTATTTTTAGATTGTCAGTCTAAAAATAGATATGTCGAATATTATTAGCTCTTAATAATATTTGGACTCTAAACATTATCTTATTCTCTTGGAGCACTTTAGTTAAGTGCATAGATGTGGCACAAGGGATGACAGAAGGAATTACGTTATTCTTGAGGGTTTACTAGAGCTATTTCATGGAGGAATTCATTTAGAACTCATGTGACAGAGTTTGGTGGAGTTGGAGAAGTAGTTGGTGGAGTTGTATTTAGTTTAACTCAATTAGACTCAGTGTAGCTAGTTGTATCTAGTCTAACTGATTGATACACTAGTGAGAGTGGAGTGAATTAATTATTTAATTAATTCACAAATAATAAATCATTAATCAATTGAACAATACATCAGTTAACTTCAATGCATGGACAATTTCAGTGGAGACCAGTGGAGAGATAGGTGAAAGGGCAAGATAGACTATCTGTTGTGACTATTAGTGATGCATGAATTGCATTTATATATACATTGGAGTTGCCAATGATAATAACACAGTCAATGAGAGTGGGATTACATCGAATTGGTCTTTGTAATCAGCTTGGATTGCTCAGTGGAGGCTGGCTAGTAGGAGGTAAAGATCGGTGCATGTGATTTGCAAGATCAGGCCTGATTAGTGTGTAGCAAGTGGAGATTATACTGAGAGCTTGTGAGGAGCTTTGTATGATGATTTTTACATGATCTCTATGACATATATAATATACAGATAGTTGGGGGTTTTCAGCTTTAAGCTTTCCCATTACATACTGTGTTCATATGTGTGAATTTTTATGGTTTTAATGTGTGCATGAAATTGATTTTATTTCCGCATGTAATGATCAATGGTAGAAGAGATTATGTATTGTGCATGAAGCTAAAATAGTGTGTGATCAGGAGAATCTAGGTGAATAATATATCAGTTATTCAATTTTTTCTACAAGAACTGCTGCAAAAAAATGGCAGACCACGTCACAAGTCGTGCCCCTTGTACTAAAGAATCAACATAAATAGAAGTGGGAAACTAATGTGTATCCCTTCGATGGTGTTGTGTGAAATGGTCGAAATCATTAGTGAGAGGCACCTCACTTCCTCTCTACCAAATGAAGCAATACGTAACTAACCTTCAGAGACCTTAAAATCTGAAGGTGATAGTATATCCACGCTAATGTATCTCTGGGAGTACGCCAACAGACTCCCTGCTGCATATCCATCTAGGACCTATGGGAATGAGGGAAAATCCACCCCTCTCCTCGATAGGCCAGTAATGAAGTAGATTTCCTCCTTAGTGGGTGCATACCATTGGTTAGGACCAACCTGGAAAGCCTATAGGTGGGCATTCCACCTGCGAATAAGATGTCGCAAAAACACACCATGGCCCTTTAGCGATGTAGCATCCTCATATAACTTGAGGAGGTCTACCTTCCTTAGGATCCCTTGGGTAGCTATTGTAATAGGGAGAGGGTACGCATCTCTCTCCCTCTCTCATGCCTCCCACAGGCGAACCATGTTATACTGGTCCGCATGTTGTTGTTGTTGTTACCTCTCTTCTCTCCATTCACGTCGCTGAATGATTGACATATTAAATACAATATTTTTATTAAATGGGACATGTATTTAGGAATATACATATATAAACTAAAATAAAAATAAAAAACAGTCAATGCACCACAAAAAACAAGCATGCATCGATAAATTTGCGTCTTTTTTTTTCGCACACTAGAGGTAGTGCACCAAAAAAAATTCAGCTAACTGGAGGTGGTGCACCTGCAAATGTTTAGTGCACCACCCTCCTAGCATTTTTACAAGGTCAATGGGTCAGTTGTATAACAGACCGCACTGTTGACTATGTACCAATTTCGAGATGGCAGTGCACTGACCAAACTATACGCCCTGGGGCATATAGTTCAGGAAGTTCACCGCCCTCTTGACATCACTACATAGTCAATAGTGTGGTCGTTTACGCGGTTGCACCATTGACCATGTCAAATTTCTGGAATGCGGTGTGATGGAAAAATTACCCACCCCGAGGCGGATATTTCTGTCAACACACCGCATTCTCGCAATTTGACATGGTCAATTACCTGACCGCACGGCACTTTTTTTTTAATTTTGAGAAATCATGGTGCATCATTTTGGTACGGACCTAGAACTGTTGCGGATACCACTAGCATTAGTCATGAGGTGGCCTGTAAATTTATAGGAAACACTGGGAACCGGTTCGAGCCGAATGGCTCGATTGCACTGCGCTGGAATTTTTTATTTTTTTTTAATAAGGTGAATTTTAAGCTATTTTAAAAAAATAATCCACCAAAAGGTTTAATTATGGAAAAAAAATAAAAATACCTATACATTTGGCCGTTGAGGAGGCATATTGGCTATAGAATTTTCAAAACTAAATTTGGCCACTGTTTTGAAAAATTCAAAATGGAGATGGTGGGAAATGGATAGCAGCAGTGTGTGCAATGGGTGCACCAATGGTAGGGTGCCTCATACAAGGTAAAGTTGCAACAGTGGTTGAGAGACATCGAACACTGAAAAGTGAAAAATGCAGATTTTTGGTCGTAATTTTTTTTTTTTATTTAACCATGTTCTAATGCGCGGGTTTTATAGGCGCACCGGTGTGGTTTCTTAAAATCGCACCATGTTGTTTCAGTTTTGGCACAGGGTTTTAGGATGTACCAGTGCAGAATATTTGTAAAGCACCGTTTTGCTATAGTAACAAGATGCACCGAGTGGGTTTGTACCGAATGCATGGTGTCCCGGTGTGCCAATGTTTTTTGCGCACTAGTGCTTTCTCTAGTTGAACACACCGATGCGGTTTAGGATGATAAATGCACCGGAAGAAAAACATTCACAAAAACCTCCACCCAACAACCTCCTCTAGTAACCTCTGTTACAAATGGATTTTTGGGGTATTTTTATAAAGGGTTCCTCAAAAACATCCGCTATAGGGTGTTTTCCTTGTAGTGGAAGTTGATGTACCAATTTACCCCCAACGGGGCTAAAAAATTTGGTGATTCATCTCTTAGGGTTATTTTTTTGGATGTTTAAGGTTTGCCCTTGTTCTAAACAATAAATAGGCCTTTGAGACTCATTGTAATACATTTAAAAGGCATGTAACCACCAAATCACTTCTCAGAGATAAGCTACCATCACTAGAGCTAGTTTATTTCCATTCTATTTTGTAAGCATATTTTAGTTCTTTGATATTAATGAAATGAAGTGTTGTCTCTGTTGCATCTTTGTATTTATGGTTATATATGTATTCTATTGTGTTCCTATATAATTTGAAATTAGTGGTATCAGAGAGGTTTTCTCTTTCTCTATTTTTATTTGCATGTCCTGAACGACGTTAGGGTATAAGGAATTAGGGCTCGAACTAGGTGAACATTTGCAAGACCAACCTCGCACACCACGATGACCTCCCATGGTGCAAGTAAAGAAAGATGAGGGAGAAGGATACACTTCCAAAATATTACTTGAATATTCCCTCGAGCGACAAAGGAACGTGATGATGGACAAATTTTTCCACATCCTTCGGAAAATTCCCAAAGGTGACACATCTTTGTCCGACACTCACTCTCGAGGCATTACTCCCTTCAAGGTACAAGTCAACTTTGACATTCCCATATTTGAAGGTAAGATAGATGCAGACGTCATAGATATATGGTTAAATATATTGGAAGGATATTTTTCAGTTCATGATTTTTCCAATAGGTAAAATATTACTTATGCGGTCCTCAAAGCCGCCCCCCATGTTGAATACTGGTGGGAAACATACTGTGAACAGAGGAATGAGAGAGAACCCTCACTATTTTTAGCCGAACCCACTTGGATTTATTTCTGATTTCCATCAAGAAAAAATATTACCTCATGGGGATATATGAGGACAAGTACATACAATGGACTACGTTGTGGAAAAAAATGGAATAAGATGTACATAAGCTGATGAATTTATTCTTTACCCTGTGCACAAATTTGGGTATCAAATATTTGGAGAAACATATGGTGCTTAAGTAACACATTTTTTTTCACATATGCATTCAGGAGGAAATCCAGTTCCTTGACATCTCCTTGCTTGGTGCAGCATACTGATATGCTACCAAGATCAAGTAGAAATTTAAACATAAGAAGCGAGACTTTGTATTTGCGAATATGAAGCAACGGAAAGGTGCCCCCAAAATGACAAAAAAAATAATAAATCCAAGGCGAGGCGACCCAATAAAATCACCGAAGCTGCAAGAAAAGAAAAACACCATGAATACAAAGAAAGACACTAGAAAGTGGCGTGAGCTCTATAAGATCCCCACTCACAACACAGGTGAGTGTTGAGCCAAGCAGTCACTAGTGGCTGAGTTGAAGGCTTCCAAATCAAATGCATGCTCCAAATCTGATTCAAAACCCTACAAGGTGAACGAAAAAGGGAATAATATTATTTACATGGACCCCAGTGCCACCATTTCCACCACCAAGAACCAGAAGGATGATATCGAAGATGCAAAGGAGGGGGAGTGCCTCTTCCACTCCTAGATGTGGGTGAAGGGTTCTCCATTGCAGTTCATTTTTGACAGCGAAATCCAAAAGAACCTCATTTTAGTAGAGGTCATGAAGCAGTTGTGCTTATGCACCACACCACACCAACAGCCGTACACCATCGGGTGGCTTCACCAAGGAATAAATCTCTATGTCAACCAACATTTCTGCCTCCCCTACAACACAAAGCCCTTCATAGATGAGGTACTATGTGATGTTTCTCATCTTGAAGTTTTTGATCCAACCATACTTGTGTAAGCAACATGGTGCGTATGAGTCTAGGCCTAACACTGTTATTATTGATTTGGGAAATAATTTTCACAGGATATCGGAGGTAGTACCTCCTACCACCATCTCTTTGATCAGTATGAAGCAACGTATCAAGTTCATTTCCCAGACCGAGGAATTATTTTTCCTTATGATTCACCCTCAAGGCAAGAATAAAATTGTGACCACAACCTCTAGACAGGGCTCCTTTGCATGATAACAACATATGGAAAAGTTCACAGATGAGTACATGGACATCTTCACCTCACCAACAAGGGTACCACTACATTGTTAGGTCAAGTACTCCATTGATTTATCCCCAATTGTGCCACTGCCCAATGCACCGATATCTCGATGCTCTGTTATGAATAATGATGAAATCAAGACGTAAATTCAGGAGTTGTCACACAAATGGCACATTAGGATAATTTCATCAGCCTGTGGGAGCTCGATCATGTTGGTAAAAAATAAGGAAGAGACCTAGAGTCTTTATATTGACTATTAGGCACTAAACAAGATCACTGTCAAGAATAGGTATCCAATCCCATGGATTGACGACCTTTTGGACTAGCTTAAGGTGGGAAAATATTTTAGCAAGATCAGATTGAATTTTAGGTATTATCGGGTACCAATTGAATCCCCCGATAGGTGGAATACTTCGTTAAAATCCAAGGAGGTACCTTTTCAAATGGCTCGTCATGCCTTTGTGGTTGAAAAATTCCCCCGCAACCTTCATGAGGATGATGAACAACATCTTGTGACCCTTCAAAAACTCATTTGTGGTGGTGTATTTGGATGACATCCCGATCTTCATCCAGAGTTGGGAAGAGCACCTATTCCATATTCGACAAGTCCTCCAAACTATACGACAACACAAGTTGTGTGACAATTTCAAGAAATACACTTTTGGTATGACCCAAGTTCAATATTTAGGGTACATCACTGATTAGTGGCATGTGCATGTGGACCCAACCAATATACAAGTCATTTAGGATTGTCTATGCCCAACCACTCTAATGGAGCTCTGCATTTTTCTGGGTCTTGCCAATTTCTACTGCAGGTTCATGTTGGGGTTCTCTCATATCACTTAGCCTTTGAGTCAAGTCACGAAGGGTGGATCGAAAGTAAAATTATTTTGTTCTAAATCCCAACAGAAAGTGTTTTATAGGTTGAATCATCACCTCTCCTCCACACCAATCCTCACCTTACAATACCTACATCAACCATTTGAGATTGAGACAAATGCTTCCAACTATGCTACTGGTACAGTTATTACTCAGCAAGGGCATCCAGTGGCATATCATGGTGAGACACTTTCAGACATAGTCTGAAATTATCCCACCTATGAAAAAGAGATGAATTCCATTGCTCACAGCTTCCAACAATGGAATAAATACATTCTAGGGAAGGAAATGGTCATCCACACAGACCACCAACCCTTGCAATTCATACAGACACAAGGGAAGTTGCAGAATCATCACTAGCATAAATTTTCCACATACCTGCAACAATTCCACTTTAACATTAAGTGCAAGAAGGTAAGCACCAATAATTGTTCAGATAGCCTCATCTGACTTCCAGTCATGGCGTTAACCACTGTGATCAACTCTTGTGGGCACGAGACTTAAGAGTGGTTTCATTTGTACAAAAGTGATCCAGGATTTTGCAACATATACCACACACTCCCTGAAGGCAAAACAGTTCCAAGTTTTCACCTCTAGGATACAATGTTATATCACCTAGGACACCTATCTCTTCCTTCAAGTGAGTGTGCCAAGATGATTTGGGAGGCACACTACATTTGGGTCACTAGACACTTTGGAGTAGAGAAAACAGTGGTAGTGCTACAAAATTATTTTTATTGGCCAAACCTTTGAAAGGATGTTGGGAAGTACATTAGATCCTGCATTGATATCGCCATTTCCAAACCGACCATTAAAAAGAAAGGCATATATACTCCTATACATATTCCTAGTCAACCTTGGGAACCCATCTCCATGGATTACATGTTGGGCCTCCCTTCGACTAAGCATGGAAATGACTTCATCTTCATGGTCATCGACAGATTCTCATCGAAGAGTGTCATAGTAGAAGCCATGATAAGTTATTATTTGAATGGGTGTTGGTATACTTTGGGATCCCACAGTCCATTATCATAGATCAAGACAGTATATTCCTAAGTAATTTTTGGTTTAGTCTTTGGTCGATGTTGCATACCAAGATCACTAAGTCCACGAATTTCCACCCCTAAACTGATGGCGAAATGGAGGTCATCAACGGGATGACCATACATATTATATGCATGTAAAACTTGAATCATCCTCGCACATGGGACAAAAGCCTCCCTTATGTACAACACAACTAGAACATATTTCTCCATGCTCAACTAGCCACAACCCCTTTCAAGTGGGGTTCAGATTCCGGCCACTATGTCCCAATAATGTGGCTATACCATTTCCATCTACTCATGTAGCTTTGGGCCATGTCTAGTCTAAAACTGATAGGGCTAACAACTTGATCGAGTGAATCTAGCACATCCTCCAGTAGGTCCATGACATATTGGAAAAATCCAATGCTAAGTACAAGCAACGAGATGATCAACATCGGTAGTCACATAAGTTCCAAGTGGGCAGCAAATTTTGGCTATATTTGCATAAGGAGCGCCTCATTGGGCCACACCACAAGATTTTCCTGCTTCGATATGGGTCATACACCATCACCAAGGTTGTAGGGGAAAATGCCTTCGATCTTAGCATTCTACCATTCCTTGGCCTCCACCCAATTTTCAATGTGGACTGCCTTCGACCATACTTTTCACCAGTACTAAACACATTTGACATTCCAAAAGATATCACACAAACATTATTGAAACCAAACTACATGGAACAAGCCACAACTGATTAGATCATGGACATGCAGATCAAGAACACTCACCGGCAGAGGATCCAAGTATCTCGGGTTTTCAAAGATGGCCAACTCTTGCACCAAGGCAACTAGCTCACCATGACCAAGTTCAGCAAAATGTTCCCCATCTCATGGAGACACTCAACATAATGGGGATCATTACTTACTAAGGGGGGAGGACTAATCCAGGTAGATATTGGTTTCCACCAGCATATTCTGCCTCGACTCCCACCATTTTTTCTTTTAGTTTTTCTGGTCCTAAACTTCTGGGGCCGTTTTGAGGCCCTAAATGAAGTTTTTTTGGAAAATGGGCAAACATAGGGCTTTAAATCATTTTTTTTAGTCAAAATTTGTATTCCTCATACACATATTTCTAATGAGGTATTTTGCATGTCAAACAATGATCATATGCCAAATTTACGACCCTCGGAATTTAATGTACAAAAGTACCCCAACGGGGCCCATAGATTTGGTGATTCATTCCTATGGTAAGGTTCTTGGATGTCTAGGGTTTTCCATTATTTATAAATAATAAATGGGCCTTTGAGCCTCATTGTAATGCATTTTAGAGGCATTTAGTCGCCACATCTCTTCTCATAGATAAGCTACCATCACCTGAGCTAGTCTATTTTTATTATGTATTGTAGGCATATGTTAGTTCTTTGATATTAATGAAATGAGATGTTTTTTTTTTTAATCTATGTATTTATGGCTATATATTTATTTTTTTGTGTTCCTTTCTAAGATCGAATCAATGGTATTTGTTGAGATTCAACAAGAAAAATTTCAACACCCACACATAGTGCATTAAGCACCGGCACCAGGGTGGGAACCACAGTGCTATTTTTGGGTTAATGTCTATTTTAGTTATCCCTTAATAAATATGGACAATAAAATGTAATATATTCTCAATGATGGCTTGAAATAGTTAAATGAGAGTGATAAACTCAGTTAGCTAGTGGATTTCGAGTTAGAGGTAGTTGGTGAGGCATGCAAAGTAATTCTAGTTGTAATGGAGTTTGAAGTGTAGCGGTGCATTAGTTAATGCAGGTTGTAATCTGTTATCATTCTATAATTCCAAGGCTGAAGACAGAATCCCAGAGGCAACATCAAAACCGCGTCAAGCCTAGGATCTAGCCCTCCTAGACTCAGAGAGAGATCTCTCTATTATATATAGTCTTTTTTGAGTTGGAGCTTTAGGCTAGTTAATAGGTGTGGGGTTTGGTTTTTGAATTTGGTTTGGTAGGGAAAGTAAGGAAAGGGCCATTGGGTAATGGAGTCAAAAGGCTTGGGTGATTAACTTCCAGAAGTAATCAAGCATGAGTGAAACAGGGCAAGTTAGGTGTACTACTTTGGAACTTTGAGAATAAAATGGAATGGGAAGATACAAGAAGAGTGGCATTCAATAGAAATTGAGGACCAATTAAGAACTCCTCCATTAAACTAGAATGTAAATTTTAGTAGAAACCAAGGATAAATTAATAATTCCTTGATCTGGCATCAGTAGAAAACATAGAATATTGTAAATGCAACTAGAATAGGGTGCTCTGGTAACAAATCCTCTTCATCATTTTCTGCTCTACAATTCGGATTCATAAAAACTAAGAAAGGAAAACAATGGATAACATATTAAACAGGAGGAAACTTCACCATTTGGTACACCACGTAAATCTTGAATGCTTCTCTTGTATTACTTTGAAAACTGTCACTTAAAACACAGTGAAAACATTTCCAGAATCGAACAATTTCTCATTACATATCCCCCCCCATTTCTCGCCTTTCTATTGCATCACAATATATAGACTTAACTACCAGATCTAGCTCTCACTCAAACCTTCCATATACTTTCTAAAAATAGATAAACCATTACAAAAATAATGGCACATGTATAACTAATTATCAGTCTTTAAGGAAGTGATTGCAATAGGGGTGACATATGTAAAACTTCCTCCTACTTCCTAGGATGTTGTTATTAACAAGATATTCTTTGCCATTTGATAGATGGATAACACATATGAATAAGGGTTTGCATTTGTAATATTCCTATTTTAGCACATGGCTAAATGGAATATTAAAATTTTGCTTTTATCATAATGCATCCAAATAAATGGGTAAGGAGGCCCATATTTACTGAAAACATGAATAAATTCCCTCACATGTGAAAGGGGATAGACATAAGAACTTCATTTTTCACCCTCAAGTGGGAAAAGGGGAAAATACATGAGGACAAGGTCAGGTTTGACCAAGTCAATAGTGCTACCATAGGAGGTGTCGCTTACTTTAGAAGACAGCTCAGTATGAATGAGGAATAGGATATTTAGTGGAGGAAACCCTAATGGATGGGGCCCATGGAGGGAAATCTTTCACTTGTTTAAAAGGAGGGCAAGGCAACCATTGTTTCTCATGCTTTTGATTATTCATTTCGTTGTCTATTCAGACAATTGTGCATTCTCTGATGTTTAGCAAGAATTGTCAGGAGGAATTCTTGTTTAGGATTCTTTCACTTTCTTGAGAGGTCGCTTGAGGGATTGCTCAAAATTTCCTCACATCTAGGCTTGTGGCCAAGCATCCTCCATCAAGATAGCGTTATTTATGTAGTAGAGTAATGTTGTGTTGTTGGGTGTTGCAATGAGGGTTCAATACATCACTTCCATCAGCTACTTTCAGAGGAGTAGCCCCTCTTTCCTTTGAGATATCAGATTAGAGATATCCTGGAGCTTATTACAGACTTTGGCATCAAGGCCAAGAATTTTTGTTCACCAACAGTGCAGTCTTTTCTCTAGACTGCATTATTTCTAAGTGTGTTTGCAGTGGAGACTTGCTCCACATGTTTAGAGGGTGGGATCTTAGGTGAGAGGATCAGCCTTTCACTATAGACATCCTTTGGATGAGATTCAACCATCTATTGTAGCATCATCAGCCATCTACATCCATTTCTAGTTTTGAGTTGCAGATGTTGCCCAGCAACTCTGGCATTTCTGCAGATTTGCTATTTTGTGCTTATTTCAGCCAATCCTTTCAAGGATTGTGTATTGTATGTTTCCAGGGGTTGAGATCTTGCTACCCCTTCTTATTTGAGCTATTCATTGTCATATCTATCTATTATTGACATTTTGCAACAGTTCTGCCTTCTAGATTGCGCAGTCATAGCCAGGGCCTATTTTATTTAGCAGTATTTCTCTATATTTTATGTACATGTTTCATTGAGGAGGCATTGTTTGACTTGAGAGATCATTTTGAAGTGAGAGATCATTTCCTCAAGATCTTGTATACATTTGTTACTGCTATTATCCAATGTAATGGTTATGTAGATCTTCTGGCATTCTTGGTTTTAATCCATTCACTGCTATTTTCTAGCTCATGTTTATGTATTGTTGAATCCCTAAAGAGAAATATTTCAAGCTTTATACACAGATTCTGCAGATGGCCAGGTAGCCTCTGGATCTCATCCTTTTTTAAAGGTGACATATCCAGTAAATGCCCCTGTAGTCAATCTCTGGAATAGATTCTTGATATTCCTGAAAAAGGAATATTACAATGGTATCAAAGCATGATCCTTGGCTCAGCCTGTGAGTCTAAGCCAAATAATATCAATATGATGAAAAATATGAGTTTACTCTCATCTATTTTCAGATCCGGAGAGAACCACTCTAAGGAGGTTGAGAAGAATAAAGAAGGAGAAATGGAGGAACCATGCACTTCCTATTCTCATAGAGAAAAAGGCCATAAGCATGAAGAACACTTGGAATTCAAAATTCTAAGTAAGTATTTTGCTGAATACTGGGCAAACCCTAGAGCTTTAGCTTTGCTACAATTTATTCAGTAGAAAGAAGAAATAAGACCCCTCAGCTATGGGATGATGAGAGGCAATAGTTTTCTATTGTCCACATTTGATGGATCACTCACATGTGTAGCAGAAGGTTGGGTGAAGAAGCTAGAGGCTTTCTTCCTGCTACATCATGTAGTAGATAGAGAGGCTGTAGAAATTACAGTGCTGCACCTTGAAGGTGAAGCAAAGGATTTCATGGATCAACCATCTAAGCCACACAAGGTTTTCTACTCTTGTTGATTTTTATCAAAGATTGATCTAGAGATTTGGAAAAAGGAGGGAGGAACCCTCACCACCAATTAATTAGGCATGTACCAGTGTTGTTGAGTCCATGAAGGAGCAACCTTCATCTTCAACAGTTTGGGAGGCCAACACTAATGAGGAGGAAACTCTGGAAACCTTGCAAGGAGCTTCCACATTTCAACAAGGTATGATTGAAAATCCATCTCTTGTCATTTTAGCAAAAATTTTGGATGGGTCTATATCATTGCACGCAGTTGATCTAGAGTAGCAGAACAACACTGTACTAAGCAATGATAGAGAAAGGAGGAATCATTCCTCATGTGAGCATTTAGAGAGCAGCTTCATTTAGGGAGCCATGAAGGAAGTAGTGAGAAGGAGTAGACATCTGGAGATAAGAAAATCTTTCTCCTCTCTATATGACACTCTCTCAATGAGCATGCCACAACTCAAAGAGAGACTTCTACTTGTAGCAGATCCAAAGCCTCTTTGGTTTTGGAAGTACATGCATGAGGAGGAGATCTTCTGGAGAGATTTCAATAGAGATGCACTCCCACACATCATGGAGTGCAAGAGTCTTCATCGGTTTGAGGAGGTACTTCCCTTCTCACAGTAACAGATAGTAGATGGAGGACATCTTCGGATGGATAACATCTCTCATGACTGTGTTGGAAATCCCTTGATCCATGCACATCATGATGGGAGGTTTTTTCCTACCACCTATTTGGATCCTCATAGGGTCAAATTGATCCTCGAGAATATTGCATTTCAAGATCCCATGAAGTGCAGCAATCTGAATTGGGATGATGGTATCTCTCATGGGAACAGTACCAAGATGAAGGCTATAATGAGCATGGAAAATTTTAGGGGCTAATATTCGTAGGTGGGCTAATTTTCCATGGTTTTTCCAAAAAAAAAATTCGCCAATTTCCATCTTTTTATAAAAATGATTCACCCAAATTTTACAATATAAAATTATTTTACCTTAAAAATCACCAACATTATATATAATATATATATAATATCATTATAAGTTTGAATAATTTTACAAATACATCAATAAACATTTTATAGTTTTCATATTGGGGACTAATGAGATTTGCCAATTTTTTAAACTTCAAAATAATGTTGGAGAAGCTAAGGGCAACAGAATTGTGCCACCTAGAGATTATCTAGTGCCTTAGATAGAGGAAAGATGAGCTCTTGCTCCAAAGAAAGGGATTCTTGCACCTTTGCAAGGAATTCCCCAAGATCTCATGTGTGGAGATCAAGGCACAACTCATGTTTTACATGTGCCATTACTGAGAAGGTGTAGAGCCATGGAGACATAAGGATGAGATAGGGGGGATGACCATCATGGTGTGATGAGGAGCGCACAGCCCTATCTATTTTATGAGGTTGATGCACCTAAGGGGGTGATTGGATTGCACAGTGGAAGCATGGACAGACTTGTTCATTCATATATGCAGTCACCTTTTGATGATGATGTCTCATTACATGGAGACATTTTTCCGGGGAGACCACTGGACCAGCAGATGATGAGAGATGCTTCACATGATGAGGCACCATTCATTGATCTCAGAGGAGTGGAGACCTTGGGAGATAACCGTATGACATATGTCCTTTATGGGGAATCATCAGCGCTGTCACTATGGGAGATAGATCGATTTCGGTGCTCTAGGTTGTTGGTGGAGTATTCCCAGGATCATCTTTCTTGCATGATATTTACAGATCAGCATATGAGGAGATGCATAGATCATGTGCAGGTGGAGGAGATACATAACTCTTTGGAGGAGTTAGCACAACCACCTCTTTTCTCTTTGAGGATGAGAGGAGACCCATTTTTGAGCCACTCCATTTGCATACACAAAACTTATGGTAAGGGTACTATTTATTTGCATGTTGATTTGTATATTCATCCCTTAACCATATTTGTATAGGATGTTGCTCCAAGGAGGAGCATTCTTCTTTATAGGCCCCATGGTCTACTTGAGGCCATGAGCACTATTGGTGACCACTCCCTAGGAGGACTTGGGGAGGTGATGTATTTTGGAGGACATACTCACATTGCACCATGCATCATGCACTTTCTCCATACATTTGAGGAGAGTAGAACAACAAGCAAGTGGTTGAGAGACCACACCTTTTATCCTACTCTTTTGCAGTTGAGGGTCAAACTGCATTGGTTACAATTGAGGGACCATTTTCCTTCTCCCTTGCCACACATGACAACAATAATGGTTCTCATTATGGTTCATTATGTTTTTGTTGCCTTTGTATTTGTTGAGAGCATGGTTGGGGGAGTGGCACATTGGTTGGATGTGTCCCTTGGGGAAGAGATCTCCCACATTATTTGCATTACATGCTCTAATGGGAGCATAAGAGGACATGTGGCCACTACAGAAAAACACTTGTTTCCATTTGAGATGGGCCATATGGTTTATTGGATGCCATATGATGATGACCTCCAACTCATCACATATGATATGGATTGTGACAGCATGTTTCATAACGCTGGAGAAGAGATCCTTGGAGGTCTAGTCTTCATTTTGCCACTTGAGGGAAACATTGTTGCAGCCCAATATCATCATATACTCTACACTTATCCTAAGTGGAGAGGAGGACAGTGTGGGGTAGACTATTCTGTCTACAAAGATCAGATTTTCAGCCCACCTATATTGCAAGAGCCAAAGGTGGAGGATGATTTGTATGAGTTGCCATGTTAGGAGGTAACTCACTTTGTATGGTTGATTGCTTGGAGGATGGAGAGTCTACATGAGGAAGATGTTCCTCCACATATTTCAGACTCCATACCTTGGGTGGAGATTCTTCAGTTCTATCCTTGCAGTTTCTTGAGGACAAGCAACATTTGGGAGGGGAGGACTATAATATTCCCATTTTAGCACATGGCTAAATGGAATATTAAAATTTTTCTTTTATCATCTTGCAGCCAAATAAATGGGTAAGGAGGCCCATGTTTATTGAAAACATGAATAAATTCCCTCACATGTGAAAGGGGATAGACATAATAACTTGATTTTGCACCCTCAAGTGTGAAAAGGGGAAAATACATGAAGACAGGGTCAGGTTTGACCAAGTCAACAGCGTTTCCATAGGAGGAGTGGCTCACTTTAGAAGACAACGCAGTGTGAATGAGGAAGAGGATATTTGATGGAGGAAACCCTAATGGATGGGGCCCATGGAGGGAAATCTTTCACTTGTTTAAAAGGAGGGCAAGGGAACCATTGTTTCTCATGCTTTTGATTAATCATTTCATTGTCTATTCAGACAATTCTGCATTCTCTGTTGTTTAGCAAGAATTGCTAGAAGGAATTATTGTTTAGGATTCTTTCACCTTCTTGAGAGGCCTCTTGAGGGATTGCTCAAATTTTCCTCACATCCAGGCTTGTGGCCAAGCATCCTCCATCAAGATAGTGTTATTTCTGTAGCAGAGTAATGTTGTGTTGCTAGGTGTTGTAGTGAGGGTTCACTACATCACTTCCATCAGCTATTTTCAGAGGAGGAGCCCCTCTTTCCTTTGAGATATTAGATTGGAGATATCCCAAAGCTTATTACAGACTTTGGCATCAAGGCCAAGAATTTCTTTTCACCAATAGTGCATTCCTTTCTCTAGACTATGTTACTTCTGAGTGTGTTTGTAGTGGAGACTCTCTCCACATGTTTAGAGGTTGAGATCTTAGGTGAGAGGATCAACCTTTCACTCTAGAGATCCTTTGGATGAGATTCAGCCATCTATTGCAACATCATCAGCCATCTACATCCATTTCTAGTTTTGAGTTGCAACTGCTGCCCAGCAACTCCGGCATTTCTGCAGATTTTCTATTTTGTGCTTATTTCAGCCAATCCTTTCAAGGATTGTGTATTGTATGTTTCCAGTGGTTGATATCTTGCTCCCCCTTATTATTTGAGCTATTCATTGTCATATCTATCTATTATTGACATTTTGCAACAGTTCTGCCTTCTAGATTACGCAGTCATAGCTAGGGCCTCTTTTATATAGCAATATTTCTCTATATTTCATGTACATGTTTCATTGAGGAGGCATTGTTTGACTTGAGAGATCATTTCCTCAAGATCTTGTATACATTTTTTGCTGCTATGATCTAATGTAATGGTTATGTAGATCTTCTAGCATTCTTGGTTTTAATCCATTCACTGCTATTTTCTAGCTCATGTTTATGTATTACTGAATCCCTGAAGGAGAAATATTTCAAGCTCTATAGATAGAGTCTGCAGATGACTAGGTAGCCTCTGGATCTCATCCTTTTTTAAAGGTGACATATCCATTAAATGCCCCTGCAGTCAATCTTTGGAATAGATTCTCAATATTCCTGAAAAGGAATATGACAACATTCAATGGTTGATATCTATGATATCCTGAGGTTGAATAAGTCCTGGGATAGCCAAAATACTATTGCAAATTTTTTTTCAAAATTTCCATTTGTCCCTCATACACTTCTAATACTACTGCTTTGATGCCTGAAACTCTGCTACCTATGCCTTTGAATTCTCAAATGTTGTCACTTGGCTTCTCTTTCCTGAATTAAGAATCTATTACCAGAATATGTTCCCCCATTTTCTTCTAAAAAAACCTTATGCATTGAGCTCAGGGGAAAATACATAGCACGCTACAATAACTAGGAGAAGTGGTTTCCTTAACTGCATTTTCCTAGTTTCTATAATATCACGGGCATCACCACAAACAAGGAAGAAATTCTTTATTACCGCTTGCATGTCCAATGTTTTGAATGGGGCCTCCACATCAATATCATATACACGTGTAGTGATTTTTACCCCAAGCTTTCGATGGGGATTGCGGAAAGTGGACATGGAGTAGTGGTGGTGGGAGTCGACATGGAGCAGAGGTGGAGGGAGTGGTATTAGAGCGGGAGTGGTTTTTTTGTGGCGTGAAAACCATTTCGGAGGAGGGTAGGAGCGGTAGGTGGTTTTAGCAAAGGGGTGTGCAAAACGCCCTGGCGCCGCCACGTAAGAGTAGGGCCGAGACCATGAAACAGCCCATTTCAGACCCCCCCCCCCCCCACCCCCATCGTTAAGGCTCGAATGGAGAGGGGGGGTCGAAAAGTTATGCACACCGTCAAATCGGAAGCTGGGTAACATGGATGAGCAGGGACGTGTCAGGAGATTAGCAGGGAGGGGATGTATGATGCGACAGTGGGGTCGGGAAATATGAATGTCGAGGGGGTTTATTATGGGCATGCAATGAGATAATGAATGGAAAGAACAAGGTTTATGTCATAAACAGATGGCAACTGGTAATATAAAGTATGAAAATATTATATTAGGGTTTTGAAGGCTTAGTGAGATGGATAAGCACTGAATAAGGTATTTAGGCTTAGATTTTCCTTTATGGAAAATGAAGTAGTTAGCCATGTTTTAGAATTGGGATAAATTCTAAAGCCTTTTTCAAAACATTTCTTCCCCATGCCTATAAAGGGATTTCCAAGCCTTAGAGAAACCACTTTTTGTCCTTTGGACCAGTAGTACCTACTAGGAAATCAATGACAGACGTTGAACATTATTGAGAATATGAAAGATCTCAAAAGAATAATCAGTCACCTTGTGATGCTATAGATTATAGGGTACTAGCATAATCATTTTAACTCAGTTAAGTAAGTTAAACTCATTTGTGCTAGCTGTAACTGAAGATACACTAGTCAGAGATCAAGTGAATTAAATATTAATTAATTCACAATCAATGATCTCACATGTAACTGAGGATTTACTACTATTAGTTGCATGCATGTCAGATCCAGTGGAGACCCAGTTGAGTTCTAGGTGAAAGGGAATTTGACTATCAGTTGTAGGATTATTGGGTTGAACACATGCAACCAAACACCCATTGGAGCGCCCATGATACTTGCGCAGTTAAAGAAGGCAAAAATTCCTATATTTTAGGGATTGAATTCATCATGGATTGTGCAAGAAAGGCAGGTGGTCTAGAGGCTGAGAATTGGCTATGTTTTCGTCAATTTTGTTCATGACAGTGTGAGACAATTAGTTGAGTACTAGAGGGCTCTTGTGAGAATATTTTCGTATGTAATTGTTTAATGCTCCATGCTAAATATACAATAGATTATATTGGGGTTTTTAGCTCTAATATTTCCCCTGGTAATTATCTTTGTTGTGCGTGATTTGATTCTTCTTTACTTCATGTGATTGGTGATTTTGTTTTTAGTTCCGCAAAAGATTTGTAGAAGAGATTCAGTATTTAAATTTAGTACATTGTTTGATCGGGTGAATCCAAGACATACATGCATGTTTTATAATTTCTACATGGTATCAAAGAATAGGAAATTGCAGAAGTGAAGAAGGAGCTGAGATTGTGACTGGATAGAATTCGAATTTGTAGAAATAATTTCTTGGTGCTACAGCTGATTCAAGATCAAAATGGCTTTTAATGGCTTGAGGTTGGAGTATGCACTTGAGGGCAGCTCAAACTATATTTCTTGGAAGGACAGGATGGAGGCATTAATCAAAGAAAATTTCTTGAAGTAATTCATTGACAATGATGTTCCTAAACTCGTTGTGGCAAACGATGCAAATATTAATTCATGGCAAAAGAAAGTGGAAAAGGCGAGGAGGATCCTGTCGAAGGGAGTACGAGACCACGTTTTATCAAGCCTCCATGGGAAAGCCACACCATATGTAATGTGGAAGGCTTTGATGGATCTATTCCAAAGCAGCAGCGACCATAGGAAATTGGCTCTGAAAGATAAACTCAGGAAGATTAAGATGGAAAAGGGCAACACCATTCCAAAATATGTAAGTTTGTCCAATGTTGGGATGAAATGGGGAGAATTGGAACAACCGTTGATGATGATGATTTGGTGAGCTTGGCTCTCCTAGGACTTCCCAATAGTTGGCAAAGTTATCAATACTCTGTCAATGAAAGGGAAACTTTTCCAGATTGGGAATGACTATAGTCGGATTTGGTGCAGGAGGAGTTCAGATGAAACACTAGAGATGGATATTCATCTGAGAATGAGGAGGAATAAGATTTTTCTTTGGCTTTCAAGGTGAGGAAGGTTAAGGGGAAGAAATTCCATTCTAAATCAAATTCCAAGAGTGGAAAGAAGTAGGACATGTCCAAGGTGAAGTGTTTTCATTGTCATGAGCATGGGCATTTCGCTACTAATTGTTCACAAAAGAAGAAGAAAAAGAAGGGTGGAGGATCTATAGCTAGTGAAGCCCTTGCCTCGCAATTTGAGCTTGAATTCTCATTGATCGCATGCATGGCCTCCAGTGCATTGGGATTTGTGTGGTATTTTTATAGTGGCGCTTCATTTCACATGACGAGAGAGAAGGAATTTTTCAAGGACTTGGAGGAGAAGGAGTCCATATGCATATTGAAATGGGTGACGACAGATGGCACAGTGCTACTGATATTGGTACCATTACCTTTTAGAGGCAGTCAAGTAAACCCTTTAAATTAAAATATGTAATGCATGTACCAGGTCTGAAGAAAAATTGTTAGGATATTTCGACAAATATGAAATAGGCTCCTTTTATGTCGCCTTTGTAAATCCTTCAATCCTATCCCAATTTGTTCTTAAGGGGGGATGTTAGGATATTCTGACACATAGGAAATAGTTAAGTATAACTTGGTCTAGTGTAGATTTAGGTAAAATGTGTTTCTTTACTATGTACATTTGTAACTTATAATCCGATGGTCACGATTTGTAGTGATCTGACGGTTCACTCTCTCCTCGGTATTAATGACACTTGATCCATGGCTTAGCACCTGATTCCATGATCTCTATTTAAAGAGAATGGAAGGTCATTTTTCTAGTAACCATTTATGAGAGAAACATATTTAACTTTTCTTTTTATATTAATAAATTTCCTAAATTGGCCGCATTGGTTCAAGCATGGACTGTTTCCCTCTTCGAGGGTTTTCCATGTGATATACTGGTGGACTAATTTTTGATCTATTTATGAGAAATTACATTTGGTTTTTGATCTAAGGAACTTACCCAATAAATTCCTACATGGTATCAGAGCTATTTTGAGGGCCGCATATGTTGTTGATCCAAATCCGAAGCTAGTTTGATTGCATGTGACTGTTGTTTTCTAGATCTACTATTTCTGAACTTTTTCAGGCCTGAAGAGCTACTCTGTTGTGCCCAGAGCATCTATTACAGTGAGGAACCCCTTTCATTTCATGTGAAAATGTTTCCAGTTGCCCAATTTATGTCAGTTTAAATCTAGAGGTATAAAGTATTTTCTTTGCAGTTATATTTTTTAATCGTTCTGCTTATTTCGATTCCCTCTGTTTTTTTCGGTTTATATTTTTTATTTATTTGTTGAATCTATACCCTCTTCCCTATGTATGCTCTTTTCTCTACACTGTTTATGATCTCGGAAAATCAGAAACAGAAGGAAGGGATTGTTGTTTGCTATTTATGCTCTTTCCCTGTGTCTTTGTGCAATCTCGGGAAATCAGAAATAGCAAAAGAAAGGATAGTTTCCAGTAAGGCTAACTGAAAATCTAATGTTTTGTCGTAAGGCTTGCATTTAATTTTTTTTGTGCACGGATTTTGTGTTTTTTTTGCAGGAAAAAGCACACATACCGAAGAGAAAAAAAAATAAAAAACCCTTCCTCCTTTCAAACAATTACAGAATATTTTTACTGGCTCACTTGGTGTAAAGTTAGTTTATGAGAATAGAGGTCTTGGGTTCAAGTCTCCTTCTCAAGCTTCTTTTTGTAAAAAAAAATTGTTAAAGGGGCGGGATTTTTTTTTCAAAAGTAGAACTTCATCATCAAATTTCAAACCATTCCTATAACTATTCAACATCTACAACTCAGTTTTTTCAATAAGTCATAACTTCTTTATCCGAAAGCCGTTTTTTAAGCCATTTTTTTTATCAGCCTAATTTTTTGATATATTTCCATTGGAATAGTTAGTTTCAGTTATTTTCAGTTTCATTTTTTTTTAAATGGAAAGTGCATGCTCGATTATTCTTAACAGCACCAATTATTTCCAATGGCTACCTCACATGGTAGATTTACTTAGAAGTAAAGGTATTTATAGAATATCCATAGGACAAGAAACTAAACCTTCCGATGAAGATAAAGCCGCTAAATGGGAAAATAAACAAGGTCAAGCACGAGGGTTGATAGGAATGTCCATTACTCAATATCTTCGATTTCATATCCTTGAAATTGAAACCCCTGATGAAGCCCTAAAAAAGCTAAATATTTTTTTTGGCATTCAAAATCAAATGAGGGCCCACCATCTTGAAAATGAGTTGCTTACTTTGGACCCCAATAATTTCTCCAATATTGAATATTTTTTGTCCAAATTCAAGACCCTTAGACTTCTTTTAGAAGGTTGTAAGGTCAAAAAGGAAGATGTTAGCCTCATCTATTCCATTCTTGCTAAGCTTGGCCCTGCATACTCTGTATTTGTTTCCACCTTCCATTCCACTAGATAAGCCATCATTTCTCAAGGAACAACCTACAAGAACCCCTCTTTTGATGCCTTTTGTGATTCTTTGATAAGAGAACAAGAAAAAATCTTACAACTTGGTCTTATCACTTCTGGAAACACTTCTAAGAAAGCCTTAGCATCCCAACAACAACCATATAAAAATAATCCCAAGAAGCAGTATCTTAAAAAGTATGGTCCTAAAATAAACAAGGCTCCTAAGAAATTTTAGCCGCAAAATGAAAAGCAACTCACCAAACTGATAAGGAAACTAAAAACAAAGGGAAGAAAACAGATAGACATTGCAACTTTTGTAATCGTGATGTCCATGTAGAGTCCAAATGTTTTAAGAAGATGGAAGCCTTGGAAGAAGTAATGAAGAAGCACCACATCAATTTTGAGACCTCTTCAACTTCATCTTCAGGAATGGCTCTTTCTTCTTGTGGTTGTCAAGCATCTGGTTATGCATTAAATGTATCTTCTTCTTCTAATTCTCATGAGTGGCTCATTGATTCTAGAGCTTCTTACCAAATGGCCAAAAATAAAGCCATGTTTTGTTATTTAAATGATTGTAACACCAAACATATTTATGTTGGTGATGATAGATCTCTTAGTGTTGTAGGATTTGGATCCATTCATCTAGGTAATGGCCAGTTTAATGATGTACTATGTGTTCCTACCTTGTCATGCAAAATTTTATCTGTTTATCAAATAACTCATTCAGGTGAAGGGAAAATAGTTGAATTCTCACCTCATGATGTTGTAATCAAGGACCTCAAAGATCTTAGACATATTTTAGCTACTGGCATTGCTGAAGATTCCACAAGGTTGTATAGGTTTGACAAGTTTGGGTCATCATGTCTTCCCTCCATTTTTGTTGCTCATAATGATGAAGTGAGAAAACTTTGGCATAAGCGATTTGGTCACTTAAACTATAACTCTCTTCAAACTCTATGTAAAGAAAATATGACGAGAGGTCTTCCTATGGTATCTTTCTGAGATGGTGTTTGCTCTCGATGTGTACTCGGAAAACATCATCGGGATAGTTTTGACAAATGTGCCTATTGGCATGCTTTAGCCCCTTTGAATTTTGTGCACAGTGATTTATGTGGTCCACTTCCTATTGTTTGTTTCTATGGTTTCAATTACTTCTTAACTTTCATTGATGATTTTTCTAAACACAATTGGGTATACTTCTTAAACTCAAGAGTGAATTTTATAACATGTTCTTGGCCTTTAACGCCTTTGTTGAGAAACAATCTGGACATCAAATTCTTAAGTTAAGATCTGACAATGGAGGAGAATATGTTAACAACAAATTTATCAACTTTTGTACTGAGCATGGCATTCAATTGCAACATACTTTTCCATATACTCCACAACAAAATGGTATAGCTGAAAGGAAGAATCGCACCTTAAAAGAAATGGCTAATTGTATGCTTCAATTTAAAGGACTTAGTCTCAATTTTTGGGTATAAGCAATTAACTATGCAAATTACATAGTAAATCGCACTCCTACTAAGTTTTTAATGAATGTAACTCCAGACAAAGCATGGAGCTCAATCAAACCAGATGTAATTCACTTTGGTGTTTTTTAAAGTGATGCTTGGGCCCATATTCCATATGCAAAACATAAAGACTTAGAACCTAAGAGTGAAAAATTCATTTTTGTTAGATATTCTGAAGATTTCAAAGGAAATAGACTTCTTCAAAAAAAATATAGAAATATAATCCTTAGAAGAGATGTAAAATTTGATGAAAATATATCGACATGCGAGCCTAGTTTGGCAGGTGTGCCACCTTTGGCCTGCGAACCTGATTCAGCATATGTTCCACCTCTCTCTATCTCTTCTATTTTTGATAGCATTCCTTCTAGTTAAGATGATAACGTAGAGGATGATAATCCTCCTCCACCTCTTGAAAAAATTCCTTCAGTTCCACATCTTCTAGGATGGGTCTGCTCTACTCAGGATGCAGCAGGTTCTCTTGCAGGTGACCCTGCAGATCGACGATGTACATGTTCTCAGTTCGAAATAACTTCTTCTTTATTGTCTCAAGTTCCAGAAAATCCTAATCTTGACACCTTTGAATAAGCTTCTAGTCATCCAGATTGGGATGAAGCTATGAATGAAGAATATCGTTCCTTATTGGAAAATGATACTTGGGATCTTGTTCCTCTTCCAAAAGGAAGAAAACTTGTCAGATGGATATTGGTTTACAAAAAAATGTTTGGCCCCAATGGAAAAGTGGATAGGCATAAAGCTCATCTTTTTGCTAAATGGTTTTCACAAGTTGAAGGCATTGAATATACTGAAACCTTCTCCCCTGTTGCCAAAATGAATTCTATCCTCCTTGTTCTTTCCCTTGCAGCCTCCTTTAAATCATTAGATGGATGTTAAATCCACCTTCTTACATAGAGATTTTCATGAAGAAATCTACATGGAAAAACCCCCTATGTTTATCCAAAATGACTCTAGCCTTGTTTGTCACCTTAGGAAGTCTCTCTATAGTCTCAAACAAGCTCCTCAGTCTTGTTATGCCAAAATGGATAGATTTCTTTTAGATGCTTTTTTTTCTAGGTGTCATTATGACAACACTGTCTACACCAAGAAAGTGGGTAAGTTATTCACCATCATTGTTCTTTATGTTGATTCTTATCCTTACTAGTAGTGATCCCAAACATATAAACCATGTGAAGTCTAGCCTCAAAAAGAAGTTTGAAATGACAGACTTAGGACACTTGCATTATTTCCTTGGTCTTGAAGTCTTGCAATCCAAAGAAGGTATTACCCTTTCTCAGTCCAAGTATCCCTGTGATATTATATGCCACTTTCACATTGAAGATTGTAAGCCATCCCCTTCTCCCTTTCAGTTTGGAGTCAAGATTTCAGTCACTTGTACTATCCCTAAATTTGATGCTACCTTATACCATCAACTTGTTGGTAAACATTTGTATCTAACCCATACCCGTCTTGACCTTTCCTTTTCCATTGGTCTTGTTGCTTGGTTTATGCACCAACCTCATGAAAATCATTGGAAAGAAGCTAAAAGAATACTTAGATATATTAGAGGTATATTTTAGTTAGGGATTCATTATAGTATAGGATCCTCTCCATTGTTGATTGGTTTCACTGATTCAGATTGGGCTGGTGACCCTGAGGATCGAAAGTCTATAGCAGGATATGTATTCACTCTTGGTGTAGGACCTATTACATGGTCTTGTAAGAAACAAAGTGCCATATCTCTTTCTTCAGTAGAAGCAGAGTATCGTGGTGTAGTTGAAGCCAGCAAGGAAGCCATTTGGCTTTGTCAGATCCTGTTTGAATTTGGTCTTCATTAGCAACATCCAACTACACTTTGGTGTGATAATCAGAATGCCATTTAGCTATGTAACTATCCAGTTTAGCATCAATGTATGAAACACATTGAGCTCCACATACACTTCATCGGAAAGCTCATTCATGATCATTTTCCTGAAGTGCAATATTGTCCAAACAATGATCAAGTAGTCGATATCTTTACAAAGGCTCTCACAGAAGTGAAGTTTACCAAAATTTGATCCATGCTTGGAGTTCAGGAAAGTTATCATTAAGGGGGGATAGGCTCTAATGCCTCCTTCCTTATCCTATTTTTTCACCTTTCTAAATGCTTAAATCCTATCCCAAGTTGTTCTTAAGGGGAGGTGTTAGGATATTTTGACACATAGGAAGTAGGCTCCTTTTGTGTCACCTTTGTAAATCCTTCAATCATATCCCAAGTTGTTCTTAAGAGGGGATGTTAGGATATTCAGACACATAGGAAATATTTAAGTATAAGTTGGTCTAGTGTATATTCATGTAAAGTGTGTTTCTTTACTATGTACATTTGTGACTTATAATTCGATGGTCACAATTTGTAGTGATCTAACGGTTCACTCTCTCCTCGGTATTAATGACAATTGGTCCGTGGCTTAATACCCCATTGGTCCATGATCTCTATTTAAAGAGAATGGAGGTTCATTTTTCTGGTAACCGTTTATGAGAGAAACATATGTAAATTTTCTTTTTATATTAATAAATTGCCTGAAGTGGCCACCCTAGCTCAGACCATCTTTGAGGGTTTTAACCACGCGATATACTGGTGTACTAATTTGTGATCCGTTTGTGAGCAGTGACCTTTGGTTTTTGATCTAAGGAACTTACCCTATAAATTCCTAAAAAATTTAGTCTCAGTTGCAATGTTGGAGGATAGAAGCTATGATGTTGTTTTTAGTGAAGGAAAATATTTCCTGCAACATAAAACAACAAACAAGCCAAGAGGATAGGGATTCGAGTTAAGAATCTATACAAGCTGGAGGTAGATGGCTACACAGCAATGATGAACAAGGAAGATCAAGTGGTCAGCTGAGATGAGGGTGAATTATGTAACAAGAGGTTGGGCCATCTTCACCAAGGAGCCTTGAAAGTCATGCAGCATATTTCTACTGGTATTCCTAGGGGTACACTTGCGAAGTTAGACACATGTAAGGGATGTGCTATGGGAAAATATGTAAAGGTCACCTTTCATGACAAGGAGAACTGAGCTTTGGGGATCCTTGAGAGAGTTCACACAGACATGTGTGGACCATTCTTTGTTGCTTCGACAATAAAAGATAAGTACTACGTAATATTTATTGATGACTTTTATCATGATTTTTGGATCTTCTTCATGCAGAGGAAAGATCAGACATTCTCTAAGTTCTTGGAGTTTAAGGCACTAGTGGAGAAAGAGTCGGGGAAGCAAGTGAAGGCTCTTAGGAGCGATAATGGTGGAAAATACATCTCTAATGAATTAAAGAACTTCTACAACAAAGAAGGAATTCAAGGAGAACTCATAGTGCCTCACGACCCACAACAGAATGGGGTTGTGGAGAGGAATAATAGAACTATTGTGGGTGTAGCACGAGCGATGTTGAATGATCAAGGCCTACTGATGCATCTGTAGGCAGAAGCATGCAACACAGTGGTACATGTGCAAAACCGTTGTCCTCATAGGATACTTTGCATGAGTACACCTGAAGAGGCTTTCACTGCAAGAAACCTGATGTCTCACATTTTAATATTTTTGGCTCATCCATTTATGTGCATTTCACCAAGGATGCTATGAAGAAGATGGAACCAAAAACTGAGCTTCGGATTTTTGTGGGGTACACTGAAACACCCCATAATTATCGTGTGTATTTGTCAAACAACAGAATGATTGTTGTGCTACGGGATATAAAATTTGATGAGGAGAAAGCCATGTGGTTTTCCCTTGAGAGGAAGCAGGACTTGCATGCAGAGGAGGAACTTCTGGATCCCAAGGATGAGTCTCAAGATGTGGATCAAACACATGAGGAGGTTCATGAAGTGGAGGAAAACATTCATGCAGAGCCATCCATTAGAAATGGTAGAAGGTGCACCATGGAAGTTGATTGATTGAGACTTGATGTTGCACATAATGTAGGAGCCCCTAATTCATAGTGCAGATAGAGACAAAATCCTGACCGATTTAATGGATACATGGCTCTTATGAGAAAATTTATTGTGACTGAACCATCTTCCTTTCATGAAGTAATGCAGCAACCAACTTGGGTTGATGAAATGTTGGAGGAATATGACTCCATTTTCAAGAACAGTGCATGGGAGATAGTCCCAAGACCGATCGAGAAATCAGTGGTTGCATCAAGATGGATCTACAAGGTAAAGCAAGATTCTGATGGGAGTGTGGAGAAATACAAGGCCAGATTTGTGGCCCGGGGATTCTCATGGATCGAGGGGATAGATTATGATGAGAATTTTCCACATGTTGCAATTTACTCTTCCATAAGATCCATCCTTTCACTCTCAGCGCAGATGGGTTGGCATATTCATCAGATGGATGTGAAAACTGTGTTTCTCAATGGGATCATTGAGGAAGAGGTGTACATAGAGCATCCTAAAGGTTTTGATATCTTCAACAGTGAGTAGCATGTGTGCTGACTCAAAAGAGCATTTTATGGGCTGAAGTAAGCACCATGTGCTTGGTACACTCGAATAGATAGCTATTTCACCAGACTGGGCTTCACCAAAAGTGAAGTATATGAAAACATGTACCAGATTGTGGTTGAAGGTAAGCTATTGATTATTTTTCTTTACGTTGATGATCTAAATTTTACTGGTAATGAGCAGCTGATACACTCATGCAAGGAGGACCTTGCAAGGGAGTTCGAAATGAAGGACATGGGACTCCTTCATTATTTCATTGGATTGGAAATATGGCAACGGGATGGTGAAATTTTTATGTCTCAAGGAAAGTATGCAAAGGTGATACTGGGTAAGTTTAACATGGAGAGATGCAAACCCATGGATACTCATCTTTCAGTAAATTGGAGGAAAGAGGATGCTACTTTGGTAGAGGTAGTGGATTCTACTGTCTACAGCCAGTTAGTTGGTTCACTGATGTATCTAGTGAAAACCAGACTAGAAATTTTCTACATAGTTAACCAAATGAGTGAAGCTATGGTTAAGCCTACCAAGCTCTTTTGGAAGGCAGGGAAGCATGTATTTAGATACTTGAGGGGCACATCAGAGTATGGTCTATGGTATAGACGGACAGAGGGAGTGAAGCTTCAAATACTCAAGGATGCAGATTAGGAGAGCAGTCCATTAGATGTAAAGAGCACATTAGGAGGGATCTTTAGCATAGGATTGACAGCAGTTTCCTGGTACAGTAGGAAACAACGATCTCTAGCACTCAATTCAGCGGAATTAGAATACATGGTAGCAATTCAAGCTGCATGTGAGGCTATCTGGATGAGAAAGTTCTTGGTTGGCTTGTTTGGTTTGGTTCTCAAATGGATCCAATAATGATTCATTTTGATAATCATATTTGCATTAAACTCTCAATTAATCCTATCTTTCATGATAGGTACAAGCATATAGATATATGGTACGATAATCTCAGAGCTTGTGTGCAGAGAAGAATAATTTTTCTCCAGTACATTCCCATGGAAGATCAGGATGCAGATATTCTAACGAAGGCGCTCACTAGGAGCGAATTCAAATACCATAGAGACATGATCGGAGTGAAGGATAATCCATTTCTTGTTGAGAGGAAGTGTTTAGAGTCAATAAGGAAAATTCCAGCACCCACGCCTACTGCATTAAGCACCTACACTAAGGTGGGGCCCACGGTGCTATTTTTGGGTGCATGTCTATTTTAATAATCCCTTAATTAATATGGACAATAAATTGTAATATATTCTCAATAATGACTTGAAATAGTTAACTGAGAGTGATAAACTCATTTATCTAGTGTATTTCAAGTTATAGTTAGTTGGTGAGGCAGCAGAGTAATTCTAGTTGTAATAGAGTTCGAAGTGCAGTGGTGCATTAGATAATGCAGGTTCTAATCAGTTTAACTCAGTTAAGTGAGTTAAACTCAATTGTGCTAGTTGTAACTAAAGATACACTAGTGAGATATCAAGTGAATTAAATATTAATTAATTCACAATCAGTGATCTCACATGCAACTTAGGATTTACTATTATTAGCTGCATGCATGTCAGATCCAGCAGAGACCCAGTTGAGTTCTAGGTGAAAGGGAAGTTGACCATCAGTTGTAGGATTATTTGATCGCACACATGCAACCAAAAACCCATTGGAGTGCCCATGATACTTGCACAGTCAAGGAAGGCCAAAATTCCTATCTTTAGGGATTGCACAAGCAAGGCAAGTTGCCTAGAGGCTGAGAATTGGCTATGTGTTGGTCATTTTTGTTCATGATAGTGTGAGACAATTAGTTGAGTAATGGAGGGTCTTGTGAGAAGATTTTTGTATGTAATTTTCTCATGATCCATGCTGAATATACAATAGAAGATAGTGGGGTTTTTAGTTTTAAGCTTTCCCCTAGAAATTATGTTTGTTGTGTGTGATTTGATTCTTCTTTACTTCATGTAATTGGTGATTGTATTTTTAATTCCGCAAAATATTTGTAAAATGGATTCAATATTTAAATTTACTACATTTCTAGATCGGGTGAATCCAAGATATACATGCATGTTGTACAATTTATATAGTATCATAGTGGTTTTTTCTTTCTTTATTTTTCTTTGCATGTCCCCAATAAGGTCAGGGTATAAGGAGTTAGGGCTCGAACCGGTTGAACCTTTGCAAGACCAACCTCAAAAACGTCAACAGCCTCCCATGGCGGAGGAAAATAAATATGAGGGAGTAGGATATCCTTTAAAAACATTGCTCGAAGAATCCCTCGAGCGATATAGGAACGCGATAGTGGACAACTTTGCCCATATCCTTTAACGGATGCCCACATGTGACACATCTTCATCCGACTATCACTCTAGATGTGTCCTTCCATTCAACGTACAAGCCAAATTTTAAATTCTCATATTTGAAGGCCAGATAGATGCAAATGTCATAGATAGATGGTTAAATCTATTGGAAGGATATTTTTCAATTCATGATTTTTCCAATAGGGAAAATATTACTTTTTCACTCCTTAAAACTGCCCCCCGTGTCAAGGACTAGTGGGAAACATACTGTTAATAGAGGGACGAGAGATAAGCCTCACTTTTTTCATTCGAACACACTTGGATTTCTTTCTAAGATGCCATCAAGGAACAATATTACCCCCCGTGGAGCTATGAGGACAAGTACCTATAATGGACTACGTTGCAGCAGCAAAGGAATCAACATGTGCATCAACTAACGAATCAATTCCATACTATGTGCCTAAAGTTGGGTATCAAAGATTCGGAGAAACATATGGTGCTTAAGTATTGAAGTTTTTTTCACAGATAAATTTAGGAGGGAATGGATTTCTTCGACATCTCCTCGCTTGGTGCAACATACCGATATGCTGCCAAGATCGAGCAGAAATTTAAACTAGAGAAGCAAGACTTTAGATCCAAGAATCTGAAGCAAGGGGAATGTGCCTCCAAACCGTAGAAAAAAGGACAAATCCAAGCTAGGGTTGCATAGGACAACCCACCGAAGCCACAACCAAATAAAAACACCTCAAATACAAAGAAGGATACGGGAATGTGGTGTGATTTCCATAAGAGCCCCACTCACAACATAAGTGAGTATCGGGCCAAGAAATCACTACTGGTTGGGCTGAAGGCTTTTGAATCAGATGCATGCTCCATCTCTAAGTCATATCCTAACAAGGGGAATGAAAAATGGAAGCATATTCTTGATGTAGAGCCTAGTGCCACCATTTCTGCCACCAAGATCCAGAAGGATGAGCCCAAGGATCTAGAGGAGGGGAAGTGCCTCTTCAACTCCTAGATGTGGGTGAAAGATTATCTGCTACAATTCATTGTTAACAGTGGAAGCCAAAGAACCTCATTTAAGCAAAGGTCATGAAGCATCCCAGCCTACTGAACACAACACACGTGCATCCATACTCCATCAGGTTGCTTCACCAAGGAATATTTCTCTGCATCAACCAGCACTGTCACCTCCCCTACAACATCAAGCCCTTCACAAATGAGTTATTGTGTGATGTTTAGGAAATAATTTGTATTATATACCAGAGGTAGTAGCCTACCACCATCTCTTTGATCACTACGAAGCAATGCAGTAAGCTCATTCCCTAGACCGAGAAATTCATTTTCCTTATGATTCACCCTCGGGGCAAGAAGAATATTGTGGCCAAGACCTCCAAACAGGGCTCCTTCGCATGAAAACAATAGATGGACAAGGTCATGGAGGAGTACAGGGACATATTCACCTCACCCACAAGGGTACATATACATTATCAAGTCAATAAATCCATTGATATGACCCTAGGTACATAAATTCCCAATAGACCGATATATCGATGCTCTGTTCTAGAGAATGATGAAATCAAGAGGCATATATAGGGGTTTTTGTAGAAAGGGAACATCAGGCCAAGTTCATCACCGTGTGTGAGCCTGATTGTGTTGGTACAAAATAAGTATGGTACTTAGAGACTTTGTATTGAATATCGAGCATTAAACAATATCATTGTTCGAAATAGGTATCCAATCCCACAGATTGATGACCTTTTGGACCAATTCAAGGGGGCCAAATACTTCAGCAAGATCAAATTGAAGTCTAGGAATCATCAAGTACCAATTGAACCCTCTGATGTGTGGAAGAGTGCCTTAAAATCCATGGAGGTATTTTTTGAATGGTTGGTCATTCCTTTTGGGTTGACGAATGCCCCCGCAACCTTCATGAGGCTTATGGATGACATCTTGCGACCCTTCACCAACTCATTCATGGTGGTGTATTTGGATGACATCCTGATCTTTAGCCAGATTTGGGATGAGCACCTCCGCCATACTCGACAAGTCCTCCAAACTCTATCACAACACAAGTTATGTGCCAATTTGGAGAAATGAATTTTTAGTATGAACCAGGTTCAATATTTGGGTTACATCATTGATGATCAGGGTGCACATGTAGACCCAAGAAATATACAATCCATTCGCGATTGGCCATCCCTAACCACTCCAACAAAGCTCCGCAACTTTTTGGGTCTTTCCAATTTGTACTGGAGGTTCGTGTTGGGGTTCTCTCATATCCCTTGGCCTTTGAGTCAACTCACCAAGGGCAAAGCGGAAGAAAATTTATTTTGGTCTGAATCCCAACATAATCCATTTTCTGAATTGAAGCATGGCCTCTTCTCTTAACCAGTGCTAACCATACTAGACCCACATCAACCATTTGATATTGAGACATATGCTTTTGAATATGCTATTGGTGAAATTATTACTACGGAGGGGCATCTAGTGGAATATCACAATTAGACACTTTCAGACACACTACAAAAGTATCCCACCTATGAAAAAGAGATGTATTCTATTGTCAGGTTTGTCCAAAATGGAAGCATTACATTCTCGGGAAGGAAACGGTCATCTAGACACACCACCCACCCCTGCAGTTCATACAAACACAAGGGAAGTTACATAATGATTTCCATCAAAAATTGTCCACATACCTGGAACAATTCCACTTGAGAATCAGGGATAATTTTAAGGATGGAAAATTATCTTGAATTTTAAAAACAATGCCGAATATCACTAGTCCCTAATTTGCAAACTAAAAAATGTTTATTGATGGATTTGTAAAATTATTCAAATATATAATGATTTTATATATACTATCCATATAAATTTGGCAAATTTTAGGGTAAAATAATTTTATATTGTAAAAATTTGGCGAATCATCTTTATAAAAAAAATGGAAATTGATGAGTCTTTATTTTGGAAAAATCATGGAAAATTAGCCCACTTGCGAATATTCGCCCTTAAAATCTTCCATGTTGAGAATTAAGTACAAGAGGGGAAGCACAACATTGTTGTAGACTGCCTCTGTCGACTTCCAGTCTTGGCGTTGATCATTGTGCCCGACTCTTGTGGGCATGAGACTTTAGAGTGACTGCATTTTTACAAAAGCGATCCAAAATTTGAAAACACAGACCAGACACTCATGGAAGGAATGAAATTTCCCAATTTTCACCTCCAGGATACATTATTATGTCACCTAGGACACCTGTGTGTTCCTTCAAGCGATTGTGCAAAGATGATTTAAGAGGCAAACTAGAGTCGGGTCACTAGACAATTCGAATTAGAGAAAAACATTTTAGTGCTACAAAATTATTCAATAATGGCCAAAACTTCGAGAGGATGTTGGGAGGTATATAATATCCTGCACTTCTCATGCCATTTCCAAACTAACCATCAAGAAGTAATGCCTATATACTTCTCTGCCTACCCCTATTCGACCTTAGGAACCCATCTCCATGGATTACATGTCGTGGCTCCCTTCGACTAAGAATGGCAATGACTATTTTTTCGTGGTTGTCGACAGATTCTCTAAGATGGTCATTATGCTAGCCTACAAGGAGAGCATCACAGTAGAAGCCATTGTTAAGCTCTTCTTTGAACGAGTTTGGGTAAAATTTGGGATCCCACATTCCATTATCTCAGATCGGGACAACAATTTCCTAAGTAAATTTTTTTCAAGTCTTTGGTCGATGTTGGATACCAAGCTCAATAAGTCCACAGATTTCCACCCTCAAACTGATGGCCAAAGAAAGGTCATCAACAAGATTACTATACACATTTTGAGCATGTAAAACTCAAAGAATCCTCACACATGGGAAAAAATCCTCCCATATGTTTAGCACAGCGACAAAAGAGCTCTCCATATCTCAACCAGCCACAACCACTTTCATGTGGGGTTGGGATTCCTGCCACTATGTCCCATTGATGTGGATATACCATTTCCAGCTACTGAGGCAGCTTCATCCCATGTCCACTCTAAAAATGATAGGGCTATCAACTTCATTGAGAGAATCTAGCACATCTGCCAATAGGTCCATGACATATTGGAAAAATCCAATGCAAATTATAAGAAGCGGAATGATCAGCATCAGGTGCCACATAAGCTCCAGGTGGTGGAAAAAATTTGGCTACATTTGCAGAAGGAGCACCTCATTGGGCCACACCGCAAGCTTCACCCAATATGATATAGCTCATACACCATCACCAAGGTTGTAGGGGAAAATTCCTTCAAGCTTAGAATTCCACCATTCCTTGGCATGCACCCATTTTTCAATGTGGACCACCTTTGGCCATACTTCCCACCATTACTAGACACATCTAACATTGAAAAACAACTCACACCAACATAGTTGAACCAAGGCTGCATGGAACAGGCCAAAAATGATCAGATTATGTACATGTAGATGAAGAACACTCGCCAGTAGAAGATTCAACTATATTGGGATGTTAAAGTTGGTCAAATCGTGCACCAAATCAAGTTGCTCATCAGGTACCAAGTTGAGCAAAAGTTTCCCCATCTCATGGAGGAAGTCAACGCAATGGGGACCATTACTTCCTAAGAAGGGAGGATCATCCAAGTGGATATTGGTGGCCATCCACCTATTCCACTTATACCCCCACCATTGTTTCTTTCATTTTTTTAGTTTCCATAATTCTGGCAAAATTTACTGTTTTTGGAATTTTTTTGGGTCCTGAACTTCCATAGCCATTTTAAGGGTCGAAACAACATTTTTTTTAAAACATGTGTTAGCACTCCAATTTTTAAAAAAATTTACGAAGTCTAGTCATCATTGTAAGTCGTTTCTTTGATCCTCTCTTGTCTCCTAACTTATGGTTGAGAGTCTTGGAGGGTTAAAATGTATTACTTTTTATTATTTTTTTAATCAAAATCCAAAATAATTTTGAATCCAATAGTTTGTTTGTGTCATAGAGTCATTAGGATAAATTTTCTTTTATTAAGTCTTTTAATGTCTTTTAGTAGTTAAGGTCATGGGTTTAACTTGAGAAGTCTTATTCATTCACCATGATTTTTCTATCCAATATTAGAGAAAAAATTCCAAAGTCATCAGTTGTGTTAGGAATAACATAGGAATAGCTACCCTTTCCTAGAGAGGTAACTATTTTCTTCAGAAATTCTGGTTTTAGAAACAACACAAGAATAATTGTCTTTTTCAAAAAATTAGCTATTAACTGAAAAATTGGTATAAGGAGACAAAATAAGAATTACTCAGGTGAAGAAAACATTTCTCTTTGAATTTTTAAGACATGCTAAAACAAGAGGTGTTACTCACCTGAAAGGTGGTTATTTCTCATTGGAGGATACATTAAAAACATTGGCTATTTATTTGCTAAGGATACTAAAATCATTGCTACTCATTAGAGGTAAAATGTATTAAAGTTAAGTACGAATAGTTATTACTAAAAAATGTGATGGTGTTCGGTGAAATGAGTTGGCAGCAGAGTTTATACCATTTTGGTTTTGTGTCATTCCCTCTCACCAAGTTTTAGGGCATGCATAACTTTGTCTCTGTTTACTCTTTTGACATCTACAACAAAACATTTTTATCTTCCAGCAAAACAATTTGTTACCAAGTGTCAGTAGTTAGGGCCTCATGGAGGGTTGTTCTTCCTCATTTTATAGGTATGAACATGTAGTTAGGTTAATTGTTAACAAGATGGGTAAGGGTAGTAAGGTGAACCGTTCAGAGCTAGATAATGCCCATTTTTTTTACCATCGTGCTAAGCCCCAGTTCAAAGCAGCAGGGTGATATCAGTTCCTAAATAATTTTTCAGGTGAAAATGTGGCAATGGCTCAAGAATTTTTCGAGACATTCGTTGGATAAAAGGTCAAGTTGGGGTCTCAAACCTTTAGGATCACAAAGACTATCATTGCAAGGGCTACCCAAACATCAACTACAGGTGAATCCTGGCACAAGTATAACAAAACTCTACTTAAAGATAATTTGAATCCATATTTAAAGCCTGAACATGAACATATTGGTTGGAACCCTACTATTCATATTTCATGTTTTAGACCTGAGTGGCAAGATGTCATTACCACTATACAACGTTACATAACCTGTGAGGGTAGGTTTTCTATTGTGCATAAATACCAGATGAGGTTTCTAGCTCACATCTCTGTTTCTAAACCTATGAAACTACCATTTTTCCTTCATAAATATCTATTATAAATGTCTCGAAAAGTAAATAAAAACCCAAGATATTCTCTTCATAATATCTATCATAGAGGTTTGATTAAAATACTTTTGGTTTATCATCTGAGAAAGAAAAGAACCACATGGGAAATGTTTTTAGTAGATGAGGGATTTAGCAGTATTAAATCAAGGAGAAGGGTAGGAAGGCCTAGAATTCTAATAACTCAAGAACAACAGTCAAGCCCTACACCTACATTCACTCCTTCATGAGTTGATCCATCCTCAATATCATCCAGCAGAAAGACTATGAACTCAGCTAGGAAAGCTAGAGTTCACACCACCACTTCTACACTAATCATCAGTCCTATACCATAAGTAAAACCAGGCGAGGTATACACTATAATTTCATCTAAGGAGCCACATACCTTGTGGTCTTTCATGCAGGAGTATGTAAACAAACTCAAACAAAGAGCTACCCTGCCTTACAAGAACACTATGTCTAATAGAAAGGAAGAGGAAAATTCCTCTTCAAAAGGTAAACGTAGGAGAAAACTCACTATGACAGAGGGACCTTCAGTGGAAGTCAGACCTAAAACCTTGACACCAAGCTCTATTATAGAGGCTAGACAAAAGAATCAAGAAAACTATGCCACTTCAACACCAGAGGAGCCTACAATTTCATAAGTCTTTTCCTCACTCAAAAATGGGAAAAGTAAAGTTTCAGAGACTATTAGAGTAGAAGAACCTACCATAGCTCAGCTTTACTCATCTATTAATTCTTCATCCAAAGGGAAGAAGAAAGCTATAATCCATTCATATTCATCTTTTGAGGAGGATAGCAGTGAAAGAGAGTTCAGTGAGTCATAATTTGAAGAAGGACAGTCAAGCAGAGTCATACATCGGAGAAAGAGGCCTTTATACATTCCAAACCCATACATTCAAAGGCCTCAAATCAAACTAAAGAAAAATCTCAGATTAACAAGAAAAATGATAGCCAACCCTGCTCTCAGGGATGAAATAATAAACATTGACGAGAGCCCAGAGAATGAACAAAGGAAGAAAAAGATTCAACAGAAAAAGCAAGCACAAAAGAGAAAATAAAACAAAAGGGTAACCAAGGCAGAAGCTATCAAGATTTTTTCTTCTATACTAGATCTCTAATGATTGAATGTATAGAACCATGAAAATCTGAAGAATCATGTAATTTGTTTCTTATACACAGTATTTTCAGATATAGCTACCTTTTTCGAAAAAAGTAGCTATTATTTTCGAATTTTGTATGACGAGAAAAGGTTGCGTTTTGGTTCTGTTCTCGAAAGAATTACACTAAATGATGATAAAGTAAATGCAGCCTTAATGCTAATGATATTTTTCCAAGTGTCATCTAGTTAATGTATCTTCTTGTTGCTTAATCCTTTCAGTTAGCTACTCCTACACTTTTGCAGATAAGGGTCCAAGTGTTCTTTTTAGTTGGCAGATTGCACATTTTGTGGAGCCATTTTTTCCAAGAAACGAGGAGCACTTAGCCACCTCAACTCAGCCACTTCAAGCTCCATACTGCCATGTTCTATCTTTAGCTGTATTTCCGTTTAATTTTTTATTTTTAAGATAAGCTATGCTATATGTAGAGGATTGCAATAAAGTCTTTAAAAATAGAATTGCACTTTTTATGGAGGCTTTTTACAGAACTTCTTTTTTGTATATATACTATGTAAGGCAAGTAAGAAAGGGTTTGTTGGTTGTAAATTTCATGGAAACTGTGTTGTTCCTTTTTTAATATATAATATATCTAGAGGAACTCTTAATGACTCACAAATTGTATGGTGCATGTATTATTTATATTCTTATGTGTTTCCATAATTTACTATTTCATTCCAGATTATGAATTACACAGTTCTATCTCATGTTTTTATTAGTATTGTGAACCTTCATGACATATTAATATGTTTTTGTAAGTATTTTTTTATCAAGCATTCTTGATTCAATATGAATTGAAGATAGTTCATAACTATTCATTGAGATTGAATTAAATCTTGTCTCATACTCTTATATGTCTTTTTAACTAGAATACGTGATTAATCTGTTTTTGTCAGCCTTGATTTATCAAGAATTCCTAATTGATGAGGTCATGTTAGTTGGAAGCATTCTATGTAATAGGATTCTTAAAAATTTAAAGTGATATTCTTGTAAATCTTTTAAAGCTTTCTTTCACTATATATTTCAGGTCTAGGATTTGTCTCGCCCTTTCCTCTTAACAATGGACCTATGTTTTACACATATAGTGTTATATTCCATTTTACTAACCATCAAGCTACAAACCCAAACTTTCTACCACATTATGCACCATTTCCCTCATATGTGTTATAAATTCTTATTTTTTCAAATCCCCTTTGAGTGTCTGTGATTCCCAACCACTTTCCAAAAAAATCAATCAAGTCACAAGAAAATCCCTTAAGCCTAAGATTTTTCTGGTCAGGAGTTTGTCACAATCCAAGTGTTGATTGCAGCACTAACATATTTTTATGTGTCTAATAGGAAACGAAGATTCTGAACTCAGTATTCTCCGAAAGTTTTTGTATGAATTCCTAGTACTAGTTTTTAAAGGTGAACAAAGACTATTCACTCTTTCTGATTGTAATTGGTTCACCTAAAGACTCCATAAAGAGGACAAGGGGTTTCAAAACTGCCTACCACAAGAATAAGAAATCAGAGATCACCTACTGTGATTCCAATTTCTGACCCAAAGAAGATCATATAGGATGCAAGAGGGAAACAAACAACAGCTGAAGTTACATCACATTAAGTGAAACAACTACATTCAATGTACATTCCAAAAGAAAGGTACCATCTTCTGTCTCACAACCTAAATAAGTTTCAGTTTCAAAGCAATCTCCGAAAATATTTCAAGTTGAAACTACTTCCATAAAAGGAAAAGTAGATGATGTTAGCCTAGATTCAACTAAAATTATTTCTCAGTCATCATTTAGTAAATCAAAAACAAGTACTATTCCAGTGAAAGAAGATAAATCATAGGTTTTAGGTGTCAGTGAAGAAAACAAAAAATCAGAAACCTTTGTGCTGACAAAATGGGAATTAGAACAAGTGCTGGAATGTAATATCCCAAAATAGGGAATTCCTAAAACAATAAGAATATTTGAAGATATTCTTAAGTTTGAAATCCAGTAATAATTCAACACAATAATGTAAGCTTTGTTAATTCAGCTTCTTAAATCAGATTAGGAGCATATCAGCAAAAATGTATCTCCATATGTCCTCTCCAAATGGGGAAAAGCAATGTTCTGGACCATAAAAATGCTATTTCCAGAAAATAACATTGTAAGAGTGAGAAATGGGACTTGGATCCCTTATTTCATGCAATATAAATCTCACATATAGAATGGGAGCTGAACCAAATCATTCTAGCTAAGTTAAACAGTTCTCCCGGTTCTTATATGGCTGAAAAACACTAAAAACCCATGACTTAACCCATACAAAAAACTCTGAAGCATGAACAGTGTAATTACAAGAGTTTTTCTGTAGAAATATGTTTTAGACAATAGATCTGGATTTTATTTAGCCAAAGCACAAATAAAAACAGAGATCTAGCATCTTTTATACAATGTGAAGATAACCCGGCAAGGGTTTCTTGGAAGCTCAAGTACAAAAAGGAATAGATCTGAATATTCAACTGCAAAATAATGTAGTCCCATGCAACATTACATTAATAGAGCTGATAAAAATGCAATAGGGATGAGAATCCCTTTCTCTAGCTTTCCGAGAGAAGGGTTGGCCCTTTCTCTAGGAAACCAGCCCAAAATCAAGGTATTAAACCTTGCTGCAACTGATCTCTAAAAAATGACGCAGATCATCTATGGGATTACACTGTAGAGGCACAGAGATGCTCTGGCCAAGTGCCAAGATGTGAAAATTTTCCTGAGAGTCCCTCTTGCTGATCTCCCAATGGATAGACAAGCTCTCCACTGAAAAACAAGGCCAGAAATGACTCAAAGAGATCCTCCTTTGCTGCACCCTGCAACACAACCCAGCTCTAAAAAAAAACTGTGTTGTAGCTGAAGGAGGTAGCTTGGAAAAAATGTTGGAATGAGGAAATTTAGCCCAAATAACCTCTCCTTCCCTGAGGATGAGGTAGGGATTCCCGACCAGGAACACCCTTGTGCTAAACAACACTGCAACCCTGCTAAACAACAAGAGGAAGCAAATTCTAAATAGACCCAAGTAAATAATAATCCAAGCATGAATACAATGGCTGTCCTCCTCTCCATATACAGAAATTTCTCCTCTCCACAATGGGTCCCATCCATATGTGCCATCTAGCTCATGCAAGATGTCCTTCATTAAAACTGCGTAGTCCATCATGGAGATATAATGTATCTAGACAATGCATGTGGATTTGGTCAAATATGACTGAATCAACATGATCCAATCCTGTTCACACTTGTAGCTACTCAATCCAGCTGCTTATTCTTCCCCTTTTTCACATGAGGAATGTTATTTTCCTTCTAAATATGTTAATGGGCCTCCCTACCTATTTTATTCATCAAATAATAACTATAATGTTCCTTTTAGCTTGAGGCTAAAATTTGGGAACATTATAGTCCTCCCCTCCAAAATGTTGCTTGTCCTCAAGAAACTGCATAGAGAGAGAAAAATTCCTCCCCTTCTCCTCTTGTGGCCTCCTCATCAATAGTCGCCACCGCTGCTCAAGATAATCTGCAACAAATCTGCCCTCCCATGTCTCCTCCCAAAGATGCATGACCAAATGGCTCACATCATGAAAATGTGAAAGGTGTAAGTGGAAACCTTCTTGTTATCTCATGGCCTCCTCAAGGTAGGAGTGATGATACACATGGGAAATATCATTCCCAATGAGTGACCCACTCACCCATGCTATCATCCAAATGAAATGAGCCATTCTAGGTAGCTCATCAAAGAAATTTTCAACCCTGGGTTTGTGTAATGTGTTGGGGCTAAATGGAGAGTTTATATTTTTCCATCCAAGTAGTCTCTCTCTCCATTTATGGTAAATATGAGGGGGTTGCTGATATTGGGCTGAAATTTCATGGCCTTGAGAAATGGCCCAAGCTACCCCACAAGATAAGTCAACCATGAAGTGCCTCCTCCAAGAACGCAAGTTCTCCCAATGGCTCCTCCTACATGAAGGAAAGAGGTGTGTTGTGGAAATCATAGTGTGCCCATGGTTTCTCCTGAAACATACAACATGTAAAATAGGGAGAATCATACTCCCAATGGGCATATCCATCTCAAATTTCACTCTCCAAACAAAGCTTCCCATGAATATAAACATATCAGCAATATATGGGAGCAAAATACTATGAAAACAAGCTGCCAAATGACAACCGGAGAGTGAAGAAAAGTTGCACACAAGGAACCAGTGTAGTACATCCCATGCCTGCCTTAAAACAAAAAATAACAAGTGCTTCACCAACCACTTTTTTGCTGCCACAGTCATCTCATAAGATGGAAACATGAAGATACAATGTGGTGTCAATGGTGCACACCGAGAATCACGTGGCTTCCCCCAAAAACCACCAATAACGTAGCCAAAATCAATGCTACAAGTAGCTACAAGTACATCATCATACAATATGCAAGAAGGGATAATTATTCTTGATACATCACGCTTCTCAAACAATGAAAATAAGTACAATAAAAAATGTGAAATTATACCTCCTCCATCATGTACTTGAGATCTTGAGCTGAAATGGCTCAACTGGAATCCCTCCCTCACCTCCAATGAGTAGGGAAGTGGCTGTGACCTCCTCTCTATCACCATCCGAGCTATGGATCTCTCCATATACTGAAATATGTCATGCAAGATTCCCTCCCAAGTGAAATCCTCTACCAAATAAAGATATGAATCATAATGCATGGAACGGAAGTCCTCATGTGTTCCATGAAGCAGCTTCTCCTTGATCTTAGAAGCTCCAATCAAGAAGACTCTACCATAAGAATAGATGACCACATCATCCACCATGTACTCATCATCTCTATCTAGGTCATCAAGAATCATACATGCACCTAGATCCTTGGATTACTCTACCAAGAATTGAGATCTCCAATATGGATCAATCCTCCCAAGAGACAGCACTGGTGATGTGGCATGTGAAGCTCTCCTCATGCTATTTCCTGCTACTTTGACATCCCCCATGCCAAATTCTTCCTCCAAACTCTTCACCTCTCCAAAACCCAAGAGTGGTGAACCCAAAGAGTGGTGTATCTCATCAACTATAGATCTGGTGGCCTCCCTAGTGGAATGCCTCCATGTAGTGAGACATCAAAATCTGAAGTGGACTGTATATATGAGTGGACTAAGTTTTTTCTCTCTTCACTGTGCAGTGCAGTCCCCTCCCTATGTTCATAAACCTCCTGAAAAATATAAGGGTGAATGGTCATCATCCCTTGATGTTGATCCTTCTCCTCTTCTCCCATATATGAAAATTCCTCATCCTCAATGAAAGACCCTTAATCTTGGTCATCTCTTGAAGGAGGGTACTCCATGTCCTCACAAATAGATGACGGCTCCTCGAGAAGTGGGGATCTTTCCCTTGGAAAAATATCATGCATGTTTTTATCCCCTTTAAAAATATGGAGTGGAGTTGGTTTAATAAGTCTATCCAACTCATGCAAAGTGTTTGAGTTTTTGTCCTCAACAAATGATGGTTCACAATCTTTCCTATCAAATTTTCTCACCAACCCTTTAGTGAACCCAACATAAGTTCTTACATTTGCATGAAAAAATGAAGGAGTATCATTAAACCACCAATCATGGGCCATACCTTTGAGGTGCAGCGCTGCTACTCTAATGGCCTCCTTCTCTGAAACTTGGTGTAGCTGAAAATAGGAATCTAGCTCTTTTACCCAAGCTTTGGCTATGCACTCTCCTGATCCATGAAAGTGAGATAGGAAAATTCTACCTTTCTTGCTTCTTTTGTGGCTATTGGATCTTGCCTCCTTGAGTTTACAAAACCCTTGGAAGTCCAACTTCTTCTTGAATCTCCATGATTGAGATTCACACTCCTGAAGATAGTCACTCAAGGTCTCCTCCCTTGGTACATCTTCTTCCTCCATCCTTCTTGCAGTAAATGTGGGCAATAGACTACGTTGTGGATCTGCATGTGTAGCGGAATTCTCACACCCATCATGTGAATAAATAGGGCTTGCTTCAAACCCTCTCATAAATATTATACACTCCTCCCCTTTCATCTCGTTGAGATCTTCTTTGATATTCTTCATAGTTTGGAAAAGAAGCAGGGAGACCCTCTCTTCCTTCATTCCTCAAAATAATGGAGTCATGTTTTTGTTTCTTCTACACAACTTCTCTTCTATGTGAGAAGCTTCTCCTCTTAATGGAAAAATTTCTTAGATGCACAGGCTGAGCCAAGATTATGCTCTGATACCACTGTAATATCCCAAAATAGGGAATTTATACAACAATAAGAATATCTGAAGATATTCTTAAGTTGGAGATCTAGTAATACTTGAAAAAATTAATGTAATTTGTGTCAATTCAACTTCTTAAATCAGATTACAAGCATATCAGCAAAACTATATCTCCATATGTCTTCTCCAAGTGGGGAAAAGCAGTGATCTGGACCATAAAAACGCTATTTCCAGAAAATAATGTTGTAAAAGTGAGAAATGGGACTTCCATCCCTTATTTCATGGAAATATAAATCTCACATAAATAATGGGAGCTGAAACAAATCATTCTAGCTAAGTTAAACAAATCTCTTGGTTCTTAGAGGGCTGAAAAACACTGAAACCCCATGACTTAACCCATACAGAAAACTATGAAGCATGAACAACATAATTACAAGAGGGTTTCTATAGCAATATGTTGTAGACAACAGATCTGGAGTTTATTTAGCCAAAGCATAGAGAAAAACAGAGATCTAACCTCTTTTATACAATGTGAAGATAACTCGACCAGGGTTTCTTGAAAGCTCAAGTACAAAAAGGAATAGATATGAATATTCAGCTGCAAAATAATGTAGTCCCCTACAAAATTACATAAATAGAGCTAAATAAAATACAATATGAATGAGAATCCCTTTCTCTATATTTCCGAGAGAAGGGTTGGCCCTTTCTCTAGGAAACTAGCCCAAAATCAAGGTATTAAACCTTGCTGCAACTGCTCTCTGAAAGATGGCACAGTTCCTCTATGGGACTGCACTGTAGAAGTGCAGAGATGCTCTATCGAAGTGCCAAGATGTGAAAATTTGCGTGGGAGTCCCTCTTTCTGATCTCCCAATGGATAGACAAGCTCTCCACTGAAAAACAAGCCCATAAATGACTAAAAGAGATCCTCCTTTGCTGCACCCTGCAACACAATCCAGATCTAAACTGAAACTGCATTGTAGCTGAAGGAGGTAGCTTGGAAAAAATGTCGTAATGAGGAAATGTAGCCCAAAGAACCTCTCCTTCCATTAGGATGAGGTAGGGATTCCCGACCGGGAACACCCTTGTGCTAAACAACACTACAACCCTGCTAAACAGGAAGAGGAAGAAAAGTCTAAACAGACCCGAGCAAATAATAATCCAAGAAAGAATAAAATGGCTGTCCTCCTCTCCATATATAGCAAGTTCTCCTCTCCACAATGGGTCCCATCCATATGTTCCATCTAGCTCATGCAAGTTGTCCTCCATTAAAACTGTGTTGTCCATCCTGGAGATACAATGTATCTAGACAGTGCATGTGGATTTGGTCAAATATGACTGAATCAACATGATCCAATCCTGTTGACACCTATAGGTGCTCAATCCAGCTGCTAATTCTTCCCCTTTTTCACATGAGGAATGTTATTTTCCTTCTAAAGAGCTTAATGGGCTCCCTACCCATTTTATTCATCAAATATTAACTATAATGTTCCTTTTAGCTTGAGGCTAAAATTTGGGAACATTACAAGGAAATTTCACCTGTCCTAGATAGGGCTATTTTAACTGAAGAAGAAGTTAAATTTTTTTTGAGTTTTCTTCAAAATCATCCTGAATATCAGTCCTCTTGAATATCAGTCCTCTTTTAGCACACAACAAGAGTATTTTCCTTTTTCTTAAAACCCATTTATTGGCTCATATTCTTCTCATCAAGGAGGAAGTAATATTCCCAGAAATTTGACCTTTAATCTCTCTGAATTTTTAGCTCAGCAAAACAAAGTTTAAGCTGCCCTAATCTTTCAAGAATCTACATCTGAAACTGATTCTCCTGAAGAGGTTGAAAGAAAGCCTTCTGTTGTCCATTTCTTTGAAAATCCATTATTTTCAGCTCCAAAGCTTGAAAAAGAAGCCCAATAATTTCAATCTTATGAAATTCAAAATTAAGTACAAACTCCACAAACTGAAATTTCCAGAATTCAAACTTCTGCATCAAGAAGCTTTCCACTATTTGTACCTCAAAAAGTCATGACTCATCCTACTCCTACAAGGATGAAGCAAATTGTTGCTGCAAGATATGCACCACTTTCTCTTCCTCAACCTTTGCATCCTCTTCCTCAAGGGGATTATCTGAAATATTTTCCCAAATACAAAGGCGAGGGAGAAGGAGAATCTGTAGAAGAACACCTAGTTACCTTTTAAAAATATGTTGATAGCCAAAACATTGAACATGAAGATGTCTGGTCAAGACTCTTTGTTCAAAACTTAGATGGAGAAGCTCGAAAGTGGTTCAGAAATTTTCCACCAAATTCAATAACAGGAATAGATGCTTTGGAGGAAGTGTTTGTAAAACAATGGGGTTCTGTAAGGATTACCTATATTACCTCACAGGGTTTGGAGATTTAAAGAAGAAGACTGAAGAGTCATTAGAAGAATTTACAAAGATATTAAATAAAGTCTATCAAAATATTTTTGCAGAAGTCAGACCTCCTGAAACCATAGCCATGATAACCATTGCCAATGCCTTAGACTCCAATTTTTAACTGTGTTTGAGAGCTGAGAAGCCACAACCATTGGTGGGTATGTAGGAGGCTGCTATTCGAGTGCAGTCCAATCTTGTGGCCTCAAACAAACTGAAAATTGAAGAGGGGAATGGAGCAAAGGATAAAAAGAAAATGAAAGAGGAGAAACCATATTACTTCTCTAAAACTTTCATAGTTGAAGAAAAGCTTGATCAAATTTCTAATTTGATTAAAGACCTTGCTTCCAAATTGACAAAATTGGAGTTAGAAAATAGGGTTGCTACTAGGCCCATCCAAAATGAAGGAAATAGAAATCAGGCTCCTTTTAGGAGACCCTTTTTGCCACAACAAATTTTACAATGCCCAAGAATAAATCCTGATGATCAAAATTTTCAGCCTCCACTGAATAATTTTGCTGAAGAAAATCAGCAAGAACAGGAAGAGGAAGATGAAGATTTAAATGTTGTTGGGGAGACATCACAGTCAACTTGTTTGACTTTGTAAGAGTATGAAGATCAGTCTACGATAAATCAATTTTTAGATGATGAAGAGGCTCATATTCATGTTCAAAATGAGAAAAAGTAGCCTAAAAATAAAACAAGAAATTATCCTTTGAGATCAAAAGGGGTTGTCCAAAAACCTCAACAAAAACAAGATGCTAAAAATATTGCTTCCAAACAAAAGGCAAAGGTTAATGATCTTCCTCCATCATCTAACCTTGCCCCAAGCATTAAAACTACTGCAGAAAATAAAGATTTGACTCCACTCAATTTCAGTTTCAAGTCAGAATTGAATAAAATCGAGATTACGGTTCCACTTCTTGAATTGTTGAAAACTCCAGCCTAGAGAGCATCATTTAAAATTATGTTACAACCATCTGTTTCTCCTGATTCTGTCAACCTTGAGGATGCACATCCTACTATCTTCTTAGGCAGTCATGTCCAAGATCAAAATGTTGATAATTCTCCACCTTTCTATCTTTCACTCAACATTCATAACAAATTGTTGCACAACTACCCATTAGATTCTGGGGCCTCTCACAATTTGATGCCTAAGAAATTGATGGATGAATCAGGATTGGAAATCTCTAAACAATACCATGACCTCTACACTTTTGACTCCAAAAGAGTCAAGAATTTATGAGTGATCAAAGACTTGGTAATTTCTCTTACCTAGCTCCCCATGAAAATTCTAGTGATGGAAATAGCGGTTGATTACATACCATCTAGATTTGGAATGCTTCTTTCTAGATCTTGGTACAAAAATTTGCGAGGCTCTCCTCAAATGGATATGACATACGCCACTATCCTAGTCTTTGGGGGAGAATTTAGGAGGTTGTATATGGAAACACAAATGGATTATATCATGTGATTAGAAAAATCCCTCAAATCATCCTATACATGCAGAGGAGAAGGATTTAGGGTCATGTATTTTACACCTTGCTGCTGATGATAACAATTTTCAGCCTAAAATCAGTAAGAAACAATAGCTACTATTCTCAAAAGAGAAAGATTTAGAAACAAGATAGATTTCGAAATTATATTTTGATGGAGCCTCATCAAGAGAGGGATCAGGGGCTGGTGTAGTTATTATTTCTCCCACTCAATAGGTAGTGACTTTATCATAAAAATTACAATTCCTCACTACTAATAACACTACTGAATATGAAGCACTGATTCTGGGAATGAAGGCAGCAAAATATTTGGGATTTGAACAGTTGATTGTTTTTGGTGATTCAGAGTTGGTGGTACAGGAGGTGAGAGATAGCTATGAAGTAAAAATTTCAAAATTGAAGAATTACATAAATCAAGTATGGTATTTGATTGAACATTTTTTTTCAACATTCAATTTGAATTTTGTTTCCAGAGAATAAAATGAAATGGCGGATTCATTGGCCATTGATGCTAGTAATTTAAAGGTTCCTTTTTATGTTAAAGAAACCTATGATATTCAGATAAAAAATAGACCTTCCATTCCTAACAATATAAAATATTTGAAAGTGTTTGAAGATGATAAAGAAATTCATAAATTCTTGGAATGTGTGGAGGACTTTTCAGACATTCAGATTGATAATGAACAAGACACAGCTGAAAGTTAGAACAACAAGACATTCAAAAAGACTGTATCTGGACAATACATTATTGATCTTAAAACAAACTTCATTCCTTTAGAGAGGTTGTTTGACAATAATGATGTTTTTTTAAAGGCTGATAGTAAGACAGATGGAGAGAGTACAATTGATTGCAACAATGGTACTGAAAATCAGCCTAGATATGTTAAATTTTCTAAATTTCTCCCTCAAGAAACTAAAACTGAATATGTCAAGTTGCTGAAGCAATATGCAGACATTTTTTCTTCGTCCTACAATGATTTGAAGAGACATGAAAAATGTATAATCGAGCATAAAAACCGTTTTAAATTAGAAGCAAAACCTATGGCACAGATAAGGCACATTAATCCTATGCTACTCCCTATTATTGAAAAATATATCAGAAAAATGTGGGAAGCCAAAATAATTTTTCCTTTAAGACTTTCCAACTAGGTAGCCAATATAGTCCCGGTTCGAAAGAAAAATGGTGAAATCCGAATTTGTGTTGATTTTCGCAATTTGAATAGGGGTTCGCTAAAGGATAACTATATTTTACTCAAAATCGACCATATTTTGCAGAAGGTTTAGGTTTTAATTGATAGATAACTTTTCAGGATACAATCAAATTTTAGTTGACAAACAAGACGAGAGAAAAAAACCTTTACTACACCCTGCAGAAATTTTATGTACAATAAGATGCCTTTCGGTTTAATGAATTCAGGTGCACCATTTCAGTGGGCAATGGACATTTCCTTTGCAAGAGAAAAAGACATATTTGTTGTCATTTATTTGGATGACATAACATCCTTTTCAAAATCTGATCATGATCATTTAAAACATTTGCAGCAAGTGTCTGATAAGTGCAGAAAATTTGGTTTGTCTTTAAACCCAAAGAAATCATGCTTTGTTGTTCAAGAAGGAAAATTTTTGGGGCATATAGTAATAGAAAATGGTATTTTTATTGACCCAGAGAGAGTTGAAGCTATACAGAAAATTGGTTTACCCATAAATAAGAAAGAGTTATAGTCATTTTTGGGTAAGAATAATTTTCTGAGGCGTTTTGTTCCAAACTTTGCAGAATTAATTAAATATATAAATATCTTGATGAAGGAAGATGCAAAGTTCAGGTGGCAATATGAAGCAAAAAACTCTTTCTTAGCAATCAAATCTGCCTTGACTGAAGCCCCAGTGTTAATCAACCATGATTTTGAGAAGGATTTTCTGCCTTTTTCATATGCTTCTGAGGAAACTATTGCAACAGTTTTACTTCAAAAGAACAGAGAATGCTTGGAGCAGCAAATTTTTTTTTTTAGTCATGCATTAAGAGATGTTGAGCTAAATTACAACACAGTTGAAAAATAAGCATATGCACTGGTGAAGGATTCGAAGTCTTTTTTATTTTATTTTCTAGATTCTAAAGTCATTTCTTTTGTGCCAAATATTGTTGTCAAGGATGTATTGTTGCAGCCAGACACATATGGAAGGAGGGGAATATAGTTGAGGAAGATTCTAGAATTTGATATTGAAATCCGACCTACTAAGTTGATAAAGGTACAAGGCTTAACCCACTTGATGGAAGAATCAAATTGCAAAGCTATAAATCTAAACATGGAGATAACTGAAGAAATAGATAAAGACGGTATAACTAATTATCTTGAAATATTTTGTTCCAATTGGTACAAGGATATGTTGTACTTTTTATTAAATATTAGTTTTTCGCTAGAAATGGAAAATCAAAGATGATGGCTTTTAAACCAATTTTTGTTAAGTATTTCATAATGGAAAATCATCTTTACTGGAAAGACCATGTAGGAGTTTTGTTGAGATGTCTAAATGAAGCTTAGCCACAAAAATTTATGGTATAGATACATGCAGGGGTGTGTGGTGGTCATTTATACTGGAAAGCTACCACAAATAAAATTCTAAGAGCTCGCTATTATTGGCCAACTCTTTTCTATGATGTCTTTGATAAAAGTTAGAGCTTGCACTGAGTGTCAAAAGTTTGCTGGTAACCAAAAGCTACTTCCACTAACTCTCATTTTCATTTCAGCAGACACTCCTTTCTAGCAGTAGGGGCTCGACTTCATTGGTGAGATTCACCCGCAATCATCAGAATGACACAGGTGGATTCTTACAACCACGGACTACTTCACCAAGTGGATTGAGGCCATTCCATCCAGAAATTCTACTGACATGGTAATAATTAAATTTCTGCTGGAAAATATTGTGTCTAGAATTGGCTACCCTCAAAAGTTGGTGGCTGACAATACAGTTGCTTTTAAATCTGCCAAGATGAACAATTTTTTTTAGAAGTATAACATTGATTTGACTCATTCTACACATTATTACCCCCAATGTAATGGGTTAGCTAAGTCATCAAACAAAATTTTGGTAAGAATTATAGAGAATATGATGACATAAAACAAAAGAAATTGGGATACTCAGCTAGTTCATGGTCTTTGGGCAGATAGGGTGAGTATAAAAAGATCAATTGGAGTTTCTCCCTTTCAGCTTGTTTATGGTGATGATGTTGTGATTCAATTACAGTTGGCCCTTCCAGTTATGAATTTTTTACAAGATGAAACTGATAATTCATATCCCATTCAGAGAAGGATGTTGCAACTGATAGAAGCTCATAAAATCAGGTAATCCCTGTTGGATAAAGCACAGAAGTATAAAGCCAAAGTAAAGCTGTCTTTGAAAAAAGAGAAAAACAACAGGTATTCCAAGAAGATGATTTGGTATTGTGCTGGGATGCAAGAAGAGAATACCATGGAAAGCATGGTAAGTTTGAAAACTTGTGGTTTGGACCCTTTAAAATTGCTCAAGTTCTGGAAAATAACACATTTATGTTAAAGCATTTAGATGATTATCAATTAACTAGAGGTCCAGTCAATGGTCATTATCTCAAAAATTTCTTTGTTTGTTGAGTTATTCAGTCTTTCCAATTTAAATATCTGGAGTGTTGTTCCAATAAGACTCCATTCCCAATAGTAGTTGTGTTTGTAAATAGATTCAGTTTCAGTTTAGTCAATAAAAATTAGTTTCTATCATTAGATTCTAGAACTTAGAATCCTGATAGTTTAATGCACCCAATCTACAATCCTTGAAGCCTCATAGGGAGGACTTCATCCCCAATATGAGAAACTATTAGCACTACAATTCTTCAAAAAATTTACAAATTTTGGTCATCATTGTGAGTTGTGTCTTTGATCCTCTCCTGTCTCCTAACCTATGGTCTAGAGCCCTAGAGGGTTAAAATTTATTATTTTTATTATTTTTTAATCAAAATCCAAAATAATTTTGAGCCCAATTGTTTTTTTGGGTCATAGAGTCATTGGGATAGATTTTCTTTTAATAAGTCTTTTAACTTCTTTCAGTAGTTAAGGTCATGGGTTTAACTTGAGAAGTCTTATTCATTCACCATGTTTTTTTCTATCCAAGGCTGAAGAAAAAATGTTAGAGTCATAAATTGTGTTAGGAATAACATAGGAATAGCTACCCTTTCCTAGAGAGGCAACTATTTTCTTCAGAATTTATGGTTTTACAAACAACACAGGAAGAGTTGTATTTTTCAAAAAAGTAGCTATTACATGCAAAATTGTTACAAGGATATAAAAGAAGCATAACTCAGGTGAATAAAACATTGCTCTTTCAATGTTGAAGACCTAGTAAAATAAGAGGTGTTACTCACCTGAAAGGTGGTTATTTCTAATTGGAGGATACATTTAAAATTTTGGCTATTTATTTGCTAAGGCTACTAAAATCTGTTGCTACTCATTAAAGGTGAAATGTGTTAAAGTGAACTATGAGTGGCTATTAGTAAAAAAACTAATGGAGTTCAATGAAATGAGTTGGTAGCAGAGTTTAAACCATTTTGGTTTACTGTCATTCACTCTCACCCAGCTTTACGGCATGCAAATATTTGTCTCTGTTTACTCTTTTGACAACTACAACAAAACTTTTTTATCTTCCAGCAAAACAATTTGTTACCAAGTGCCAACAATTAGGGCTTCATGGAGGGTTGTTGTTCCTCATTTTATAGGTGTGCAATTGTGGTTAGGTTAACTGTTAACAAGATTGGCAAGGGTGTTCAGGTGAACACTTCAGAGCTGGCTAATACCCATTTTTTTGACCATCATGCTAAGGCCCAGTTCAAAGCAGCAGGGTTGTATCAGTTCCTAAAGAATTTTTTATGTGAAAATGTGGCAGTGGCTCAGCCATTTGCCGAGAAATTCGGTGGAGAAAAGTTCAAGTTGGGGTCTTAAACCTTCAGGATCACAGAGACTATCATTGCAAGGGCTACCCAAACATCACTGTACAGGTGATTCCTAGCACAAGAATAAAAAAACTATGATTAAATCTGATTCGAATCTATATTTAAAGCCTGAACATGAACAGATTGGTTGGACCCCTACTATTCATATTTCATATTTTAAACCTAAGTGGAAAGATTTAATTACCACTGTACAACGTTACATAACTTGTGAGGGTAGGTTTTCTACCATGCATAAATTTTAAATGACGTTTCTAGCTCACATATCTGGATCTAGACCTATGAATCAACCATTTTTCCTTCATAAATATATGTATTCAATATCTCAAAAAATATAGAAAACCCTAAGATATTCTCTTCATAATCTCTATCAAAGGGGTTTGATTAAAATACTGGCAGTTTATCATCTGAGAAAGAAAAGAACCACATTGGAAAAATTTTTAGCATATGAGGGATTTAGTAGTATTAACTCAAGGAGAAGGGTAGGAAAGCCTAGAAGGCTAAAAACCCAAGAACAATAGTGAAGCCCTACACCTACATTGACCCCTTTATAATTTGATCCACCTTCAATATCATCTAGCAGACAAACAACGAACTCAGCTAGGAAAGCTAGAGTTCAAACCACCAAATCTACACCAATCATCACTCTTATACCAATAGTGCAACCAGCCAAGGAGGTATACACTAGAAGATCATTTGAGGAGCCATAGACCTTGAGGTATTTCATGCAGGAGTATGCAAATAAACTCAAACAAAAAGCTACCCTACCAGAAAAAAAACACTAAATCTAAGAGGAAGATGCGGCTTCCTCTTCAAAAGGTAAATGTAGGAGAAAAATCATCATGACAAGGTACCTTCAGTGGAAGTCGGCCCTAAAACCTTGGCACCAAGCCCTATTATAGAGGCTAGACAGGAGAATCAAGAAAACAATGCCACTTCAGCACCATAGGAGCCTTCACTTGCACAAGTCTTTTCCTCACTCAAAAAGGGGAAAAGAAAAGTTTTAGAGACTATTATAGTAGAAGAACCTACCATAGCTCAGCTTTACTCATCTATTAGTTATTCAACCAAAGAGAATAAGAAAGCTATAATACATTCATATTCATCCTTTGAGTAGGATAGGAGTGAAATAGAGTTCAGTGAGTTAGATTTTGAAGAAGGACAATCAAGCAGAGTAATTTTTGGGAGAAAGAGGCCTTTATACATTCCAAACCCATACATTCAAAGCCCTCACACTAGACCAAAGAACAAGATTAGATTAACAAGAAAAATCATAGCCAACCCTACTCTCAGGGATGAAATAATAAACATTGATGAGAGCCCAGAGAATGAACCAAGGAAGAAAAATATTCAGCAGAAAAAGCAAGCACAAAAGAGAAAGTAAAACAAAAGGGTAACCAAGGCAAAAGCTATCAGGATTTTTTCTTCTATACTAGATATCTAATGATTGAATGTAAAAAACAATGAAAATATGAATAATCATGTCATTTTTGGCTTATACATAGTATTTTCAGATATAGCTACCCCTTTCAGGAAAAGTAGCTATTATTTTCGAATTTTGTATAAGGAGGAGAAAATGTTACTTTTTGGTTTTGTTATCAAAAGAATGACACTAAATGATGATAAAGTGAATGCATCCTTAATGGTGATGACCTTTTTCCAAGTTTCATCTATTCAATGTATCTTCCAGTTGGTTTTACTCCTTTCAGTTAGCTAAGGCTCCAGGTGTTATTTTCAGTTAGCATATTGCACATTTTGTGGAGGCAGTTTTTCCAAGAAACGAGGAGAACTCAGCCACCTCAACTCAGCCACTTCGAGCTCCATACTGCCATGTTCTCTCTTCAATTGTATTTCAGTTTACTTATTTTATTTTTAAGATAAGCTCTACTATATGTAGAGGATTGTAATAAATTCCGTAAAAATAGAATTTCACTCTTATGGAGTCTTTTTACGTAACTTCTTTTCTGTATATATACTATTTAAGGAAAGGAAGAAATGGTTCGTTGGTTGTACATTTCATGGAATACTTTGTTGTACATTTTTGAATATATAATATATCCAGAGGCACTCTTGAGGACTCATAGATTTTATGGTGTGGGTATTTTTTATCTTCTTATGTGTTTCCATAATTTATTGTTTCATTCTATATTATGAATTACATAGTTTTATTTGATGTTTTTATCAATATTGTGAACCTTCAGGACATTTTAATTTGTTTTTGTAAGTATTTTTTTATCAAGCATTCCTGATTCAGTATGAATTTAAGATAGTTCATAGCCATTCCTTGAGGTTGAATTAAAGCCTGTCTCATACTCTTATAAGTCTTTTGAACTAGCATACATGATTTATCTGTTTTTGTCAGTCTTTATTTATTAAGCATTCTCGATTAATGAGGTCATATTAGTTGGAAGCATTCTATGTAATAGGATTCTTAAAAATGTAAAGTGAGATTCTTCTAAGTCTTTTAAATATTTCTTTCACTATATATTTCAGGTCTATAATTTGTCTCACCCTTTCCTCTTAACAATGGACCTTTGTTTTACACATCTACTGTTATCGTCCATTTTTGTAACCGTCAAGCTACAAACCCAACCTTGCTACCACATATTGCACTAGTGCCCTCATATGTTTGATAACTTCTTATTTGTTCAAAACCCCTTTGAGTGTGTGTGATTCCCAACCACTTTCCAAAAAACTCATTCAAGTCATAAGAAAATCCATTAAGCTTAAGATGTGTTTTGTCAGGCATTTGTCACAATCCAAGTGCTGATTTTAGCACTAACATCTTTTGGTTGGTCTGTCGAGAGACGAATATTCTGAACTCATTATTCTCCTGAAGTTTTTCTATGAATGCCTAGTACTAGTTTTTAAAGGTCAATAAAGACTATTCACTCTTTCTGATTGTAATTGGTTCACCTGGCAACTCCGAAAAGAGGATGAGGGGTTTCAAGATCGCCTACCACAAGAAGAAGAAATCAGAGATCACCTCCTGTGATTCTAGTTTCTGACCCAGAGAAGATCATAAAGGATGCAAGAGGGAAACGGAAATCAGCTCGAGCTACATCACATTCAGTGAAAAATATGCATTCAAACTACATTCCAAAAGAAAAGGTACCATCATTTGTCTCACAACCTAAAGAATTTTCAGTTTCAAAGTAATATCCTGAAATATTTCAAGTTGAAATTGATTCCATAAAAAGAAAAGTAGATGATGTTAGCCTAGATTCAATTGAAAGTATCTCTCAGTCATCATTCAGTAAATCGGAAACAAGTATTATTCCAGTGAAATACGATAAATCAGAGGTTTTAGGTGTCAGTGAAATAAACAAGAAATCAGAAACCTTTGTGGTGACAGAATGGGAAATAGAACAAGTGTTGGAAATTGCACTCTTCCTAGATAGGGCTTTTTTTACTAAAGAAGAAATTTAAAAAATTTTGAGTTTTCTTTAAACTCATCCTAAATATTAGTCCTCTTTTAGCCCACAACAGGAGTATTTTCCTTTTTCTCAAAACAGAACTATTGGCTCATCTTCTTCTCATCAAGGAGGAAGTAACCTTCGTAAAAATTTGACCTTTAATCTCTCTGACTTTTTAGCTTATCAAAACAAGTTTGAAGATACCCAATCCTTCAAGGATCTACATCTGGAACAAATTCTCCTGAAGATGTTGAAATAAAGCCTTATATTTTCCATTTCTTTGAAAATCCATTGTTTTCATCTCCAAAGCTTGAAAAACCAGCCCAAGAATTTCAATCTTCTACAATTTCAAAACAAGTACAAGCCCCACAAACGAAAATTTCCATCATTCAAAATTCTACATCAACAAGTTTTCCACTATTTGTACCTTAACAAGTCATGGTTCATCCTTCTCCTACAAGGATGCAGTAGATTGTTGTTGCAAGATATGCACCACTTGCTCTTCATCAACCTTTGCATCCTCTTCCTCAAGGTGATTATCTAAAATATTTGCCCAAATACACAGGGGAGGGAAAAGGAGTATCTGCTAAAGAACACCTAGTTGCCTTTTACAGTTATGTTGATATAACCAAAACATTCAACATGAAGACGTCTCGTCAAGACTCTTTATTTAAATCTTAGATTGAGAAGCTTGAAAGTGGTTGAGAAATTTGCAACCAAATTCAATAACAGAAATAGATGTTTTGGAGGAAGTGTTTGCAAAACAATGGGGTGTCCGTAAGGATTACATGTATTACCTCATAGATTTTGGAGCTTTAAAGAAGAAGACTGGTGAGTCATTGGCAAACTTTACAAAGAGATTCAATAAATTCTATCAAAATATTCTTGTAGAAGTCAAACCTCCTGAAACCATAGCCATGATAACCTTTTCCAATGCCTTAGACTCCAATTTTTCGCTGTGGTTGAGAGCTAAGAAGCCACAAACATTGGTGGGTATGCAGGAGGCTACTACTGGAGTGCAATCCAATCTTATGGCCTCAAACAAGCTGAAAAATGAAGAGTGGAAGGTTGCAAAGGATAAAAATAAAATGAAAGAGGAGAAACCATCTTCCTCCTCTAAAAATTTCACAGCTAAAGAAAAGCTTGATCAAATCTCTAATTTGACTAAAGATCTTGCTTCCAAAATTACAAAACTTGAGTTAGAAAATAGGAATGCTGTTAGGCCCATCCAAAATGAAGGAAATACAAATCAAGCTCCTTTTAGGAGACCCTTTCAACCACAACAAATTTTACAATGCCCAAGAGGAAATCCTAATGATCAAAATGTTCAGCCTCCACTGAATAATTTTTCTGAAGAAAATGAGCAAGAACAAGAAGAGGAGGATGAAGATATAAATCTGGTTGGGGAGACATCACAGTCAAATTATTTGACTTTACAAGAGTACGAAGATCAGTCTAGGATAAATCTATTTTCAGATTATGAAGAGGCTCATATTCATGTTCAAAATGAGAAAAAGCAACCTAAAAATCAAACAAGAAACTATCCTTTGAGATCAAAGGCGGTTGTCCAACAACCTCAACAAAAACAAGATGCTGAAAAAATTGTTCCCAAAAAAAAGGAAAAGGTTAATGATATTCCTCCATCACCTAAACTTGCCCCAATCATTAAAACTACTGCAGAAAATAAATATTTGACTCCACTCAATTTCAGTTTCAAGTCAGAATTGATTAAAATCAAGATTCTGGTTCCACTCCTTGAATTGTTGAAAAATCCAGCCTACAGAGAGTCATTTAAAAGTCTGTTACAACCATCTCTTTCTCCTGATTCCGTCAACCTTGAGGATGAAAATCCTACTATCTTCTTAGGAAGTCATGTCAAATATCGAAATGAAAATAATTCTCCACCTTTCTATCTTTCACTCAACATTCATAAAAAATTGTTGCACAACTACCTATTAGATTCTAAGGCCTCTCATAATCTGATGCCTAAGAAATTGATGGATGAATTAGGATTGGAAATCACTAAACAATACCATGACCTCTACACTTTTGACTCCAAAAGTCAAGTGTTTAGGAGTGATCAAAGACTTGGTAATTTCTCTTACCCAGATCCCCATGAAAATTCTAGTGATGGACATAGTGGTTGCTAACATACCATCTAGATTTGGAATGCTTCTTTCCAGATATTGCTCCAAAAAATTGGGAGGCACTCTTCAAATGGATATGACATACGCCACTATCCTAGTCTTTGGAGGATAATTTAGGTGGTTGTATAGGGAAAAATAGATGGATTATATTATAATTGATTAGAAAAATCCCTCAAATCATCCTATATATGTAGAGGAGAAGGAGTTAGGGTCATCTATTTTACACCTTGCTACTAATGACAACAATTTTCAGCCTGAAATTAGTACAAAACAACAACTACTAGTCTCAAAAGAGAAGGATTTAGAAACAGGACAGATTTGGAAATTATATTTTGATCTAGCCTCATTGAGAGAGGGATCGGGGGCTGGTGTAGTTCTTATTTCTCCCACTCAGCAGGTAGTGGCTTTATCTGTATTGGTCTTACAATTCTTAGTCCAAATAAATGGTGGATGGAGGATGTGCAATGTTTCAAGAGCCATCAACAAAATAACAATCAGGTATATATTTCATGTTCCACACATTGATGACTTAATTGATTGCTTGAGTGGTGTTATATATTTCTCTAAGAAAAACCATGGATTGTATGAGTGGTTACTGATTCCTTTTGGTCTTACTAATGAACCTAGTACTTTTATGATGCTAACGAGTGATGTCTTGAAGGAATTTACAAAAAAAAAATCATGTTTATTTGCATGACATTTTAGTGTGCAACCAGACAAAGGAAGAACATATAAGACATCTCAAATTAGTTTTAAAAACTTTGCAACGTGAAAAGTTGTTGATTAATTTGAAGAAGTGCACTTTCATGAAAAAAAAATCGTATACTTAGTTTTTGTAATTTATGAGGATGGTTTAAAAATGGATTAAAAAAAATTTAAAGAAATAATTTATTGGCATATTCCAAGAAATATTCTTGGAGTAAGAAGCTTCCATGGCCTTGCAAGATTTTATAGGAAATTCATTAAAAAAATTAGCAGCCTTTATGCACACAATGTGGTAACAATCGAAGAAAGTAACCAACCATTCAAGTGGACTATAGCAGCAAAAAAAATGTTTAAATTTCTAAAACAAAGGATCACAAAACAGCTTTTTTTGGTCCTATCGGACTTGAATAATTTTTTTCAAGTTGAAATATATATAATTGGAGTTTCTATTGGAGCAATTTTAAGAGAGGAATGGAGACCATTTGCACAATTCAACAAAAAATTAAATGAGGCAAAATACAAATACTCTTCCTATGATAAAGAATTTTATGTTATATTTCAATATTTGAAAGATGTAGACATTATCTTGTGCCTCATGGATTTGTTTTTTACATTGCTAACCATGCTCTACAGTTTATTAGCATCTAACCAAATTTGAATTAGAGGCATGTAAAATGGGTTGAATTTCTATAGAATTTTACTTTTTTAATTAAACATACAATGGTTCATCAAATAAAGTAGTTAATTCTTTGGGTAGAATTAATTTAATTCTACAAGAAATTCAAGTTAATATTTTAGGCTTTGATAAACAAAAAGAGATGTATATGGATAATGCAAACTTCAGAGAACCATATGTAGCCTGTGAGAACATAGTCAGCATGAACAAAACTCAATGGTTAGATTTTAAGATTCAGGAAGGTTTTTTTTTTAAAGATAGTAAGCCTTATATACCCAAATGCTCAGTGAGAAACAATTTGATAAGAAGAAACACACTGGAGGATTATCATGACATTTTTGAAATTATAAAAAAAAAAATTATGTTAAATTATTTTTATTATTAGGTAGGGATGCAAGATAAAGTAAAAATATTTGTTGAAAAGTGTAAAGTGTGCCAACATGCCAAGGGAAGAAGTAAAAATGCACGACTATAACAACCACTTCCAATTTCAAGAAGACCTTAGAACTCCATGTGTATGTATTTCGTTGGTATCTCCTCAAAACCAAAACGGTCCTGATTTTATTTATGATATTGTACATAATTGTTCTAAAATGTCTCATTTTATACATTGTACAAAAACCATAGATGCATCCAGTGTTACAATTTTTTTTAAGATATTGTGAGGTTGCATGGTTTGCCTAGAACCATTGTTTTAGATTAGATACAACGTTTGTAGGCTATTTTCAGATGACCTTGTGGAAGAAACTAGACACCAATTTAAATTACAGTTCAAATTACCACCCATAAATAGATGGATGAATAGAGGTGGTGAACAAGAGTATGGGAAACACCTTAAGAAGTTTGGCAACTAAGCATCCCAAATAGTGGGATTATGTGCTTTCCAAATATGAGTTTTCTAGTAATGACTCTCCCAATAGAAGAACATGAATGAGTTTGTTCCATAAATTTTATGTAATGCATATAAGGAGAATCTATGAACTAAGAAATTTTGGAAAGAAAGAAGCTAGAAGTGTTGGTGGTGAATAATTTGCAACAAAATTCCAATAACTGCAAGAGAGGGTCAAACAACGGTTACAAGAAACTAGTAGAAAATATAAAAAGAGATCATATTGAAAAGAAGACAAATAGAATTCAAATTTGGTGACATAAAGATCGCATATCACAAGAAATAGTGGTTTCCTGTGGGGACATACAACAAATTTAAACTTAATAAAATTGGCCCATGTAAGATTTTGAGGAAATATTCTTAAAATGATCATGATATAGAACTCCTAGATGATATTGGGATTTATCCAATTTTTATTGCTGCATGTTTGTATCCCTTCAAGAAGACAGACAATGTTAAAATATGTGAGCCTACAAGTGATAATAATTAGACTGGTGGAAACAATTAGCACAAACAATATAGAAAGAGATTGAGGTATTTTTGGATCAAAATATAGTTAAAAGAAGTACTTTCACTATTTGATTAAATGGAAGAACCAACCCTTAGAATATTATACTTGGATGACATCAAAAAATATCTCGAAGTATGGAACAAGCATTGAGAATCTAATGAATAATCATTTTCTTATCTAGGGGTCTAATGCAAGAGCATCTACCAACCAAAATTCATATGTGACCTCCTTATGTCAAAACCCCATTTATTAAAGGAAGTTGGTTCCCTTAATTTATTTTCAATTTTAATATTTCCTAGCTATAACCTAAAAGTAATTTGAGTTGTTAAGAAGTAAGGATGGATGTCATTAAATTTCTAAGTAAAAGGAATAATCTAGCTAAATCAAATATTTGTTAGACAATCTAGGAAATATATTGAACTTGTTGAATTCGTAAGAGATTTCTCAAGAAATATTTCTCTTATGTAATTGGAATAATTAAATTAGAAAAATGATTGCAAGGAAATTTTGAATTAAAAAGGAAATTGAGCAAGTATTATGTAATTTTAACTTCCTTCCATATCATAATTCAAGTATGAGGTTATTTCCTCCTCGTATCTTGAATTATCTATACATGTGAACAACTTTTATGTTGAAGTAGCCAAATTGACTCTATTTGAAAAATCAATGTTGGCTTCTTGATAAATTTGGGAGAAGGTTACCTATTGGACACATAGGTTTTTTTCACTTGGAGGACATATCATTTTTGTCCAATCAATGCTACAACATATTTTAGTGTAATGGATGAACTTGTACAAGCTTCCAAAAGAGATCATAAGGAGGATTAATGTGATTATTTTAGAATTCATATGGTCTGGTCTAAATAAGGGAAGGGAAATCCACTTGGAGGTGTTATCACTGATTATATTTAACACTTTCATTGATAGGGTCATGCATATAATTCACCAAAACTGATGTGGTCTCATAAGTCATTTTTTAAGATGTCTGAAATTTTTTTCATTTGATGAAGTCTACCCTAAGTTTAAAGCTCACCTCTATCCATGTCACTTCAGTCAAATCAACCTCACATCATATCAATTGTCATTCCCATGCATTTAATCTCAAAAGTTCACATCTGTTAGTTTTTCAGAAACTACCTAACCGTTCCATAGCAAATCTGTCAGCAACTAAAATTTCTTCGCTATGAAATTTGGTTTTTTCAGCCGAGGTTATCAGTGATGTGAGGTGTTAGTTTATGATAAGACAAGTAAATGGTAAGGTCTTTCAAGGTTGTTATGATGATTTTCAAACGTGCATAGCCGTATTTGTTGTAATCATGATTCTTTTTGGTTGCATGTGCTATTATCCAAACCTGAGTTTTCAATTGACCTTTTAGACATTACCCCAAACCTACCTTTTGTCATATTACTATTTAATCCTTGCATGTGAATCAATTCTTGGAGAGTTTCTTCATCACTCCAAGAAGGTTGCTGTCAAATTTAGTTCTGCAAGTGTCACCAAAAACTGAGGCATCGAAGACTATAAAGCATCCATGGCTTCGAAAAGGAAAATAAACAAGGGTGGTCACTGTCTCAGATATGAACCCATGGATTTGAAATTGTTGAATGAATACCATACTTCTATGGAAATTTTTAGGAGGATGGGCTGCTTGCAATTCTGCCAGAAGTTGCAGGGTTTCCATGCACAAGTTTCAAAGGACTTTGCCACAAATTTTACAGGGAAAACATCAAAGGTTGGGATTTTGAATCTCACAGTATCACCAAAAATCATATTACAAGCTATAGAAATCCCTAGAGGTGGTGAAGAATGGTTTTAAGGCACAAATTTTACAATGCAGGGTTGTGAGGAGTTTCTCAAGCAGGAGCACAAAGGAGTTGATTTGACAAATGGCATCCCAAGGAGATATATGAAGGAGAATTATGCAAAGCTGGTGATGGTGATTCAAAAATATTTCACCTGCGAGGGAAGATTCCACATGGTTTACTCTTACCATATCAGACTCCTTCTACAATTTGTAGGTAATAAATCACTTAACTTACCATTAATTTATAATGGAGTTTGGGAAAGATGTCAGATAGAGTTCAAGTCAAGTCAAAAGGTAATGGGACATCTGTGTTTCACCATGGTTTGATAAAGCTCTTATTGTTGGAAGATCTGAGAAGGTTAAACATAGATTGGAATTATTTTCTGTTTATGAGTGGGTATGAAATAGATGTCGTCACTCCAAAGAAAATTTTAAAACCTAGAACCACTACATCACCAGCTGCAATAGAAGAGGTTGAAGAAGAAAAAATACAATCCCCTGCAGAACCAATGGACATAGGAGTAGAACCTATGCAAGAAACTGATATCCCTCAGCCAGCACCTACAAAACATAAACAAAAGATTAGCAAACAAGGCAGTAAGAGAATACCTAGAAGCTAGACATTGGCCAAAGGAAATCTATAAGATATCCTTCAAGAAATTGATATTGAAGACTCCCAAATAGTGCAAGAAGAAGATATTGAAGGTAATGGAAGGAAACTGAAGAAAGGTAAGACTGCCAAGAAACTAGATTTTGTAGGAGAAGATGTTGGTTTTATATTTCAACCAAGGAAGCCAATGAATAGGTTTACAAAGAAGGCCATGGTGAGAAAAAGGAAAAAGAAAATTAGTGAAGCTATGCAGCCAGTGAGCATCATATATTTATCTCTAGTCGCAGAAAAACAAGTTGTTATTAGGCAGAGAAAGGGAAAAGAGAAGATAATTGAAAAATCAGAAACATAAATCCTCAAAGAATAGCTGAAGGAAGCAGGTGAAGAAATATTTGAGTTGAAGTTAGAGGAAGAGTAGCAAAGGTCTGAAAATTTTGAATTTGACCAGATGATGAAAACATGGGACAATAAAATATAAAGTGTTTCAAAATCTATGGATAATGCCAAAAGGTTGTTGAAAAGGAATCAGCCATTAAGACTTATGGTCAAATATACCAGGAAGATGAACTTACACTTGCAAGCTGAAAATAGATCATTAAAACATCAAGTGGAAGACCTTGAGGAGCAGCTGGACATGATTCAAAATGAGCTGGAGAGGAAATGGTTGAGGATGAAAGTGGTTGAAGAACCTATAGGTCAACCTATTGTGAATGAATATGAAACTCCTAAAGACTGAAGAATTTAGTTGAAACCTTTTTTATAAGGTGCATAGCTTGCAAAGAACCTAAATCTTGGATCAGAAGATCAAACTTTGAAGAAGATCACAAAATCTGCAAATTCTAGTTTATTAGGCAATTTCATAGCGTGCTCCAGGCTTGAAGGTTGAAAAACGCTACGAAATTTCTGAAGATGCTCTTTTTCTTTTAAAAACCAATTTTTTGAATGATTAAGGAGGAAGTTTGGTTGTTTTTAGATATTTTGGCATTACAAAGGTTATTGACCAGCAAAGGAGGTAGAGAGAGGGATGAAAAGGCAAAAATATATAAACCACACTACGAAATTGCCTAAACTACTATGTTTTATAATGAAAGGTTTTTGGAAGATTTTTGGAGTTTCAAGCAGCACATAGAAGATCAGTCAGCCATCTGGAGACATCCAACCTGTCAGTGGGCCATTATAGCATATATAGACTCACTACTCAACATGAATGTCACTCATCCAGCTCAACATGAAGACCAAGGTTAAAGTGGAGTTTACCTTTTCCCTAAAAAGTAGGATTGTGTTTCCGAATCTAGGGGGTACAATAAATGCTTAAGTGATGGTGAATATTTTTCGAGCATGTGAGCCTTATCATGTAACTATCTCACTGTTTAAAAAGTGAATGTAATAAATATGAAGTAGAGTCATATTAGGAATGTGAGTCTTTAAAGGTTAGCTGTCTTTTTCTGTTCCAAGAAAGTATTTTTCAGTTATGTTAGGTGTCAAAGTTATATCTCGAAGATATAGCCAGCTGGGTAGATCATTTGCAATGTAAAGAAGTCTGTTTATAGACAAAACATCGAATATCAAAGGGTTGGATAATATTGCACCAAATTTCTACTCTGTAATGTTTTTCTTTTTTCTTTTTTTTTAGTTTTAGTTGACATTTTACTTTTAGACCTGCGATTCGAATGAGGTGTTCAATGTTTTTTCTACTCTATATCTTTCATTTTTAATCATCTGCAATGAATTTTATCTCTAATTACTCAGAACTCATGGTGACATGCTATGACTTCCTTTAGAGGTTAAATTGTTGTGTTTTTCTTATGTTGTGTGTATGTACCATCTTTTATTGAAACCTCTATTTTCCTTAGCTTCCATAAGAATAATTATTGTCATTGAGTTTACTGATGTTGACCCCATAGCCCAATGGTAGAAAGCCTTTCATTTTTTAACCTACAATCAATCAAAATCAAGTCATTGTTCATAGAGTTAGTCATCTAATAGTATTTCCATTGAAAATCATAAATCCCCTTTGACATAGCCCTCTCAAACTGAAGAGGTTAATCTTCAGTTAAAAGTGGTTTGAAAGAGTTACATTAAGTTGATTGATGATCAGCCTATCAGGATCAATTTGGTGATAACAATAGGCATGGACACTATCACTACACAGAAGGAGCTTGGTGGTTGGGGCATCATCAACACTGAGATATTTATATGGGATCTATTTTCCAAGAGCTTCTATAGGATGATACCTGAATCAGGTATTTGGTAGGAGATCGTCAAACTTAAATATTTGATGGACAAGCATGTAAATTAATGGATCAGGGAGGGGCTAATGATTCAAAAAATGGATAACATATATGGAGGGGTTTCTTATTGAATATGTGTTGGCTCATTGAATATATTAGATAGTTCATATGGTCCAGATGGGAAGCTATTCTTGAGATCGATCCAATATACAAAGTCTATGGAGATCACCCCCTTCCATATCATATCGTTTCACATATTCACGATAGAGGGATTCTACAAATTTACAAGATTTTGAAGGGATGGGATCATATGTGACTATTTCTAATTTGGAAGGGTGTTGCTGACTTGAGAATCAACCATAATTTATCTCACACATGGAATAAATACATTTTCCAATTGGATATGGTTGGGACCTTGTCAAACAACAATAAGGATTGACTATGTTGGAAAGATGCTATATCTCTTATCCAAATCATTGTTACAAATATATATGAGCATATTTCTTCATCACTCGATGGGAAGGATGGCTGGTGTTGGTTCCACAAGATTTGGAAATGGAATATGGAAAAAAAAAAAAAATATTTCAAGTGGATAATTTGGTGAAATAGGGTCCTCACCTAGGAAAATTTATGTAGGAGAGGTTTCCAGGGCCCTGGGAGGTGTGGCATATGTCTTGGTGAGCAGGAGAATGTTAGAGACTTATTTATCAATTGTCCATTTTCTATTTACACATGGATATATGACTTACAACGGCTTAGTATTCACACTTTTTGGTCCTTTCCAACTATTGAGGTGTGTTTCACATAATGGTTTAATCAAGAGAAAGATGTATGCACTTTGCCTTTTTTTATTTGATGGGGTGTATGGTGGGGGAGGAATGCCTATATTTTTATGGTTTTTCATATACATTGTTCAAATTGGAAAAACAAACTATGCCTATTTTATGGAATATCGATAGGCTCCTCATAATAAGATCCAAAGGAAATTATGTCAAATGGATAAGGAGATAGTGTTTTCAATTGGGCATTATGATGGTGTGGCACAGGATTTTGTTTGTGGTTGTGGTCTTAGATAGTAATTGATGCAGATTATTACTTTGACTTTTTTTTGGAATGGAGGAAATGGAACTAATAACAGGATTGAGATTTTGGCCATGTGGGGTGTACTATGATGCACTAAATGGATTAATATCAATGAGATACATTTTTGGTGATTCCAAATCGGCCATTGATTGGATTAATAGAGACACCTCCTTTTCCCCTCCACTTGTAGGTCACTGGATGCAGAGGATTCTTAATTTGAAGAAATTATTCTTCTCAGTTTCCTTTACCAACATGAAACAATAGCACAATACGATGGCTAATGCTCTGTTAAAGGGAGGGCTAGAAATTTCACTTGGATTTATCAAATTCTTGGCTTGTAGATAGGGCTAACTACATCGATAGGGGAGCATCCAATGGTGTTAAATCCATAGGTAGTTGGCTCATGTTGGTGGAGGATATTTTTTTGAAATTTTCTCTAGCAGCGAGAGTTGTTGATTTGTTTCCTATCCATTCCTGTGCCTAATGAGTTAATGAATAGCATTGAATATCTCTTAATATTTCTCATTTAGATTATATGGACCCTCTTATTAGTGATTTTATGAGAAAAAAGAAACTCTTGAAAGGCTCACACTTCATCCTATATTAATCTTTAACCAGAAAAAAACAAGAGAAGAGAAGGGAGGAAGTGAAGAAAATTAGGGCAGCAAGAAATGAAGGGAAAAGGGCATGGTTGTAAAATGGTAAAGCATTTATTGCAATGTTTGGGACTTAGGACAAAACATGGCAGTAAGATGATAGTAAATAAAAAATAGATAATTTGATAATAGGGAGGAAAACAACAAGAGAAACATGGATGGAAAGGGGCGAAGACTCTAAGTTGAGTCTTATGTGTGAAACTGTGTAGCAATCAAATCCTACCCAGGTCTACCTACGTTTATTTTGTTGGAATTGCAGAGGCTACCCTTGGAGGAGGGGACTTGGGTTAGGGCATATTGCAGAAGGTAGAGACATAATTTGTCTCATGAAAACTCATGAATATGATGGTTGAAAAACTTCAATGTTTGACAGTTATTTGAAGTTACCGGTTTAGAACAAGGTAGCAGAAAATGGCAAAGGGTATGGGGAAGACTATTTTTAGTGAAAGAAAAGGAAGGTCGTCACATTCAGTTCATGAAAGAAGATGAAAATAAAAAATATTTATTGTTAAAAATATCAGAGAATTAGAATCACATAAGAATTGCAGCATGTTATTTTTCCCCTAAAGTCTCAAAAACTTACAAAAATAAGGGGCTAGATAGTAAGGATCCATATGCAGCTTTAAAGAAATTTTTGTGAAGCCAGCTCCAAAAATAGAAGAAAAGAGATATCAACGCCTTAGAAATCAGCCTCTTGGAGGGGGCAACCTCCAATACATTACATAAATGAACAATTCTTGGATGATACAAATGACAAAACCTATTTTCTATATATAGGAGTCCATGGGGCCACAATGTAATCCTAGCCGACCTAACAATAATAATTTAAGGGCACAATAATAACAATATGGGGGTTACATGGGTACAATAATAATAATAAGGGGGTTACACTAACAACAATAAGGGACTATACTAGTAATATAGGGACCTAACATGCCCCTCTCCTTCAAAAAAGTGTTGTCCTCAACGCTTGAGTAGCTCTGGGTGCTTTTGTATAAATTTCTCATCCTCCCATGTAGAATCTTCAGTGGGTAAGTTCTTCCACTTGATGAGATACTCTGAAATTGATCGATTCCGTAGTTGTCGAGTTCTTGTTTCCGTGACTACTCTTGTGTTCCAATATGGTTTTTCTCTCCTCATCAAGTTCTAGAAATATTGTTTGAATTGGAAGGATTGTCCTCATAAGAACTATTTTTAAGCATGAAGCATCTAAAACTTGGATGCACTCGCTGTTGTGCTGTGAGCTCCAATTTGTATTCCATAGTACCAATCTTTTGCAAAACCTTGTAAGGACCATAGTACTTTGGCGATAATTTATTATCCTTCTTAGCTTGCTTGAGGGACATTTTTTTGTATGGTTGTAACCGTAAAAATACCCAGTCTCCCACATCAAAAATTCTCTCACTGCAATGTTAATATGCCTGTTGTTTCATTCGATTTTATGCCAAATTTAGGTTATCCTTTAAGAGTTGGAGAACTTCTTGTTGATGCTTGATGTGATCCTCCACTTCTTGAACCCTAGAATTTTCCCTTAAAGAATATGTGATGGATGGTGGATGATATCCATAAAGTGCCATAAATGGGGTCATTTTTGCTGCAGTATGGAAGGAAGTGTTATACCACCATTCAGTGAGAGGTAGCCACTTGACCCATTATGCTTGATTATTAGATACAAAAAAATGAAGATATCCTTCCAAACATTTATTCACTATCTCTGTTTGACCATTGGATTGAGGATGATAATATGAGCTATGAGCTAGTTGAGTGCCCAAATAAGAAAATAATTATGTCCGAAAATTTCCTGTAAAAATGGGATCTCTATCACTTACAATAATCTTTGGGTTTCCATGTAGATTTTGAATTGTTTCCACAAATGCAGTAGCAACTGTACTCACTTTAAATGGATGATATAATGCACAAAAGTGTGCATACTTGGTAAGTCTATCAACTACCACCATGATGAGTGTTAGTATGAATCTTAATCACAAGTGTATGAAAAATGACCACTTTAGCTGTGCATAACAAATATCCATAACAACAAAGATGGCTGCTAATATCTTCAGATCTGCAATTAGGTGGTCAAGACAAATGCTGCAAAAATATATATCTATGCATCAAAATACATTAAGTAGTAAATAAAAACGAGATTTACTCCATGCATCCAATAGACAAGACAAGAATATGTTGAATGAATTTTATATTAAGGGCACCTTGGAGGAAAACATAGAAGGATGTTACCAGTTCTCCTCAATGGGATGGGTCCTTGTAATTCCTCAGCACTTCAGATCTAAAATTCCTCTCTCTTGATGGTGTAGAAAACCTAGACAAAAATGGAACTCAAAGTGAGCTCACAAGAAAAAAGATAGAAAAATATGACAATGATGGTGGATCAAAGTCAGACCAAAAGTATAGATCCAGAGTGATCTTTAGGCAACAAAATGTAGTCAGTGAATGGAAAAAACCTTCTATTTATAACAAAATATTGAGTTATTCTAGATATTGGTGCATAATTAAAATATTATTAATCAAATCAAGATCCAACTTTTATGGAATATTTTATTATATTTGTTGGAGGGAAAAAGAATTTGACTTGGGTCAAATCCCTTTATTTGTAAATAATAAATAAATAAATGATTTATTATTATTTTAAGGATGTGGTTGAGTAATAATCAAATAAATAATGATTTATTTAATTATTTATAAATGATTTAGTCAAATTTAACAAGGAATATTATTTAAATAAGGTTTAAATAATTTTTCATAGAAAATAATAAGCTAAATAATGATTTATCTAATTAATTTTCCTGTTTTTGGTTAAATATGACCAAGAATATTAATTAAACTATTGTTTAACTAATTATTTGTTGTGAAACCAGCTCCAAAAATAGAATAAAAGAGATATCAACACCTTAGAAATAAGCCACTTTGAGGGAGAAACCTCCAATACATTACATAAATGAAAATTCTTGGATGATACAATTTACAAAACCTCCTTTCTATATATAGGAGTCCATGTGGCCATAATGTAATCCTAGTGGGCCACAATGTAATCCTAGCCGACCTAACAATAATAATTTAAGGGCACAATAATAACAAAATGGGGGTTACAAGGGTACAATAATAATAATAAAGGGGTTACACTAATAACAATAAGGGACTATACTGGTAATATAGGGACCTAACATGCCCCTCTCCTTCAAAAAAGTGTTGTCCTCAACACTTGAGTAGCTCTGGGTGCTTCTGTATAAAATTCTCATCCTCCCATGTAGAATCTTGAGTGGGTAAGTTCTTCCACTTGATGAGATATTCTGAAATTGATCGATTCCGTAGTTGTCGAGTTCTTGTTTCCGTGACCACTTCCGGTTCCAATATGATTTTTCCTTCCTCATCAAATTCTGGCAATATTGTTTGAACTGGAAGATTTTCACCTATAACCTTCTTTAAGCACGAAACATGGAAAACTGGATGTACTCGCGAAGAAGCAGGAAGCTCCAATTTGTATGCCATAGTGCCAATATTTTGCAACACCTTGTAAGGACCATAGTACTTTGGCGATAATTTATTATCCTTCTTAGCTTGCTTGAGGGACATTTGTTTGTATGGTTGTAGCCGTAAAAATACCCAGTCTCCTACATCAAAACTTCTCTCATTGCGATGTTGATCTTCCTGTTGTTTCATTTGATTTTGTGCCAAATTTAGGTTATCCTTTAAGAGTTGGAGAACTTCTTGTTGATGCTCGATGTGATCTTCAACTGCTTGAACCTTAGAATTTTCTCTTAAAGATGATGTGATGGATGGTGGATGATATCCATAAAGTGCCATAAATGGGGTCATTTTTGCTGCAGTATGGAAGGAGGTGTTATACCACCATTCAGCAAGAGGTAACCACTTGACCCATTGTGTTTGTTTATCAGATACAAAACAACGAAGATATCCTTCCAAACATTTATTTACGATCTCATTTTGACCATCAGATTGAGGATGATAAGATGAGCTATGAGCTAATTGAATACCCAAACAAGAAAATAACTCCGTCCAAAAATTTCCAGTAAAAATGGGATCTCTGTCGCTCACAATAACCCTTGGATTTCCATGTAGCTTTTGAATTGTGTCCATAAATGTAGTAGCAACTGTACTTGCTTTAAATGGATGAGATAATACACAAAAGTGTGCATACTTGGTAAGTCTATCAACTACCACCATGATGACACTCTTTCCTTCAGACTTAGGTAAACCTGTGATAAAATCCATTGAAATCTCCTCCCAACGTTGACTTGGAATGGATAAAGGTTATAGAAGACCCGGGGTCTTAATTGTCTCAACTTTATTCTGCTGGCAAACCAAACATTCCGCCACAAACTTTTGAATATCAGATTTAAGGCCATCCCAAAAAAATTCTTTCTTCACCATGTGGTAAGTTTTTAAAAATCCCGAGTGTCCTCCTAAAGGAGAAGTGTGCAATTCCAGAAGAATATTTTGTTTTAGTTGGGAATTCTTACAAAGATATAAGCGATCTTTGTACCATAAGAAATCATTTTTCCAACTAAATGTATCAGATGTACTAGGATCTTGCTGCAACTTTTGAATGAGTGTCCATACATCTTTTTCCTTCTTCCATTCATCTCTTGCTTCGGTTATCCAATCTATTTGGATAATAGAAATGGCACAAAGCAATGCTTCCACCTCTTCATTCTTTCTTGAGAGTGCATCTGCAACAACATTAAGCTTTCCTTTTTGGTAGATTATTTCAAAGTCATAACCCAACATCTTTGTGACCCATTTTTGCTGCTCTTCTGATGATAGTCTTTGTTCCAAAAAGTGTTTAAGACTATCATGATCAGTTTTTACCTTGAAGTGTCTTCCCATTAGGTAAGTTCGCCATTTCTTTAGTGCATGTAGTATTACTAACATTTCCTTCTCATAAATAGGTTTCTGTAAATACTTTCCTTTGATTGGACGACTTTCAAAAGCAATGGGTCTTCCTTCCTGCATTAAAACTGCACCAATTCCATTTCCTGAGGCATCACATTCCACGATAAAGGTTTTTGTGAAGTCTGGCGTAGCTAAGACCGGTGCTAGGCACATTGCCTCTTTAAGATGTTCAAAGGCCTTAGTTGCTTCAGGAGTCCATGAGAATGCATCTTTCTTCAATAATGTTGTTAGAGGTGCTGCTATTCTCCCATAATTCTTAACAAACTTGCGATAATACCCTGTTAACCCGAGAAATCCTCGCAACTGCTTTATGGTTGTGGGGACTTTCCATTCCTTAATGGCTTTAATTTTGTTAGGGTCTACCTTAACACCCTCATGAGATACAATATGACCCAGATATTCCACCTCTTGCACTCCAAAGAAACATTTGGATTTTTTTGCATATAATTGTTTCTCCTGCAATAGTTTGAGCACCCTGTCAACATGTTCAACATAATCCTTCCAAGACCTGTTGTAGATTAGTATATCATCAAAAAATACTAGCAAAAATTTTCTAAGGAAGGGTTTGAAAATGGAATTCGTCAACCCTTGAAATGTAGAAGGTGCATTGGTAAGGCCAAAAGGCATGACCAAAAATTCATAATGACCCTCATGAGTTTGAAATGTTGTTTTCGGAATATCTATTGTTGGGTGTGGAGCCTGATTATATTGTTACTTTGTATCACAGCATTGGACCCCTGTACCTTAAAAGGGGCGGCAACGCCGCCCGTAATTAATCTCTGCCATGGGGGGTCCAGGGGGGGCGGCAGTGCTTTTCGGAGTCCCCCCTTGGCGGGAGTTTCAGGGGCAGCACCCCTGAAGCTAAAAAGAGATGTAAAATTGCCTTGTAAAATTATAGTAATTTCTAGTCAATCTGGGCCGTTCATAGGCAGATGATCTGATGGTAGAAGCTATGTTTAGTTTAGGGGTTTTTTCCCTAGAAGGAAACCCCCTTGTATATATGAGGGTATTGTATTGCGGTTGTGTATTATTTGTGTATTATCAGAGTGAGAAACAGATAGGGAGACTATGAGAGAGAACAGAGGATATTACAACGGATCTGTTGTAGGTTTTGTCTCTTCAATTTTTTTGCTGGATAATAGAAAGGAAGGACTGGATGTTCGAGGTGGACGTAGCCCAAACTGGGTGAACCACATATATCTGTGTCTCTCTAGTTTTATGTGTTTTGTGTGCTTGTATTTTTCGCATATTTTATGTGTTCCATTGCTCTGTAATATTTAATTTTCTAACAACTAGTATCAGATCCGAAGGTCTATTTGGCTGATAAACTCGCAGGAATGAAGGGTTCCTGGTTCGAGTGGGAGCAATGGCGGAAGATGGTAAATTTAGGGTCGAGAAATTTAATGGCCAAAACTTCCCGTTGTGGAAGATGCAGATGGGAGATTATGTGTATCAGAAATATCTGTACCTGCCATTGAGTGGAAAAAAAAAAAGAAACTGGCGGCCATGACAGATGTGGAATGGAACATTCTTGATAGAAAGGCACTCGGAATAGTACGGTTGTGCCTTGCGGCATCATTCACCTTCAATATTTCGAAGGAAACAACAACAGAGGGTTTGATGCAGACGTTGGAGAAACTATATGAAAAACCCTCAGCCTCAAACAAGGTATTTCTTATGAAACGATTATTTAATATGAAGATGTCGGAAGGTGGATCTGTTACAAACCATTTAAATGATTTTAATATAGTTACCAATCAGTTAAGTTCTGTCGGGGTCAACTTTCATGATGAAGTTAGGGCTCTTTTATTTCTGTGCTCATTGCCATAAATCCGGAATGGTTTAGTTATGGCCATTAGTAACTCTGTATCTGGATCTAGTACTTTAAATTTTGATGGTGTTTTCGGTGCTATCCTTAGTGAGGAAATGCGACGAAAAAGCTCTGGTGAGACATCGGGTAATGCTTTGAGTGCAGAGTCTAAGGGAAGAAGAATGGAAAGAGGAAAGAGCTCGGGTTATCGTGGTAAATCAAGGAAAGGCAGATCCAAGTCTAGATCAGGGATAGTGTGCTGGAAATGCGGAAAGAGAGGACACCTAAAGAAATATTGTAGATCTTGGAAGGGAAAAGAAAGAGATGCACAGCAAGAAAACAATCATGAAGCAAATGTGACATATGATGTGTTACGAGATGCTTTGATTCTTTCTTTCGAAAAATTTACTGATTCTTGGGTTGTAGATTCAGGGGCTTCATTCCATGCCACACCTGATAAGAAATATTTTCATGACTATGTTCAAGGAGATTTTGGACAAGTTCGTTTGGGTGATGATAAACCCTGTAAAATTGTTGGAATGGGTAAAGTTCTTGTAAAACAACAGAATGGAAACCAATGGCTAATAAAGGAGGTAAGGCATGTTTCAGATCTGAAGAAAAATCTAATTTCAACAGGGCAGTTAGGCAGTGAAGGTTGTGTGACAACTTTCACAGATAAAACTTGGAAGGTCACCAAAGGAGTGTTGGTAATAGCAAAAGGTGAAAAGGTTGGTACATTGTATTTATGCAATGGTATTTCTAACTCTGTTAATGCTTTAACTTCCAAAGGAGCAGATGCATAATTATGGCATCATAGGCTCGGACACATGAGTGAGAAGGGAATGAAGATTCTTCACTCAAGAAATTTGTTGCCAGGTTTGAAGAATGTTGATTTGGATTTCTGTGAAAATTTCATTTATGGAAAACAAAAGAGAGTCAGATTTCTCAGAGTTGGGAAAGAAAAGAAGAGCGAAAAATTAGAGCTTGTGCATACATATGTATGGGGACCTGCTCAGGTATCATCTCTCGGTGGCTCTCGTTATTATGTTACTTTTATTGATGATGCAACTAGAAAAACATGGATTTATTGTATTCGGAATAAATCTGATGTATTTGATACTTTCAAGAAATGGAAAGCTTTGGTTGAGATTGAGACAGGAAAGAAGTTGAAGTGTCTCAGATCAGACAATGGAGGTGAATATTGCAGCAAAGAGTTTGATAGGTATTGTTTAGAGCATGGAATTCACAGAGAGAAGACAGTTCCAAGAACACCACAAGAAAATGGTGTGTCAGAAAGAATGAACAGAACAATCATGGAGCGTGCAAGGTGCATGAGATTGCATGCAGGATTGCCTTTACAATTTTGGGCAGATGCTGTAGATACTATTGTTTATCTAATAAACAGAGGGCCTTCAAGTTCCTTGGATGGTGGTATTCCAAAGGAAGCATGGATAGGTAAAAAGGTAAACTACTCTTTTTTAAAGCCTTTTGGTTGTGAGGCCTTTGTCCATATTAATAAAGAAAATAGAACAAAGCTTGAGGAAAAATCAAAGAAATGTACCTTTATTGGATATGGTGTTAATGATTTTGTATATCGCTTATATGATTATGAAAATCACAAAATCATTAGGAGCAGAGATGTAATATTCAATGAAAAGGTCTTGTAAAAGAATCAGTTGCAGGAAAAGAAACAAGAAAAAGAAAGCAAGAAATACATGGTTCTTGATGAGATAACTGAAAAAGTAAAGGTGCCTGAAAATAATAATAATCAACAACCACAGCAGCAACAACCACCACAACAGCAACAGGCACCTCAAACACTTGAAATTGATGTTAGAAGATCTACCAGGATAAGTAGACCCCCTAAACGATACTCTCCTTCATTATATTATTTATTGTTGACTGATTCTGGTGAACCTAAATTTTATAAAGAAGCAATGCAAGTTGAAAGCAGGAAGAAGTGGGAGCTAGCCATGGAAGAAGAGATGGACTCCTTAATGCATAACCAGACTTTGGATTTAGTCAGGTTGCCTGGAGGTAAAACTACATTACAGAATAAATGGGTTTACAGGCTGAAGGAAGAAGATGGAGGAAAACAGAGGCACAAAGCTAGACTTGTGGTGAAGGGGTTTGCACAGAAGAAAGGTATTGATTTTGATGAAATATTTTCTCCTGTTGTTAAAATGACTTCAATCAGAACTATTTCAAGTCTTGTAGCAGCGGAAGATTTACATATTGAACAGTTAGATGTAAAAATAGCATTTCTCCATGGAGATCTAGAGGAAGAGATCTATATGGAGCAACCGGAAGGATATGAGGTCAAAGGGAAAGAAAAATTAGTGTGCAGGCTAAAGAAGAGCTTGTATGGCTTAAAACAGGCTCCAAGGCAGTGGTATCTAAAATTTGACAAGTTTATGTTTGAACAAGGCTATACTAGATGTCACTCTGATCATTGTGTTTATCTGAAAAGGCAAAATGATGGTAGCTATATTATATTGTTATTGTATGTAGATGACATGGTTTTTGCAGGGTCTAACATGCAGGAAATAAATGTGCTCAAAAGAAAATTGGAAAATTCATTTGCAGTGAAGGATTTGGGAGCTGCAAAACAAATCCTTGGTACGAGGATAGCTAGAGATAGGAAAAATCGCAAATTAACATTGTCTCAGAATGAGTACATAAAAAAGGTGTTGAAAAGATTTAATATGCAGAATGCAAAACCAGTTAGTACACCTTTTGCTAGCCATTTAAAACTTAGTAAGGAGATGTGCCCCAAGACCCAACAAGACATGGATTATATGTCTAAAGTTCCATATGCATCAGCAGTTGGAAGCTTAATGTATGCAATGATCTGCACAAGGCCTGATATTGCACATGCAGTGGGAGTTGTAAGCAGGTACATGAATAATCCAGGAAAAAAACATTGGATGGCAGTAAAATGGATTCTTAGATATTTGAGAGGTACCACAAATCAAGCATTATGCTTTGGCGGTTCAAACATTGCTCTACAGGGATATGTTGATGCAGATATGGCAGGTGGCAGAAATAATAGGAGGAGCACTATAGGATATGTATTTACTGTAGGTGGAATAGTTGTCAGTTGGGTTTCAAAAATCCAAAGTGTTGTTGCACTTTCAACAACAGAAGCAGAGTATGTTGCTGCTACAGAGGCTAGTAAAGAAATAATTTGGTTACAAAGGTTTATGGATGAATTGGGTAAGAAGCATGATATGGGAACATTATACAGTGATAGCCAAAGTGCCATTCATCTTGCAAAGAACTCAGCATTTCATTCTAGGACTAAACACATACATCTCAAGTACCATTTCATATGGTTAGTATTGGAAGATGGAGAGCTGAAGCTGGAAAAGATACACACTAGCCAGAATCCTACAGATATGCTAACAAAAGTTGTAACCAGGGAGAAACTGAGAATGTGCTCAGTTTCAATTGGTCTTCAAGGATGACAATGAAGATGAGGAACAACCATGTCCAAAGAGGATTCATTGTCCAACAAATGAAACAGCAGTGGAGTTGCTACAATCAGTCTCCAAGTGGCAGATTGTTGGGTGTAGAGCCTGATTATCTTGTTTACTTTGTATCACAGCATTGGACCCCTGTACCTTAAAAGGGGTGGCAACACCGCCCATAATTAATCACTTCTGTGGGGGGTCCAAGGGGGGTGGAAACGCTTTTTGGAGCCCCCCCCCCTGGCGGGGGTTTCGGGGGCAGCGCCCCCGAAGCTAAATACAGATGTAAAATTGCCTTGTAAAAGTATAGTAATTTCTAGTCAATCTGGGTCGTTCATAGGCGGATGATCTGATGGTAGAAATTATGTTTAGTTTAGGGTTTTTGGCCCTAGAAGGAAACCCCCTTGTATATATGAGGGTATTGTATTGTGGCTGTGTATTATGTGTGTATTTTCAGAGCAAGAAACAGATAGGGAGACTATGAGAGAGAACAGAGGATATTACAGAGGATCTGCTGTAGGTTTTGTCTCTTCAATTTTTTTGCTAGATAATAGAAAGGAAGGACTAGCTGTTTGGGGTGGACATAGCCCAAACTGGTTGAACCACATATATCTGTGTCTCTCTGGTTTTATGTGTTTTGTATGCTTGTATTTTTCACATATTTTATGTGTTTCATTGCTCTGTAATATTTAATTTTCTAACACAAGACCTGCTGTAGATTGGTATATCATCAAAAAATACTAGCACAAATTTTCTAAGGAAGGGTTTGAAAATGGAATTCGTCAACCCTTGAAATGTAGAAGGTGCATTGGTAAGGCCAAAAGGCATGACCAAAAATTCATAATGACCTTCATGAGTTCGAAACTTTGTTTTCGGAATATCTTCAGTCTTCATTCTAATTTGATGATATCCTGAACGAAGATCCAACTTGGTAAAATAAATTGCTCCATGTAATTTATCCAATAATTCATCAATCACAAGAATGGGAAATTTATCTTTAATGGTGAGCTTATTTAGCTCCCTATAATCCAGACACATGCGCCATGATCCATCCTTCTTGTGTACCAACACTACAGGAGTAGAGAAATAAATTTGACTAGGTTGAATTATACCGACCTCTAACATTTCTGCAATCATATGTTCAGTTTCGCTCTTTTGGACATAAGGATATATATGAGGCATAATATTTGGAGGAACACTTCCTGGAATCAAATGAATAGCATGATCATGATCACGAATAGGTGGGAGTCCTTTGGGAGTTTCAAAAACCTTGGAATTATTGTCCAAGACTTTTTGGAGATCTGCAAAAATAGATGATTTTGATGTTGGAACTTCTAGTGAGCATTATTGTGCAATTACGCCTCGTTGTTATTTCTTTAGAATCTTTGTCATGACATTAGAGCTTATTGTCTTTCCCGGCTTCCCTGCAATGCCCCGTAATTCAACTTTCTTTCCTTCTGAAAAAAATTTCAAGAAAAGTTCTTGAAAATTAAAACCTACCGTCCCCAAAGATTGTAACCATTGTACTCCTAGTACAACATCAGCACCTCCCATAGGAATGGAAAGCATTGGATTATTCAATACATATTCTCCCATGGTTAGCTTGATATTATGGCATTTTCTAGAGAAATTTATAGTTCCTCCAATTGCAAACATCACTTGACATTCTGGTGCTGGGTATAGGAAACAATTCAATTCCTTGGCTACCTTACAATGAATAAAATTATGGGTATTACCTGAATCAATCAACACTATTACCTTTTTCTTCTTTATATGTCCTTATATATTGAGAGTTTGAGGAGTGGTAATTCCTGCTAATGAATTACACGATATGGTTGGACTCATTTCTTCCTCTTCTAGGGTTGATTCCTGGTGTATATCCTCTTCTTGTTCATTTTCTTCTTCCTCTTCACAATCTATGTAAAATAATTTCTTATCAGCACACTTATGACCTTTAGTGTATTTTCTATCACAACTATAGCAAAGCCCTTTTGCTCTTTTTTCTTCCAATTGTTGTGGTGTCAACCTTGTAGGTTGTGGAAATCTAGGAGTAGCAACACTTCCCTCTTTATAGAAGTGAGTGGTAGGCTTCCTTGTCGCCATAATTTTACATTCAATTTTCTTGCCAACCTGAATGCCTTCTCCAATGAATCAGGTTCCAAAACGCGAACTTCATGTTGGATGTTATCCTTTAAAGTACCTATGAAGAGATCAATCTTGTGTTCCTATGGAATATCAGTTACCCTTATATTCAATTTTTGGAAGTCCTCAATGTGCTCCCCCATTAAACCCTTTTGTTTGAGATTTATCAATTGGCTAAAGAAGGTGTTTCTCTTTATATCCTCATAATGTGCTATCATTTCCTCCGTAAAAATTGACCAAGTGACAATTTTTTTACGGGAGCAAAGCCATCGATACCATACAAATGTATTTTGTTCTAAATGTGAAGTTGCAATGCGTACCTTTTGTGTGTTTTGCACATTATGGAGATCAAAATATTGCTCCATCTGTAGTATCCATGTTACAGGATCCTTTCCATCAAAATTCCTCATATCCATTTTGGAATATGGTGGTTCTTCCTGCCAACATTAGAGTTTATGAAATCACGATTAACATTTATTTTGTTCTCATCATGAGTTTCCTCTACTATCTTTTCACCATTAGGAAACATTTTTTGTATCAACTTTGTCAAACCTTCCATGTATACTTTTAGATCATTCTTCATGTTTTCCATTTTTTCATCGATCTTAGCTTCCATGTCATCCATCTTAGCTTCCATGCCAACTTCCATGCCATCCATATTAGCTTCCAAACCATTCATCTTAGCTTCCACGGCTTTCTTCAAACCATCCATTTCATTTTTTGTTGCTCTTTGTGATAGCAAAATTTGGTGCACTTGCTCATGGAATTTTGATATCTCATGTTGCATTTCTTCATCTTCATGAATCATAGTAGAGCCTTCTGAAGGCTTAATGGGTGTTGAATTATTTTTAGGAGGCATTTTAGAACCCAATACTAATATCTATGCTCAATAGGCCTTTGGAATCACCTAGAACTGATTTTTCAAAAAAGACTTATGCAACTTGAAAAAAAATACACACCTTTTTTCTTGATTTTGAGGAGCTCGATATTGAAACTGATTTATCTCTATGATTTTGGATCTTAAATATCCGAAATTTGGCCTTGAAGTAGCCCTATGAATATTCTTTAGAATGCCATAGGTATGACCTAATTTGGATTCTTGAAGACAAAGTTATGCCCAATCTCCTATGATGACCTAATTATGGACTAGTTTAGTAAAGTGAAATTGTATGACCTGCCACGTGTCATTGTTTCCTCCTTCAACTATGAAATTGATATAAACTAGAAGGCATTTACTTTTGGCCAATTTTTACGAATTCCAATACGATGCTCGGAGAGGGAAGTTATGAATATTTTAGCACGATCACCTCTTTGAGATGAAATTTGGAGACTGCAATACCTAACTTCCACAGGACCATATCTCTTTGAGAAAATATTTTGCGAACCAAGCTCGACATTTTGCGAAAATGTTCTCAGGATTTCTTCTTCCTCTAAAATTTCAGCTTTTGAACAGCTGCCAGAAAAACGTTATAGCGACAATGCCATGATGACATGTTTAGGTTAAATTCGGGAGCACACCAAAAAGACCTAACTTCCTCACGAGATCATATCTCTGAAAATATTGTGAACCAAGCTTTGAAATTTTGCGACGATGTTCCTTAGGATTTCGGCTTCGTACTCTAAAAATTTCATCTTCTGAACCTTCGTAAAAAAAAATTATAGCGAAAATTCCACGATGACATGTTTGGGGCAGCAAAACCCTAGAATCCCAAAGCTCTGATACCAAATGTTGTGTAACCAGCCCCAAAAATAGAAGAAAAGAGATGTAAACGCCTTAGAAATGAGCCACTTCGAGGGGGAAACCTCCAATACATTACATAAATGAACAATTCTTGGATGATACAATTCACAAAACCTCCTTTCTATATATAGGAGTCCATGGGGCCATAATGTAATCTTAGTGGGCCACAATGTAATCCTAGCTGACCTAACAATAATAATTTATGGGCACAATAACAACAATATGGGGGTTGCCTGGGTACAATAATAACAATAAGGGGGTTAGACTAACAACAATAAGGGACTATACTAGTAATATAGGGACCTAACATTATTCCTTGAGGAAAATCAAACAAATGTAGATTTATTTAATATTTCCTCATGGGGTTTCCTGTTTAGACCATAAAAAACTTAATAAAGGTGGTTTACTAAGTTATTTTTCATAGTGAAAGAAATTTTACTTAGGGTAAAATTGGTCTTACATGGTGTACTTAGGTCCATCTAATAGTAACAGGTTAGATGACCAAAAAATGGTGTAACAGATTGCCCCCCGCGTGCAAGCATCTGGAGCTAATCGTATGACCGAAGTACATTGTAATAACTCAATCACTAGACACCGAAGGGGAAGTCAAAGAGAGAGAAATATAAGGTAGACCGAAGCGCTAAAGGACTAGACCCTGAGGAGGCAAGACTTATAGGTGTGACAAGTCTCTTTTATGAGTGATTACCTGTGCTATAGGCGGCGGGGGAGGCATACCTATGCCCGCCGAGACAAAGTACAAAGAATAATGCGTCCAGAAAAAAAGGGACTGAACAATATAGTACATGCTGGCATAAACACGAGCCAGGTAAAAACATGATAATGAATCCCACATACATACTATGCCTAGGATAACAGCCAAGACTTATACAATAATATCTGAGTACATGAGATACAAATACAACCCAAATGCCCTTATAAACAAGAAAGGGCTTTGAAAATATGATTGATACATGCAAACAAAAAGGTGTTACAAGCGGCTGAGGCCGACATCATCAAATATATGGAGCTGCATCAAAGGATGTAATGAAGAGGTCATCTGGGAATGTGGGGGGCTACCTATGGGGCCACCCCCTCATGAGGGCTGAAAACATCTTACACACACCCGAGAATCATCGATATCAGCTACTGCATCACTGTACCATCATGTATACAAATCTCGATCATGATGAAAGGAGCTGGAGTTGAGAAACAATCAAGTCAAAGGCCAATAAGGAGTCCCTTTGCCTAATCTGAGGCACCAAGCAAGAGTGGAATTTGGGACCAAGGTACACCGCCCTCTAGACCTATCTTTTGGAATGAATGATCTGATGTCAACAGAAGGAGGTCCGCCACAGGTGAGGCAATAAGGGATCCTTAACTAAGGCACAAGAGAAAATAGTAGAGCGACTGATAGACTGACACCAGTAATGATGATGAAATGGGGGGTACTGAGTAGCGGATGGACGAATTCCCTTGTTAGAGCATAAAGGGCATGGATGACCTGGCAGTGACTAACACAATATCATGAGGGATAGGGGATAGTCGGACTGAAGGCCATAATGTGCGACACGGGAGAGGAACTAGGCAATGAAGGATGGAGGACTATAGGAGGATACAAAGGGACATAGGATAGACTCCATAAATGCGATGTTGACTCAACTCGGATGCTCTAAACAAGGGTGACTCGATGATGTTGCCACATAGAAAAAGTCCAATGGGGACCATTAAAACATGAGTAGATGATGGTTACTCAGGATGAAAATAAACACGAGCATGGACAAGTATGAAGGCAAACTGGTGCCCCAAGTACAAGTGTTTTAGGTGAAGAAATTCGATTTTTAGGAGTGGTGAAGTGACGCTTCATGGACAAAATGTGTCCTGGTGAAGTATTAAATCACAAAAAACTAATAGATACCCATTTGAGGGCTCGGTGAGAGCTTTCCAACGGTGCAGATGGTTTTTCAAACTGAACTACAGTTTGGCCACAACAGGCGAAAGAAAAAACAAGAGTTTTCTTTTAATAAGGCATTTTCCCTCCAAATTCACTCATTTTCATGTGGAGTTGTTGTGAATGTAGAGAGGAGAGAAGGCCATAAATCTTGTGGCGATCGTAGTGGACAAACCAATCATTGGAATCGAGATCTTTCAGTTGCAGGTAAGAGACCTAACCCTACTCTTTCATTTCAGTGGATTGAAAGTTTAGTTTAGGTCCCCAGAGCTCAGGAATAGACACCTACTCCTCTTCATCATGAGGTAGCACTTTTTGGGGCAAAAAATGCGACCTGGGTAGTAGGTTTTGGGCAGAAATCTATGACCTATCCCAGGATTGGACCTGAAAAGTGCAACCTGATAGGGAGGGGTTTTTCTATGTTGTTTTTTGGCTGAGAACTGGGTTTTTATGTTTGGATATAGTCTTTCCTATTTGTACACTGAAAATATAATGGTTTTTTGTAGATATGGCAGAATTACGGATCAAATGGAGAAAGAGAGACCTGGGCACATTACGGTCGGAGCTCTGGGAGGATCAGGGTTTGCTCAGTGCATTGGCCAGGTTTGGGGTTCTAAAGTTTGTGGAGAACCCTTTGATGAGAGCTGGAGAGCCCTTATTGGCCCAGATTGTCAACTATTGGGACCCAGAACATGAGGTATTTATAGTGCAGGGGCATCGGATCGAGTTGAAGATCCAGGATATATATTTCCTGACTGGTCTCCCACCACTTGGGATGGTTAGGAATATTGATCCAATGTTACGGCGAGGGCAGAACATCATGGAGTTTTTAGAGCGCCATTGTCGACTAGGTCTCCATGTGAAAGGGACACAAATACCCATCTTGGATCTAGAGAGGTTAGAGACCTGTGTTGTGGCCCCAACGGTCCTACGGATCTTGGGCAACCAGCCACTCCACCACATCACTGGAGGGCAGATGATTCTTGTGGAGAGTGTGTTGAGTGGGACCTACTATGGGTGGGTCCAAATGATGCTGTCATAGTTGAAACGACAGTTGTCTCAGTGCAAGCGGCAAGTGAACGATGACTATGCATATGGTATAGTGTTGTGCTCACTCTTCTTTGAGAAGATCCCGACACTTCGACCTTGTATACAGCTCCAGGATGGGGGCTCGAGAGAGCCCAAGATGCATCGTTGGGGGAAACTACTGTTAAGAGGAGGAGGTGGGGCAGTCAGATGGGTGTTCCAACCCGAGTTCTTTGCTCATTGGGATCAGATGCCATTGTACATATATGACTATCCCTATAGTGGCATGAGTTATCGTGGGGACCCCGATTTTCCACTGCTGCCTGGTCGAGTATGGGGACCCGATGGTAAGTGAAAAATTGCTAATATTTTATGTGCATTGTAAAGTTTTAGAATATTGTATATGGTACTGATTCATAAACTTTTGGTATGCAGATATAGCACCAGTAAAACCGGTCGAGTATATGGGACGGCCTGCAATATAAGGAACTGTCGAACCTAGTGGATCGAAAGCGCCGCAAAATAAGGATGTAGCAACCCTCCTGGAGGACATCCATCATAGTTGTGAGAGGCTTCTGACCATTGTTTCAGAGCGCGGCTGGCAAGACTTAGATGACTAGTACATAAATCCATGTATTGGTCTACCCTCAGAATGGTGAGGGTTCATGCGGCACATGGTAATGGCCAGACAGGGGATGTGCGATCTACGAGCTACAGGAGTAGATCCATTGGCTCGGGATCCTCCAGATAGTGATTAGTGTGTAGGGGCAGGTGGTGCCCCTAGTTTTGAGTTTTTGTAACATGTTATGGGCATGTCATATGTATCAGAGTTGATGGACTCTAAAACATTTTGTACGACACATATTATGGATATGAGTCGTTTTGATGGTTTTATGTTATTTTCCTGTGTTAAATGCGTGTGCTAAATTCCAATCTAGAATATTGTTTGCAATGCTATCTACATAGTGATTTTGTGCTCTAGGTACATGATTGAATGTAATGATTTCAAATCATGCATCAAAAGCCTCACTCGTAAATATCTTCTAAAAAGGATAGGATTATGCAAATGATATACACCATTCAATTGCATGACAATAAGCAGGGAATATAATTGAACATGAAGGTGGAGGATGCGATGTGAAAAGGAATCAGCTAATAAACCTCACACTGCATCATATTCGACCTGATTATTGGTGGCAGTACCAATGCATACACCGTTCGAGAGAACAAGCAAATACAAGGGGGTAAAAATGGCCCAACCTGTCGAGGCTAGCTTTCGGGAGTAGCGACTTGCACCATCGGCGTAACTGATATAAGGTGTGGACGAGAGGTCCATCTGAAAGGTGCCACAAGACAATAAACGGGAGGATGATGAAAAATGCTAGCAACCTGCGCGTAAAGTAGAAATCGAACACACACCGCGAGAGGGCGTGATCTGGGCAGGATGTCTACTACTCACTCGCTAATAGTTAGGTGCGGTGTGAGAGCTACCGAAGGTGTAGCTTGAGCTCAAGCTACGAAAGTCACCATAAAAATGGATGGTTCCATCCCGCTTATGGGCAGGAAATATGAAATCAGGGGTGGACAAGGCTTCCATATGTGATCATCACAATAGAAGATGGAGTGACTGGAGGAAGGGATACCACATGACGTGGCGAAGCTACCTGACTCATCATCATGAGAAGAAAGGTTCACATGCGCATCATCATGGCGGATGATGGAAGAACAAGCAGATAAGGGATCTACTGATGTTGAGCCCAGGGTGATCGCTGAAGGGAGTTCAAGTGACACAAAAAGGGAAGATGCAGAAGGAACTTCCACCAAGGGTCTCATGGATGATGATAGGTAGAGGATGGTGGTCGCAGGCTCTATCATCTCGACATCAGGAGGGGGAATGTCAATGGGAGTGGGTAAATCCTCAAGCTAGCCCGCAGCATACTGTGCAAGTACGGGAGAGGAGGATTGGTTCTGTTCAACCTCGTACTCCCGAACTACCTCCAAAGAGGCGCGGTAATTCATAAGGCGGGGAAAATGGTGGGAATAATGGCCATGGAGAACACATAACGCACAGGGTTGATTGATGTGCATATTCTTAGGGTTCTTGGCTATATTCAAGGAAGAAACAGAGGCTTCAGGGACTGTAGACTCAGGGAACGTAACATTAACCATGGGCTTGATACGGGGCAGTTCAAGATAGGTATGGGTGGCATGGCTGATGACATCACACAAAGCACAAGGATTTGGAGGTGGAGGAGGAGTAGGGTCAGTCGAGGAAGCCTTTTATTTTGATTCCCTCTTGCGAGCTTTGCCCTTCTTACCCAAAGTGGTCGCAATAGGAGATGGTTCCTGTTGACGTGGTTGAGGCACTGTAACAGCGGGAGAATTCATAGGGACCGGTTGAACCGGGTTCAAAGCAAGATAAGGTTTGGGTTGACCAAGCATGGTAGTGGCTGGGGAATGTAGGTACCAGATGGGAATCCCCAGGGTCAAGTTAGGAAGAGAGAGGGTAGCCATGACAAGTACCGAATACACTCCAGGAGGGGGAACTAGGAACAGCATCTGCCCTAAGGGGTAATGGCCAGGCAGGATGGCTCCAAGATAGTTAAGGCCTGGGGGAACCATTCCAGGAGAGTAGACGGGCTCATGAACATGAGTTGTAGGTGAAGGGCCAGGAGGAGGAGCTCCAAAAGGCTGAATCGAAGAGCTAGGAGTAGGTTGTGGAAGGCAAGGAGGCTGTTGACTAGCCTAAGTGGGCCGCTTGAGGGCAGCCCAAGATGATTGCATCATGCAAACATTCGATGAGCTGGGATCAGAGATCAGAGGATGAAGAGCAAGGAATGTACCAAGAAATGAGGATTCTTTGTAGACTCCGAGTGAGACACTGGTCAAAGAATCGACGATTTTCTTACTGGCCACTAAAGAGATGATGGACTCAGGGGAGGTCTGAGACTTCGGTTCGTAATATGTCAACTGGTCAATGGTGACTATCTTTCCATTATGACGGAAGGACATCTTGCGGTGAACCATAGATGGGACAATAGACATCACATAGGTGTAGCTACGACCCAATATAATGTTGTAATCTAAGGGGGCATCTATGACTTCTACTTCAATGCAAAAAGTCTTGCCCGCAAGAGTAATAGGACAATTGCGAAATAGGCCAATGGGCTTGGAGGCGTGGCCATCCCATGCTCAGCGAGTGATCGTGGAAGGGGCCAACTCAAGAAATCCAATTTTCTTCCAAACCAAAGTGAACATCACACAGGTGGATGCCCCCTCAACAATAATGCACCGGGAAACGTTGGCGTTCCAGACCTTGACTGGGATTTAGAAGGCAACGAAAGCAAGGAGAGGAGGATGTTTTCACTAGTCAATATCAAAGACAATCAATCGATCATCGGAAGGATCTACATTGCCCATGTCATATAGTAGAGCTTTTCATTGTGAAGAGCACGACTGGAGGATTTCTAGCGTTGAAATGGCAACAGGAGATTGCACCAAATCATCTACTATACTATACGAATGGGCATATTTTCCAGAAGCAGTGTTTCGATGAAGTGGTCCCTTAGGGTTCTTGGTATGAACCTCCACCTTAGGCTGATGGATCTGCAAGGGACCATTAGGTGTAGAAAGAGGCTTTGTAGAGACCGAAGGAGGTGGCTCGAGGACAGACGTAGCGAGAGGCTTGTTGTACTAACAAGACCAAGTCTGAAGATTGACATCTACGATTATAGGTTGGTTGGAATTCATCATGAGAATCTGGTAATCAGGGGTACCAGATGGAAGAGTTTAAGTGGCCACCTGACCTTCAGGTGGTTGGGTAGCCACAAATCCTTGCTAAGGGAAAGGATTAGTAAACATAGCCGGCTGACTAGGCGTAGCACTGGGAGGGATGGAAGGGGAGGCTTGTTTTCATCACAATTTTTCTTGAGACCCAAATCTGCTTCATCTGTGGTAAAAGAGGACAATCATGCGTGTAATGGCCATAAACACAACAACAAGAACAAGGCTTGTTCATGCGAACAGTCTTGTCCTGGTTGGGCTAAGTGCCCTGTTGCTGGTTAGCAGTGTTAGGAGCATTATTTTGAGGATTAGGTCCAGGATTACCAAGAGAAAATTTATTTTGCATGCCTTTCCTCTTCTTTTTGGAAGGAGGAGGATTAGTCGTGCCCTATTGTGCATACACCTGCCCCTAAGGGGGTGGTATCTTTTGTTGCGAGGGTTGAGAAGGCAAGGGAGGAGGAGGTGCTAATGTTGGAGGAGCTAGAGCACCAGGATGTGGATACGAATAATAAGGAGGTTGGATAACATTGTGGTAAATAGGAGGTTGGGAAAAAAGAGGAGGTATGTCATATCCTGGATACATGCTACTGGGAGGGGGGTTAGTGTAGGAGGTGTTGGCCCCCCCTAAGGAGAACCATAGCCCATGGGAGGTTGAGCGTATGGATGAAAGAGAGCTCCAAAAATACCGTCGGTGACATGAGATGCCCCCGGTGCATTGGCACCACCGAGTCTAGGAAGATTAGGTAGAACGATTGTTGTAGCCGCTACAACACCACCCAAAATTTTAGGTATGTTAAAAATTTTAGGTCCCCCTTTGCTCGCTTAGCTATTAGGGTTTTTGACCCGACCTTTAGTCAATGACACCTCCATGACCTTTTCCTGCCAGACCCTGTCACTGTGCTCACTAATACAATGCTCACCGCACCTGCTTGGCTTATCACCTTAGGGCAGGTTGTTGTTGTCGGGAGTTATATTGCCATCAGTGTACCTTTGCATTAGTGTTCGGCCACCGCCCATATTGTGCATGCGTCCTCACACTCTAAGTTAATTTGAGGTTTGTGATTTGATGGTCCTCTATGCATGTTAAAGCACCTACGCGATCATATCCATGAATCAAAAGTTAAATCCTTGCTCTCTCAATTGTCACTTTGGTGCATTATAGCTTGCTATCTCTCCATCATGTTTGAAAGAATATTTTTGGTCACACACATGAACATTATGTTACCAAGCTAAGGCTTTGTTCATATGAGAAGAGTAAGCCTCGAAGGCCAAACATTGTGTTGATATGCTAATATTGGAGGATTATTTATCATTCAAGAACGAGTCACGTTGGTTTGTAAAAGGTCCAAACATAACGTGTCAAATTGGAGTATGCCATTGAATCGAGGGTGATGCGAGAAAGAATAAGGGGCTTGAAGAATGTGGATATAAAAAGTATAATGACGGAGAGGCCACATGTACATGGGAAATTGGGCGTTGAGCTGAACATGATGCTAGTTGGGCCCCTAAAAAAGAAAAAAACAGCTTTTGTAAGCCACATGGTTTAGTAATGGTGCTTGCATAAACAAGAAACCACCCACACCGAGCCGAATCAGAGCGTAAGGTGATATGAAGTTGTTCTGAAAGGGTGTGATGCCATCCAAGGTCATGCAGATTATAGTTTTGATTGGTGCAAGTCATAATTTTCCCATTGTAGGAATGATGCTAGAGCCCTCGGATGAGAAAATAATGATTGCGAGTCTGTGGGCGTGGGGAAAAGTTTCCAACCATTCTTATCACAGCCATGACAGGCAGTGACACTAACTAAAAAAAAACATGACCATTAGTCAGAAGTGCGACTGGACTCAAGGTGTTAAAATACACGTTAGTCGATAATATCTCCAAAGAGGAAGTTAAAAGATGCCATTCGAAAATGCTTCATGTCAAGGTGGTGCGATTTATTCCAATGAAAGAAGGTGAATGGTTATTCACTGCATCAACGAAACGCTGGGAATGTTTAAACGTTGCCACTATGTGACTAGTTTGGAAACACGGCTATGCGACCTCCATATGAGTCGCAAAGTCGCGGTTCAAATCCTTGAGGAAGTGAGAAAAATATGCAACTCCTATAAAGGACAACCATGCAACCTTCACAAGTCGCAGCCTCTCCTTGATCGCATAGTCACAAATTTTTTCTCAGGACTCATGAAATGCGGATTTATCGAGGTTGATGGATGTTCACTATCAATTTCTATCTGAATATGATTTAGAGATGGAAATCGACAAAGGGAGGCTAGGACAAAATCACATCGCTATCCTTTGAAATAAATTGACATGCCATGCATTCTTTATGGTGGCGAAAGGTGCAACTCGTAAGCCAAGAAATTGCACGAGAAGGCAGGCCTCATGCCAATAAAATGTAAGCGCATGCATGGTCGTGAAAGGGCACTTCACAGGCCTCAGGTCACCAAGTCACAATGTTTGCTTTCGATTAGGAGGTGCGACCCAACTCCCATGCGACTTTGCGACCTCTCCGAGGTCGCAAGGTTGCAAAGCAGTGTGTCCAAGAGAGACCACAACTGGTGGAATTCCTCAACTGTGTGACCTCTGCTCCATAAGTGCAACCTCCCTCAAAGGCAACACCCATGCCCATAAAAGACATAGAATCAAACTCTTAAATAGGGTGGGCACACATTTATATTACCGGAGGTTGATAACATTTCATTTTACTTACAATCTGAGGCTCATGCAAGTCATGTCTGAGTAAGATCCTCACAGTTTAGAATGAGGTTTTAAGAAAGCCTAGAGAGTTGATCCTTCTAGGAAGCTTGAATTGGAGAAGGTTATAGGTTTGACAACAAGAAGCCATAGCGGCTTTGCTTCCAATGTTTCAAATGGAGATTTTGCCTATCTTTCTGATTGTGTCGTTGTCATGTACAACGTTGATGCAAATCGCAAAGTCCGGATCTTGATGGCCTCTAGAACCCTGAAGGCATTGAATTTCCTAGCATATCCATGCAACGGGGACGAATTTATTGCAGTTGGAGAGTTAGGTCATAAACAAGCCACAATAATTTGGGATTCTTTGACTGGCTCTTGTATTGCTGAGTTGAAAGCGCGTAAATACATAGTTTCATGTGTGGAGTTTTCACCAAATGGGAAGCATCCTGTATCTGTTGGTTTTCCTCGTGATGGCTTTCTTTGTCTTTAAGACTAGCGAAATGGAACATCAGCTGCTAAAACCAGATTAACCACAGCAATTTAACCAATCACAATAGAAACCTTGGCGATTGAAGGAAAGCTTGTGAGTCTTGGTAGTCAAAGAGAAAGCTTATTTGCATCAATATCTTCTGCATCGTACATTTAAAATGCATGAACTCCCGCAAGCCTGCCAATATAAACATCTCAGCTTTTTTATGCCTTAACAACTGCTGGTATCCTCTAACTTCTACGTTTTGGTGTTGCAATTACAAAATGGGGTGATTTGAAGGTACAACAAGGTTATGGGCTCGTTGTTTCAGAATCGCTTATTTCTTGTGCATGTGGCAATGGTGTTGTTTTCCTATTCATGCAAGAAAATATTTTCTTTGCTGGAACATTTCCCAAGCCAGCACCACATGGGTACCATGGGGTAACTATTGAGAAATTTCGTTCAAGTCTCCATATGGCACATAACTCAGTGGACTTTAACTGTCCAAATGCCATTTCTTGTAGCTTTTTAGCTTCCCAAAAACTTGTTGTTATATATGGAGAACACAGCCTTTATGGGTGGGATGTACATAATTTATCAAATACTTCCAGGGTCTGTGCATACTTCTCACACAATGCCTGTATATGGGCTATTTTTTGTCCTCTACCAAATCAAAAGTTGGAAACTAGAAACTCATTACATTTTATGGGAGATGGCACCAGCAGAAGGTCTTTTGTGACAGGTTCTGCAGATGGTATAGTAATGCTATGGGATCTTGCTTTAGGGATGGACACAAAAGAAATTCATCACGAAACCCCTACATTAGATTCAAAATCGACTAATATTTAGTGCAAGGACACACTTGGTGTCATATATTCAGAGATAATTGGGGATCCTATCAAGAAACAGTTGGAGTCAAAAAATTCTGTTGATCTAGCTCAAGGTTTTCTTTCATTAGCTGTTAGCGGAGATGGAGACTACCTGGCAGCTACTGATTGCAGTGGAGATCTACATGTTTATAATCTAAGACCACTTGAACACATAGGGGTCTAAGTTTATTATTTGTTAAATCATTCCTTCAGCTAAATAAATGTGTTTTAGCATCAATATTTTAAATACATGTGACCCATGTTACTTTGTTCGCAGGTAGAGGTAGTCGATGCACAGAGCCAAAGCTAGGGTCTTCTCTAGCATGCGAGGTGGGTCTTTTAAAATCCCAAAAGAACTGCACGTTAAGCTAAAAGGCACCTGGTCACTTTCACGAGACATAGACGAAGGAAAAGAAATCTTGCTGCGAAACCCAGAGATCCCCGAAAGGAGGTCGCAGGTCGCAGATTTGCTCAAGGTCGCAAGTCACAGATTGCTCAGGGTTGCAATTTGACAATTGCTCAAGGTCACAAGTCGTGAATTTCCCAAGGTCGCAAGTCACAAATTTCCCAAGGTCGCAAGTCACAAATTTCCCAAGGTTGCAGGTCACAAATTGCTCGAAGTCGCAAGCCAGCCCAATAGTCGGGAAGACCAAGAGTCAAAGGAAACTCAAGAGTCATCTCAGCCTATATGTACAACTTCAAGAAAGAGTACAAGGACTTTTAGCTCGGAAATTGAAGCCCGGGAAGAGGAGGAATTGTTGCTTGAGAGCTAAAGGCATTCAACTCTTAGTACCACGTAAAGAGAGACATAGCGAGGCTAGGGTTTTGGCATCATGTATTGATATGAGCGAGCCATGTTCCACTATTGGGTTTTGATGATTTTTAAACATGTATTTGACATTACAGCAACATTAATAATATATTCTCCTGTCTGGCACTAATTCACGTGCTTTTTTGTGGTGATAGTACTTACTAGTTGTCTAATACTTCATTATGTTGTATGTTTGCTTTCATGCATGCAATTGGTTGTGAACTATTTCTCAGTGATTGCATGTATGTTTGCTTTTGGATTAGTGTTTATTTTTTCCTTGCCACGATGGTGATATATTGTGAACTACTTCGCAGTTAACTTCCGGCGTGTTTCCTTGCATGTTTTTTTTACTATTTTTCGGCTCACTGATCCTAGTCACGACACACCCTCTTTTTATTTTGCTGCTTAGTCTTGCTTGTATCTTTGTTTATGGTTCATTAATCTTGGGATGATTCTACTTGGTCATTTCATATTTTCCTCTGCTCCGTCATCTCCTCATCCAACAACCAAGAGTGAAAACACTTATGGTAGCAGCCAGGCCCACATAATAGATGGGGCCCCTATCCCAAACGGTGTGAGGTCTAGTTGGGACCTTTCACCGGGGAGACCCCCCTTGTTGTCGGCAGTACAATTTTTCCCGTCAACAAATTGGCGCTAGAAGGAGGGCCTGAATACAGGCTTGAACCTCCGATATTGCAGTTAGTCTCATACCTGCAATGGCTCATCCCCAAATCATTCTCCTGAGATGTTTATCGAATTTATCTAGCTCTCAATGCTCAATCCTCGATGAACCTATGTATCACTTGTCCGAGTTAAAATTCGATGGTGAAAATGAAGTTTCCATAACCGAGCACCTTTCTTATTTCTGTGATTTTTGTGAGTGTTATGAAATTAACAACGAGGAGTTGGCTTACGTGATTTTCTCCCTCACTCTCAAAGTTCACGCTGAGAAATGGTGCCGCACATTGCTGGTAGCTTCCGCCCATTCGTTCGAGCAGCTCGCCAGTGAATTACAACAAGCTTTTCACAGGTATAATTTTCAAAATGTATTAACAAGGTTAAATGAGATCAAAATGGAACCTCAAGAATCCCTAGAGGATTTTTCTATCAGATTTGTTCATTTCTGTTTAGAGTTCCTTGAAAAGGATGTCAAATGGACATATTTAATTGAATAGTTTCGACAGGTGGCTTTTGTTTCCCTAGAACAATTTCAATCGACAACCAAGCCTGATCCTAGTGATTGTGATGATGATCTTCAAGTTGCCAGTTGTTTAGAATTTGTCCCTAAATCTTTCACACACCCTATAAAATCAAAGCTTGAAAAGCGTATTGGCCTAACATCTCTCCCTGTCAATGAAACCTATCTCAAGTCCACTAATTGTTTTCTTGGGTACGATTCTAAATCTCATTCTCATACTGATAATGAATTGATTCCTGTCCCGGGAAAATTTGATTTCCCTACCAAGTCATTGGACCGTGATAGGCATGCAGGGTCATTGTTTTCTCTAGGTGACACTGATGTGGGAAATTAAAGTCCTTGTATGGTTGATACCCCTGTATCTGAATCATTTCATCCACTATTCCCTGATTTATTTCATGACTCCGCCAGACTAGTAATTTCTTCAAGTCATTAAAAAATTTCTTATACCGGTATTGGCGACAATCATGAGCACACCGCTGGTGTTTCACAATCACACTACAAAATTGATGAATCCCTTATGTCTGATTTTTTTTATCCTAATTTTTTAAACAGCCAAAGGAGTGACTTCCTATTTGGGCAGCTTCAAGACGCTTATTTTATCGATTCATCCCAACTGTTAATTCCTGGGAAGCCTAACAGGCCAGGTACCCAACCCAATCAAATTGATGGATCCAGTGATCACTACTTATCTGAAAACATATTCACTCATGCCCCTGAGAAGTGTCATTCGTATCTATCTGTCGACCATATGAAGCCACCGAAGTTCGATGATCCACCTTGTGATGATTCAGGGACCCATCAGGGAATCGAAGCGATTTAGCTTCTATTGTCTGTTATCTCAAGTTCTCACGAACCTGATGAGGCCCCTGAAACAAGTCCAACTAGGGTTTCTCAAAGTGGGGATTCTAAAATTACGGTTCCCATGTATCACGCTCCTCTCAGCATAACTGCGTCGGATGTCAGCTCGTCTGGGCAAGTTTTCCATTCAAGTGATGTTTCTCTCAGAACATATTTCTATCCCTTAACAGCTAGTACGTAATGACCGATATACCCTAATTTATTCGCTGGAGGGAAAACACCAGTGATTGTCTCTAATCTTCTTAGTTGCTGCCCAGCCAGTACCAGATGCACTTAGGCATGAGTGTGTGATGTTTGGAAGACCTCCCTATTGCCTGAAATTTTTTTGGTCAATTCATCACATCCTGGAGAATCTAAAGTATCTAATACACTGGATTGTCAATATGTCGGTTCACAGGAATTTGGTTGAATTGATAATAAGCCCACTGACGGTTGTCTAATCATCACAAATAATGATCACATCCATTTGCCAGTTAATCTCATGAAACCATCAAAGTTCTGAAACCCCCCGCTCAAAGGTCTAGATTTTTTCTAGGATGGTGAGCCATTTCAACCTCCACTGACAGTTACTTCATATTCTCATATCCTCGACGAAACCCAGGGACAACCTCGAACTAGGGTTTTTAGAATTATGGTTTTTGCACTCAGATTCATGAGCACCTCCAATTCACCTGGAGGATGCTTATTTTTTCCATCTCATCAAATTGATCATCCTCAACATCATGATGAGATTTCTGGTTGGTTCGACGGATCCTATCCGATGAATATACCTGCAAATAGGAAATGTCTTACCCTGCTTACGCCGAACCTGGGGTTGTGCCTGGATAGATGTGTGTCATTTATAAATGATTTTAGGTTTCAATAACATATTTTTGTGTATCAAGATGAAAGAAAAATTCAGCTTGCACAATCCATTCTGGCATGTTCTCTAGTAAGTAGCCATGACCTTCTTGTTGTTGCACATGTTCTTCAGGTAAGTATTGTTGTTGGTACACGATTTTGTATGTTGGCTCTAATTGCGAACATTCTTGTTCTTGTAGGGCGGGAACTAATGCAGTGGCTGCACTAGAAAGATGATTTCACATAACCTGAACGCCTCTTTGATTAAACTAGAGTTTCAAGATTAGGCTAGCTAGGATTTGCTAATAAAATTTTGTTATTCAAGTTGTTGATTAGTTTTATTCACTAAGGGTTTTCTTTATGGTTTAAAATTATGCTTATTGTCTTTTCTTGAGGTTGGTAGTTTATGCATTATAATTTTCCATTTATTTTTTCACTCATGTTTTTTCAGTTTTCTTATTGCTGCATAATCTTCAGTTAATCACTGCGTGTGCTTTGCCTTGTTTTTTCACCTGCAACTAGTTGGTCTTTCTCACACATCACATCGCATTGCGTCATAAGACTCATCTGTTGCATCGCGTTGTACGCCTTCTGCCTCGCATCATTTGCACCAGTTATTGAGATAACTGTGAAAGTTTCCATACCATTGCGTGAGCCCTCATTGAACTCGAGGCCTTTAAGCCCTCGGTGCCCAGCCTGGCCTTCTTACTCCCTTTTCATGGGTTTAAAGCCGATCGGTTGCATTCACCCCACTACATGCGTCAAAACCCAAATAATCTTCCACACTTTCCTTGTCATTGCTGCTGAAACCCTAACCCTATTGTTTGTGTGGGGTTGTGGTGGTTACCTCAAGAGGCAACTTCTCTCAGGACAGGTCATCAAAGTCACATCCTTAGCATATTTCCCATGAGTTTAAATTCATTAACTAGGGAGATACATGCTGGTTGCTTGTGGGGAACCTTAACGAGTTTGAATGGCCTATACCTGTAACCCGAGCCTTGTTCCCAGCATAGTATCGAGCATCTTAATGATTTGTTTTTCATGTTTTGCCTGTGGGTGGTAGATGGGATGTGAAGACTTGGCATGAGGGCAAACCCAAATCAGAATATCTTTCAATTTTTTTCAAACAAGAAACAACCTCTCTTGCCCGTAAAATAAGTTGGGATCCCTCATCTTCCCATGCAAAATAAGTGCCACGAGCACATGAAAATAAGTGCTACAAGCACACGAAACAAATAAGGGTAAAGGATTTAGAAATGCTTCCTATGAAGAGAGGTAATGCAATGACTCCGCCGAGGTACTGACCAGGCTCACTGGCAGCAAAGCAACGTTTGTGATTTCTTGGAGTGACTCTGCAGGGTAAGTCTCCATGTGGCACATAACTCAGCAGGATTTAACTGTCCAGATGCCATTGCTTGTAGCTTTTCAGCTTCCCAAAAACTTGCTATTATATATGGAGAACACAGCCTTTATGGGTGGGAAGTACATAATTTATCAAATACTTCCAGGGTTTGTGCATACTTCTCGCACAATGCCTATATATGGGTTATTTTTTATCCTCTACCAAATCAAAAGCTGGAAACTAGAAACTCATTACATTTTATGGGAGATGGCACCAGCAGAAGGTATTTTGTGACAGGTTTTGGAGATGGTATAGTAAGGCTATGGGATCTTTCTTTAGGGATGGACACAAAGGAACTTCATCACAAAGCCCCCACATTAGATTCAAAATCGACTAATATTTATTGCAAGGACACACTTGGTGTCATATATTCAGAGATAAGTGGAGATCATATCAAGAAACATTTGGAGTCAAAAAATTCTGTTGATCTAGCTCAAGGTTTTCTTTCATTAGTTGTTAGCGGAGATGGACACTGCCTGGCAGCTAGTGATTGCAGTGGAGATCTTCATGTTTATAATCTAAGACCACTTGACCACACAGGGGTCTAAGTTTATTATTTTCTAAATCATTCCTTCAGCTAACTAAATGTGTTTTAGCATCAATATTTTAAAGACATGTGACCCATGTTACTTTGTTCGCAGGTAGAGGTAGTCGATGCGCAGAACTGGAGCAGGGTATTCTCTAGCATGCGAGGTGGATCCTTTCAAATCTTGAAAGAACCGCACGTTAAGCTCAAAGGCACCTGGTCACTTTCATGAGATAGAGATGAAGGAAAAGAAATCTTGCTGCGAAACCCAGAGATCACCGAAAGAAGGTCACAGGTCACAAATTTGCTCAAGGTTACAAGTTGGAGATTTCTCAAGGTCGCAAGTCACAAATTTCTCAAGGTCGCAAGTCACGAAATTTCTCAAGGTCGCAAGGTTACAAGTTGGAGTTTTCTCGCCATACCAATCTGCCATTCTGAAACCAGCAATGACCCTTGTTGAAATTTGTGCCCTCTTTTCTTGCATGCTTTACCATCTCTTGGATTTTTGTACCACCTTGCATTGACACTTTGTTCTCAGCACCGATCGACACCAAAGGCACTTTCTGCAACATCTTGTCATCTTCTTCCAAAGACGACTTGCTTTTAGATTGAAACATATCATCATTTACATCAGCAATAACATGAAAAGGATTATGTACAAAATATTTTTGCTTAATCATCAACAAAGTCAAATTTTGACTTGCATTGACAAGCCTTTTCAATTTCCCTGCATTCACTAAAGAAGATTCTAGCTTCTTCCGATGTGCTCTCACAATAAACTCCTTGCCATCCTTGAATAGGTGATACTTGTTCTCATGGCGATGGAAGATCGTTTTTCTGTCATATAAGTACGGACTACCCAACGCCACACATGTAATGTCAAGAAGTACCACATCTAGTTCAACCAAGTCAACATAATGAGCTGTTATGGCGAAGCGCAACATGCGCTTCCTTGAAACTTTTAAATTAGCATCCTTGCAAATACAACCAAGTGGATATGGCTTTCGATGTGGAATGGTTTCAAGTTTCAACTTCTTGACTAAGTCTTCTGAGATGAGATTTTCTTGAGACCCACTTTCAAATAGTGTGTCTATCATTGTGTGTTTGGCTATTATCCTCACATGAAACAGCGCTATCCTCCTCTCTTCATTTGGAGCTTCTATGTAACAGTTTAAAGTGCTAGAACTAGGATTTGTTTCCTTGACAATCTCTTTCCCCTTTATGTTTTTTAGTACCATGTCTATGATTTTAGTTTCATCACCTGATTCAGACCCTAAGACTTGTTCAACAGTTGCAACCATTTTTCCCTTTTCTTTGGCCTTATCTTTGGTTTTAAATTTTTCTGGTTTAAGCTCTAGATGAAGTTTCCAGCAATGGTCTTCATCGTGGCTTGTTTTGGAACAGTTTTTACAAAAGAACTTTCCTTTTTCTTTCCTAGATTTTACATTTATTTTTCTACCTTTTCCTTTAAATTCACTACCCTCATTCCCATCAAAAGATTGTTTACCTCTAGCCTATAAATGTGTGGCTTGTACACAAACCTCATCTAGACTAGTATGTTTGAACATAAGGATAGTATGTATAAGATAGTTGTGTAAACCACCTATATATTTCAACAAAGTTTCTTGGCTATTCAAACCAATTCCAAGTAATAAATCCCTTCGTCTAAACTCTTGAGTGTAATCTTGAACACTTTGTCCCTTAAGTTGTCTAAAAATTTTCCAATTCATGATAGCCTTTTGTAAATGAGCTAATGGATAAAATTGTTGCTTAATTGTGGAAATAAATTCAGCCCATGATAAAGTGATCTTACCATGTTTTTTAATTTCATCCTTGGTCTTGGCTTCCCACCATACCAATGCTGCTCCTTCCATTCTCAAAGAGGTTAACTGAATCTTGGTGTCATCTTCATGAAGGTTTTGTATCCTCAAATAAACTTCCAACTATCTTATCCAATTGTCAAGTTTCTCTGCATTGACCTCACCATTAAACATAGGCAACTCAAATTTAACATCAAGCTTTAAAAATGGACTTTTACCATAGGTTTTAAACTTGTGAGATTGATTCACCGAAGTTGAGGATGACGATGTAGAGGAAGATGATGAAGATGGGGATGGTGGATCACCATTTCCTCCGTGTCCTTTCTTTGACTTGTCATCACTTTTCTTTCCTCCTGGAGAACCATCTCCTTCTTTCTGGTATTTAGACCCTTCTCCAACAAGCCTATCATTCCTTTCTTGGTAAAGTATCCTCACCATCTCCGTCATGTCTAGGAAAGCCTTTCAGAATACCCGTTCTTCTTCTTTGGGATCAATGTCTTCAGGAGCTTCTCCTTCTCCCAAAGACATTCTTGAGGCTTCTTCAATGGCTCTTGGAGGTGGCTCTCTAACCCTTCTTGGTTGTGGATTACTTTGTGCGCTAACCAAGTGTCCTTCACCTCTCTTGAGTTGAAGCCTAGTAAGCATCAAAACTTGCAAACAATCAACTATATATTTGCACAAGAACAAATGCAGAGTAAAACTCTAGCTCCTAAGGCTCAAATCTTGAGCTTTGATACCATCTGATCTGAAAATGGAAGTATTTTTAATGTTATGAAAAGCATCAATTTCCATTTAATTAAGTGTGCAAAGTATTCTCCATGTCTTGCAGGTTAAACAAAGTGTTTTTGGTAATTGTTTCTGAGCTTTTGTGTGAGGAAATGTTAATTAAGTTTACTGTTTAAAATATTATAACAGAAATACACAGCAAAAGAAATTCACCATAGCATAACACAGCAAACTGATGAGGTATTTCACCCCTCCTAGGCTACATCTGTCGGGTCCAAGTCTCCTAATGGGCATGTCCTTGCTCTATTAAGTTGCTCAAAATGGTTATACAGTGAAATATATGCCTAAACAGGAAAAACAAGCTGTGAATTTGACTTCAGGAGATAGAAATAAGCTAAAAATGGCTTTTGTTTCACCTCAAACAGTGAAGTACAACCCAATACAACTCCATCTTCCTGATGGCCCTGGTGGCCCTTTCCTATTTCCTGAAGCAAAAATGGCTGGAGAACACCTCTGTTCGCTCTGAAATCTATCCCAAACACTCTAAAATTCTCAAGAAACCCAAAATTTGACTAAGATTTTGTCCCAATTGGTTCAATATTGTGAAATTTATGGCCTCCCATAGAAAATTGCACAATCTCCCTAGAGAACCCCACCAAATGTGGGAAAACTCCAGTTTAACTCGAAAAAAATGGCGGACGGATAAGACTGGTGGAACCATGCCACTAAATTAGGGGCAACATTAATTTTGACTGCTATTTTGAAGCGCATTCATATGCGGATTGGGCGGAAACCGTAAGTGATCGCGGATAAGGTTTTAAAGACTGCACCCATGGTCATGGGTCGAGGTCACTTGGCTAGGGGGCTAGCACCCAAGTGCTTAACCCTGAACTTTCCACCTGTTGTATGGGGCTTAGCCCTTGGTTATAGCGCTGGTCACAAATTCTTAACGCTTAGCCTTAATGGCTTAAACCAACTTTCTCTGCCGTTGCAAATGGCTCTTGGCCCGTGGTTCTTTTCTGCCAATCACGTGACGTCGACAGGGCTGCCCCCCCCAACCTTTCACCCATACAAAAATTCATGAGCCGACTCAAACGTTTCTCTGACCTGAATGCATTCACGACTGCCCATTTACTTCCTATATGAGGCGACCCAACTAGTCTTTTAATGCCGCCCGACTCACCCTCTGGACGAGTTCTTACCCATGGTATAACAGTGGGGTCGACCCTGCCCAATGAGTCGGGTCAAGGGTTCGTCCCACCTCGACCTCCAACTTTCAACATGTTTTTAACCAATGGCCTGGGGCCACGTGGTAGCCTCCGGGTAGGCCACATGTAACCCTATGATAGGTATAAAAAAAACTTCAATTAAAAAATGAAATTTGCCATATAAATTTTCTGAAATTGACAATTGTTTTTGTTCAAAAGTCTTGTTTTGAAGGTCATTGGGCGTTTTCAAACTTTAGTAACTTTCACATACGACATTGGATTTGAGTCTCGTTTGTAGTGCCAGAATCGCAACGATGAGGTCTTTCCAGTCGTTCAGATTACAACCAATTCTGAGCAGTTCCATTTTTGAGCATTTTTTCAACTTGGACATGATCTCCTAACCAATCATGACATCATGTTGAGACACATTATTGAAAAGGTTTGGGGGCGGGGGGGGTAAAGAAGAAGTATTTTGTTGTTTTGTTGACTTCAAAAAGGCATTTGACACAATCCCTGTAGAAATTTGAATAACTGATATATTATTCACCGAGATTCTCCTGATCACACACTATTTTAGCTTCATGCACAATACAGAATCTCTTCTATCATTGATCATTACATGCGGAAATAAAATCAATTGCATGCGCACATTAAAACCATAAACAATCACACATATGAACACAGTATTTCATGGGAAAGCTTAAAGATAAAAACCCCCAAATATATGTATATTATACGTCATAGAGATCATGTAACAATCATTGTACAAATCTCCTCACAAGCTCTCAGCACAACCTCCAATTGCTACACACTAATCAAGCTAGATCTAGCAAAACACATGCTCTAATCTCTGCCACCTGAAAGCCAGCCTCTATTGCGTAACCAATGCTGTAGGATGGCTCATTAAATAACTTGAACCACCTGGCTTGTACTGCACAATCCTCATGGGCTCCTCCAATCACTGGTTGTTGCAAATATGCAACAGTATAGTCACAACTGATAGTCAACCGGCTCTTTCACCTATCTCTGCACTAGTCTCCACTGAAACTATCCATGCACTGAAGTTAACTGATGTATTATTTAGTTGATTAATGAGTTTATAATTAGTGAATTAATTAATAATTAATTCACACCACCCTTCACTAGTGTATTAATCAGTTAGACTACATACAACTAGTTCAACTATGTTTAGATTAGTTAAATTGAGCACAACTCCATTAACTCCTTAATCAACTCCACCAAACTCTATCACATGAGTTCTAACTGAAGTATCCATGCAATAGCTCCACTTAACCCTTAGGAATAGCGTAATTCCTTCTGTCAACTCTTGTGCCACATCTGTGCACTTAACTGAAGTGCTCCAAGAGAATAAGATAATGTTTATAGTCCAAATATTATTAAGAGCTAATAATATTCGACATATCTATTTTTAGACTAGAAATCTAAAAATAGATTCCGCCCAATATGTCTAAAAATAGAATTCCATATATTTTTCGTCACTTGACCAACCATCCACAAATAGCATCCTGCAACTCATAGAACATGATCCATATGTCTAAAAATAGACATAGTCTAAAAATAGACTTTGCGCCAAAAATAGCTTGCAGGCCTACTTAGTGAAGGCGACTTCTTTCCACTAAGCTCATCATCTTGTTGCAATCTCAACAGTCCCTAGAGATAATTTGTGGCGTAGAATGGAAGAACTTGAAATTCCTTTTCATTATAGAGTTGTCATCCATAGACTTTATGAAGAGGTGAAAGTCAAAATTAGAACCTCAACGGGCATTTCAGAAAGCTTTAGAAGTGACACTAGAGTCAAGAAAGGTTGCCCTATATCCCCTACTCTTTTTGGTTTATATATTGATAAATTGGAAGAGTGGATAAATTTTCAAGGTGGGGATGGTGTTCGGTAGGGGGAGTTTGTGATAAAGCTTCTTTTATATGTTGATGATCTTGCATTGATTTCTAAACCGTCTGATGGATTACAGATGCACCAAAATTCCCTTGAGAATTTTTGAAGATCAGTGGGGATGCAAGTCAATATTAGCAAGACCAAGATAATGAATTTCTCTAATAAAAGGAAGCAGAGTCAAGATATGTTCTACTTAGAATTCTCAATAAGAGCTTTGTAGTTGTGTTGAGAATTTTATTTTGCTACTTAGACTTGCTTGTATCTTTGTTTATGGTTCATTAATATTGGGCTGATTCTACTTGGTCATTTCATCTTTGCCTCTGCTCCATCATCTCCTCATCTGACAACCAAGAGTGAAAACACTTATGGCGGCTTTCGGGCCCACATACCAGATGGGGCTCCTATCCCAAATGGTGTGAGGTCTATTTGGGACCTTTCACCGGGGAGACCCCCCTTGTTTTCAGCAGTACAATTTTTCCCGTCAACAAACGGTATAAACATAACCCGACTGAGCGTAGATTAGGTCATATTTTAATGCAATTTGGAGAGCGACTTCTTCAATTTGAGGGAAATGCGATGCGACATATTTTCCTGGAATCAAATGAATAGGTGGGTCATGATCACAAATAGGTGGGAGTCCTTTGGGAGTATCAAACACCTTGGAATGATTTTCCAAGGATTTTTGGAGATCTAGAGAAATAGATGATTTTCATGTTGGAACTGCTAGTGGGTATAATTGTGCACTTACGCCCTGTTGTTCTTTCTTCAGAAGCTTTGTCATGGAATTAGAGCTTATTATATTTCCTGGATTCCCTAAAATACCCCGTAATTCGATTTCCTTTCCTTCCGAAAAAAATTTCAAGAAAATTTCTTGAAAATTAAAAGCTACCGTCCCAAAAGATTGTAACCATTTTACTCCTAGTACAACATCAGCACCTCCCATTGGAATGGAAATCATTGGACTATTCAATACATATTCCCCCATGGCTAGCTTGATATTATGGAATTTTCCAGAGCAATGTATAGTTCCTCCATTTGCAACCATCACTTGACATTTTGGTGCTGGGTATAGCAAACAATTCAATTCCTTGGCTACCTTACAATGAATAAAATTATGGGTACTACCTGAATCAATCAACACTATTACCTTTTTCTTCTTGATATGTCCTTCTATCTTGAGAGTTTAAGGAGTGGTAATTCCTTCCAATGCATTACATGATATAGTCGGACTCATTTCTTCTTCTTCTAGGGTTTCTTCCTGGTGTATATCCTCCACTTTTGAATTTTCTTCTTCATTTTCTTCCTCCTCTTCACAATCTATGTAAAATAATTTCTTCTCAGCGCACTTATGACCTTTAGTGTATTTGCTATCACAATTGTAGCAAAGCCCTTTTTTTCTTTTTTCTTCAAATTTTTGTGGTGTCAACCTTTTAGGTTGTGGAAGTCTAGGAGTAGCAACACTTCCATTTTTATAGATGTGAGTGGTAGGCTTCCATGTCGCCACAATTTTACATTCAATTTTTCTTGCCAACCTAAATTCCTTCTCCAATGAATCAGGTTCCCGAACGTGTACTTCATGTTGGATGTTATCCTTTAAATTCCCTATGAAGACATCAATCTTGTGTTCCTCTGGAATATCAGTTACCCTTATATTCAATTTTTGGAAGTCCTCAATGTGCTCCACCACTGAACCCTTTTGTTTGAGATTTATCAATTGGCTAAAGAAGGTGTTGCCCTTTGTATCCTCATAATGAGCTATCATTTCCTCCATAAAAATTGACCAAGTGACAATTTTTTTACAAGAGAAAAGCCATCAATACCATACAAATGTATTTTGTTCTAAATGTAAAGTTGCAATGCGTACCTTATGTGTGTTTTGCACATTATTGAGATCAAAATATTGCTCCATCTGTAGTATCCATGTTACGGGATCCTTGCCATCAAACTTCCTCCTATCCATCTTTGGAATATGCTGGTTCTTCAATCCAACATTAGAGTTTATGAAATCAAGATTAACATTTATTTTGTTCTCATCATGAGTTTCCTCTACTATCTTTTCACCATTAGGAAACATTTCTTGTATCAACTTTTTCAAAATTTCAATGTCTACTTTTAGATCATTCTTCATGTTTTCCATGTTCTCTTTCATTTTTTCTTCCATGTCCTCCATCTTAGCTTCCATGCCAATTTCCATGCCCTCCATCTTAGCTTCCAAACCATTCATCTTAGCTTCCATGCCTTTCTTCAAACCATCCATCTTAGTTTCCACACCTTTCTTGAAAACTTCCATTTCATTTTTTGTTGCTCTTTGCGATAGGTGCACTTGATCTTGTAATTTTGACATCTCATGTTGCATTTCTTTGTCTTCATGAGTCATAGTAGAGCCTTCTAAAGGCTTAATGGGTGTTGAATTCTTTTTAGGGGGAATTTTAGAACCCTATACTGGTATCTATTCTTCAATACGCCCTTGGAATAAATTCAAAATAATTTTTTGAAATGAGACTTACGTAATTCGAAAAACAATACACACCTTTTTCTTGCTTTTGAGGATCTCGATATTAAAACTGAATTATCTCTGTGATTTTGGATCTTCAATAACTGAAATTTGGCCCTAAGGTAGCCCTCTGAATCTTCTTTCAAATGCCACAGGTCTGACCTAATTTTGATTCTTCAAGACAAATTTATGCCTAATCTCCCACAATGACCTAATTATGGACTAGTTCAGTAGAGCGAACTTGTACGACTTTCCACGTGTCATTGTTTCCTCCTTCGGCTCTGAATTTATAGACAGGCAACTACAGTTTGTGAACTTTCGGCTAATTTTTGCAGCATTCCAATCCGATGCTTAGAGGGAGATTTATGAATATTTTCCCATGATAACCTCTTTGGGATGAAATTCGGGAGCCTAAAAAAGCCCTAACTTCCACAAATCATATCTCCAAAAATATTATGAACCAAACTATGAAATTTTGCGACCATTTTCCTCAGGATTTCGGCTTCAAGATCTAAACATTTCAGCTTCTAAAACCTTGTAGAATAATATTTATAGTGAAAATTCCCGATGAACTGTTTAGGTTAAATTCAGGAGCCTGGAAAAAGCCCTAACTTCCACACATCATATCTCCAAAAATATTGTGAACAAAACTCTGAAATTTCATGACACTGTTCCTCAGGATTTTAGCTTCGCACCCTAAAAATTTCATCTTCTGAACCTTCGTAGAAAAAATGTTATATCGAAAATTCCACGATGACCTGTTTGGAGCAGTGAAACCCTGGAATCCAAAGCTCTGATACCAAATGTTGTGAAGCCAGCTCCAAAAATAGAAGAAAAGAGAGATCAATGCCTTATAAATTAGCCACTTCGAGGGGGAAACCTCTAATACATTACATATATGAACAATTCTTAGATGATACAAATGAAAAAACCTCCTTTCTATATATAGGAGTCCATGGGGCCACAATGTAATCCTAGTGGGGTCACAATGTAATCCTAGTCGACCTAACAATAATAATTTAAGGGCACAATAAAAAAATATGGGGATTACAAGGGTACAATAATAACAATAAGGGGGTTACACTAACAATAATAAGGGAATATACTAGTAATATAGGGGCCTAACAAAAATATATTGTTGTGTACTATTAGTAGGGAGAGGTGCTTTTAGTGGTAAATTTTAATGCTAGAACAACAAATCAACAAGCTAGTATTCTTTGTTGCAAAGAGGATCATAATCATATTTGGCTCACTGAAGAGGAGAATCCCCAATGGGTGAGATGCTCAGAAGATGACAAAGTTAGCAATCATTTTGGAGAGGAATTTCTTACACTGTGTGGGGCTTTCAACTTAATTATTTGCAATGTTCTGGACAGATGGAAAAGTTCTGGGAACTTCACTTGCAACACATAAAATGGGGCAAGTGTTGTTGATTATTTTATTGGAGAGAATAATTGGGACTTAAAATTAGACGATAACCCAATTTATATGAAGTTATCATGGGTATAAGAAAGGCAGCATAAGAGAAAAACCCAATGCTCTCGACAATCACTACCAAGGGGAAAAATTATTCTAACACAAAAAAATTGTACTAGAGATTAAGTCATAAAGATAAAACTTGTTTCCAAAGCTTCAACAGTCATGACTTAACAAATATAATTCAAAGGGCACTTGAGAATTGCAAAAGAGCAAAAAATAGGAAATTGGAATCAAATTGTTTTCCTGTAAATGCTTGGTTTGATGAGGAATGCAAAATGGAAAGGAGAACCTTGAAAAAGACAGGCAAGGAGAGGATGAATGTAAATTTCTATAAGCAGATACTAAAAAGGAAAAAATATGAGTTCATGCAAACAAGGCGAGAAGAGTTAAATATCTAGGCATGAATAACCCAAAAAATTTCTAGGAGGAACTTCAACCAAGGAATAAGAAAATCGAAAATAATATTACAGCTAATCAACGGTTTGAATATGCAAGAAAACTCTATGAGAAAGAATTAGAGGTTGAGCCTCCCTGGGGGCTCAACACAACTACAAAGCTCTTCCCATTACAGGAGGTGGAGATTGGAATTAAAAAGCTGAAAACAGGAAAGACAAAAGACTTGGTTGAACTTCAAACCAAGTATCTAAAATGGGGAAGGAACACTCTTGTACCACACATCATGGAAATATTCAACAACATAATTCAACAAGGATTCCCAAGAGATTGGAAAAATAGCCTAGCAATACCCCTTTTTAAAATTGGAGACATTAATAATCCATCCAATTATAAAACCATTATGATTAATCCTTTGTTTGCAAATATTTTCGGAAACATGGTAGAAAATAGAATTAGTAAGTGGGAAAAAGTAAAAGAAAAGAGGGAAAAAGGAAAATCGGGTTTTAGGCCGAAGAATTCTATAGTGGATCACTGATCTAAAAATGGAAGTATTTGTAATGCTATGCAAAGTATCCATTTCCATTTAATTAAGTGTGCAAACTATTCTCCATATCTTGCAGGTTAAACAAAGTGTTTTTGGTAATTGTTTCGAAGTTTTTGTGTGAAGACATGTTAATTAAGTTTACTGTTTAACATATTATAACAGCAATACACAATGAGATAAATTCACCATAGCATAACACAACAAAATGATGAGGCAGTTCACCCCTCATGGGCTAAATCTGTCAGGTCCAAGGTTCCCAATGGGCATGTCCTTGCTCTATTAAGTTGCTCAAAATGGTTATACAGTGAAATATATGCCTAAAAGGGAAAAACAAGTTGTTAATTTGACTTCATAATACATAAATAACCTAAAAATGGCTTTTGTTTCACCTCAAACAGTGAAGTACAACCCAATACAGCTCCATCTTCCTGATGACCCTAGTGGCCCTTTCCTCTTTCCTTAAGCAAAAATGGCTGAAGAACATCTCTGTTCACTCTGCAACCTGTCCCAAACACTCCAAAATACTCAAGAAACCCAAAATTGACTAAGATTTTCTCGCAATTGGTTCAATATTGTGAAATTTATGGCCTCCCAAAGAAAACTGCACAATTTCCCTAGAAAACCCCACCAAATGTGGGAAAACTCCAGTTTAACTCGACAAAAATGATGGACGGATAAGACTGGTGGAACCGCACCACTAAATTAGGGACAACATTAATTGTGACTGCAAGTTTGAAGCACATTCACATGCGGATTGGGCAGAAACTGTAAGTGCTGGCGGATAAGGTTTTAAAGACCCCGCCCATGGTCACAGGTCGAGGTCACTTGGCCAGGGGGCTAGCACCCGAGTTCTTAACCCTGATCTTTCTGCCAGTTGTATGGGGCTTAGCCCTTGGTTATAGCGTTGGTCATGGGATCTTAACCCTTAGCCTTGAGGGCTTAAACCAACTTTCTCCATCGTTGTAAATGGCTCTTGGCCCGTGGTTCTTGTCCGCCGGTCACGTGACATCAACAGGGATGGCCCCCCTAGCCTTTTGTCCATACAAAAATGCACAAGTCGACTCAAATGTTTCTCTAACCTGAATGATTTCACGACTTTATGTTTACTTCCTGCACGAGGTGACCCGACTGGTCGTTTAATGCCGCCTGACTCGCCCTCTGCACGAATTCTTGCCCATGGTATAACGGTCAGGTCGACCCTGCCCGATGAGTCGGGTCGAGGGTTCAACGCACCTTGACCTCCAAATTTCAACATTTTTTAAACCAATGGCCTGGGGCGACGTGGTAGCCTCTGGGCAGGCCACATGGCACCCTATGATAGGCCTAAAAGAAACTTTAATTAAAAAATGAAATTTGCCACATAAATTTTCTGAAAATGACAATTTTTTTGGTTCAAAAGTCTCGTTTTGAAGGTCATTGGGTGTTTTCCAACTTCATTAACTTTCACATACAACATCGAATTTGAGTCCCATTCATGGCACCAGAATCACAGTGACGAGCCCTTTCCGGTCGTTCAGATTTCAACAAATTCTGAGCAGTTCCATTTTTAAGCATTTTTTTCAACTTGGACATGATCTCCTGATCACACCTCCCAAATGGGAAGCTTTTGGACCCCAAAAGCTCTCTGAATTATGGAAATTGAAGATGAGGAGACTGATTCTCCACTCTTCCAACCTTGAACCACTGAAATCTTCTTGACTTCATCAAATTGAGCTTCTCATAAAAAGATAATTTTTTCCTTGAATCCGTTGACCGACTATTGCTAACCTTGATTGAGTTATGATGCAAATTTTTGAAACTTGCAGAACAGAAACTATAATTTGCAGAAAACATACTACTCCTACAATGGTCTACCTTCAAAGGAAACTAAAATTGAGATTCGCCTTGCCAACATTCCTTATAGAAATTTTTTTCCAAATGAGTCATGTACTTGTGTCGATTCCCGACCAAGTTTTCTCGCCATACCAATCTGCCATTCTGAAACCAGCAATGACCCTTGTTGAAATTTGTGCCCTCTTTTCTTGCATGCTTTACCATCTCTTGGATTTTTGTACCACCTTGCATTGACACTTTGTTCTCAGCACCGATCGACACCAAAGGCACTTTCTGCAACATCTTGTCATCTTCTTCCAAAGACGGCTTGCTTTTAGATTGAAACATATCATCATTTACATCAGCAATAACATGAAAAGGATTATGTACAAAATATTTTTGCTTAATCATCAACAAAGTCAAATTTTGACTTGCATTGACAAGCCTTTTCAATTGTCCTGCGTTGATTAAAGAAGATTCTAGCTTCTTTCGATGTGCTCTCACAATAAACTCCTTTCCATCCTTGAACAGATGATATTTGTTCTCATGGTGATGGAAGATCACTTTTCTGTCATATAAATACGGACTACCCAACACAACACCTGTAATGTCAAGCGGTACTACATCTAGATCAACCAAATCAACATAATGAGTTGTTATGGTGAAGCGCAACATACACTTTCTTGAGACTTGTAGATTAGCATCCTTGCAAATCCATCCAAGTGGATATGGATTTGGATGAGGTATGGTCTCAAGTTTCATCTTCTTGACTAAGTCTTATGAGCTAATATTTTCTTGAGACCCACTATCAAATAGTGTGTCTATCTTTTTGTGTTTTGAGATTATCCTTATATGAAATAGCTCTATCCTCCTCTTTTCATTTTGAGCTTCTAAGTGACAGTTTAAAGTGCTAGAACTGGGATTAGTTTCCTTAACAACCTCTTTCCCCTTTATTTTCTTTAGTATCATGGCTATGCTTTTAGTTTCATCACCTGATTCAGACAAGTCTTGTTCAGCAGTTGCAACCATTTTTCCCTTTTCTTTGGCCTTATCTTTGTTTTTAAATTTCTCTGGTTTCAGCTCCGGATGAAGTTTCCAGCAATGGTCTTCATCGTGGCTTGTTTTGGAACAGTTTTTACAAAAGAAATTTCATTTTTCTTTCCTAGAGTTTGCATTTCTTTTCCTCCCTTTTCCTTTAAATTCACTATCCATATTCCCATCAAAAGATTGTTTCCCTCTAGCCTCTAAATGCATAGCTTGTACACAAACTTTGTCTAGACTAATAGGATTGAACATAAGGATAGTATGTATAAGATAGCTATGTAAACCACCTATATATTTCAGCAATGTATCTTGACTATGCAAATCAATTCCTAACAACAGAGCCCTTCTTCGAAACTCTTGAGTGTAATATTGAACACTTTGTCCTTTAAGTTGTCTAAAACTTTGCCAATTCATGATAGCCTTTTGTAAATGAGCTAATGGATAAAATTTCTGCTTAATTGCGGAAATAAATTCAGCCCATGATAAAGTAATCTTACCATGTTTTTTCATTTCATCCTTGGTCTTGGCTTCCCACCATACCAATACTGCTCCTTCCATTCTTAAACAGGCTAACTGAATCTTGGTGTAGTCTTCATGAAGGTTTTGTATCCTCAAATAAACTTCCAACTGTCTTATCCAGTTTTCAAGTTTCTCTGCATTGACCTCACCATTAAACATAGGTAACTCAAATTTAACATCAAGCTTTAAAAATGGACTTTTACCAGTAGTTTTAGACTTGTGAGATTGATTCACCAAGGTAGAGGATGATGATGTAGAGGAAGAGGATGAAGATGGGGATGGTGGATCACCATTTCCTCCATGTCCTTTCTTTGACTTGTCATCACTTTTCTTTCCTCCTGAAGAACCCTCTCCTTCTTTCTGGTGTCTAGACCCTTCTTCTGCAAGTCTATCATTCCTTTCTTGGTAGAGTATCCTTACCATCTCTGTCATGTCTAGGAAAGCTTTTCAGAATACACGTTCTTCTTCTTTGGGATCAATATCTTTAGGAGCTTCTCCTTCTCTTGAAGACATTCTTGAGGCTTCTTCAATGACTCTTGGAGGTGGCTCTCTAGCCCTTATTGGTTTTGGATTACTTTGTGCACTAACCAAATGTCCTTCACCTCTCTTGAGTTTAAGACTAGTAAGCATCAAAACTTGCAAACAATCAACTATATCTTTGCACAAAACAAATGTTGTGTAAAACTCTAGCTCCTAAGGCTCAAATCCTGAGCTTTGATACCATCTAATCTGAAAATGGAAGTATTTGTAATGCTGTGCAAAGTATCCATTTCCATTTAATTAAGTGTGAAAAGTATTCTCCATGGTTCCCAGCAACAAAGTGTTTTGGAGCTCGTTTCAGGCCAGGTAGAGGGATAATGCAATTAAGTTTAATGTTTAAAATATTATAAATGTACACATGCACAAAAAAAAGAAATTCACTCATAGCATAACACAAACAGTCTGATAAATTTCACCCCTAGGCTACATCCTGTCAGTCCCAAGTTCTAATGGGCATGTCCTTTGCCTAAACAAGAGTCAAAAATGGTTATACAAATGCTGAAATATATGTCAAACAGAAAAAACAAGCCGTGGAATTTGACTTCGGAGACAGAAATAAGCTAAAAATGGCTTTGCTCACCTCAAACAAGAAGTACAACCCAATACAACTCCATCTTCCCCATGTATTCCCAAGTGTCCTTTCCAGCTTCCCCGAAGCAAAATGGCTAAAGGAACACCTGTCATTCGGAATCTATCCCAAACACTCTAAAATTCTCAAGAAACCCAAAATTTGACTAAGATTTTGTCCCAATTGGTTCAATATTGTGAAATTTATGGCCTCCCATAGAAAATTGCACAATCTCCCTAGAGAACCCCACCAAATGTGGGAAAACTCCAGTTTAACTCGAAAAAAATGGCGGACGGATAAGACTGGTGGAACCATGCCACTAAATTAGGGGCAACATTAATTTTGACTGCTATTTTGAAGCGCATTCATATGCGGATTGGGCGGAAACCGTAAGTGATCGCGGATAAGGTTTTAAAGACTGCACCCATGGTCATGGGTCGAGGTCACTTGGCTAGGGGGCTAGCACCCAAGTGCTTAACCCTGAACTTTCCACCTGTTGTATGGGGCTTAGCCCTTGGTTATAGCGCTGGTCACAAATTCTTAACGCTTAGCCTTAATGGCTTAAACCAACTTTCTCTGCCGTTGCAAATGGCTCTTGGCCCGTGGTTCTTTTCCGCCAATCACGTGACGTCGACAGGGCTGCCCCCCCCAACCTTTCACCCATACAAAAATTCATGAGCCGACTCAAACGTTCGACTCCGAATGCATTCACGATCGCCCATTTACTTCCTATAAGGAGGCGACCCAACTAGTCTTTAATGTCACCACGGCCCTCTTCCGTGACGAGTTCTTACCCATGGTATAACAAGGTATCGACCCCGCCCAATGAGTTCGTCAAGGGCCCGTCCCACCTCGACCTCCAACTTTCAACATGTTTTTAACCAATGGCCTGGGGCCACGTGGTAGCCTCCAAGTAGGCCACGTGGCACCCTATGATAGGCTTATAAAAACCTTTAAAAATGAATTTTTTTTTGCCATAAATGTTTTTGAAAATGAAATTTTTTTGGTCAAAAGTCCTATTTTGAAGGCCATTGGGCAATTTCAAACTTTAGTAACTTTCACATAGGACATCGGATTTGAGTCTCGCTTGTAGTGCCGTAATCGCAACGATGAGGTCTTTCCAGTCGTTCAGATTACAACCAATTCTGAGCAGTTCCATTTTTGAGCATTTTTTCAACTTGGACATGATCTCCTGATCAATCATGACATCATGTTGAGACACATTATTGAAAAGGTTTGGGGGCGGGGGGGGTAAAGAAGAAGTATTTTGTTGTTTTGTTGACTTCAAAAAGGCATTTGACACAATCCCTGTAGAAATTTGAATAACTGATATATTATTCACCGAGATTCTCCTGATCACACACTATTTTAGCTTCATGCACAATACAGAATCTCTTCTATCATTGATCATTACATGCGGAAATAAAATCAATTGCATGCGCACATTAAAACCATAAACAATCACACATATGAACACAGTATTTCATGGGAAAGCTTAAAGCTGAAAACCCCAACTATTTGTATATTATATGTCATAGAGATCATGTAACAATCATTATACAAAGCTCCTCACAAGCTCTCAGTACAATCTCCAATTGCTACACACTAATCAGGTCCGATCTAGCAAAACACATGCTCCACCTCTACCCAAAGCCACTCTATTGCGTAATCATGTCGTAGGATGGCTCATTAAATAACTTGAACCACCCGGTTTGTAATCGCACAATCCTCACGGGTCCTCCAATCACCGGTCGTTGCAAATATGCACTTATAGTCACAACTGATAGTCACACTTGCCCTTTCACCTATCTCTGCACTGGTCTCCACTGAAACTGTCCATGCACCGAAGTTAACTGATGTATTCTTTAGTTGATTAATGAGTTTATAATTAGTGAATTAATTAATAATTAATTCACACCACTCTTCACTAGTGTATTAATCAGTTAGACTAAATACAACTAGTTCAACTATGTTTAGATTAGTTAAATTGAACACAACTCCATTAACTCCTTAATCAACTCCACCAAACTCTCTCACATGAGTTCTAACTAAAGTCTCCATGCAATAGCTCCACTTAACCCCTAGGAATAGAGTAATTCCTTCTGTCAGCTCCTGTGCCACATCTGTGCACTTAACTGAAGTGCTCCAAGAGAATAAGATAATGTTTATAGTCCAAATATTATTAAGAGCTAATAATATTCGACATATCTATTTTTAGACTAGAAATCTAAAAATAGATTCCGCCCAATATGTCTAAAAATAGAATTCCATATATTTTTCGTCACTTGACCAACCATCCACAAATAGCATCCTGCAACTCATAGAACATGATCCATATGTCTAAAAATAGACATAGTCTAAAAATAGACTTTGCGCCAAAAATAGCTTGCAGGCCTACTTAGTGAAGGCGACTTCTTTCCACTAAGCTCATCATCTTGTTGCAATCTCAACAGTCCCTAGAGATAATTTGTGGCGTAGAATGGAAGAACTTGAAATTCCTTTTCATTATAGAGTTGTCATCCATAGACTTTATGAAGAGGTGAAAGTCAAAATTAGAACCTCAACGGGCATTTCAGAAAGCTTTAGAAGTGACACTAGAGTCAAGAAAGGTTGCCCTATATCCCCTACTCTTTTTGGTTTATATATTGATAAATTGGAAGAGTGGATAAATTTTCAAGGTGGGGATGGTGTTCGGTAGGGGGAGTTTGTGATAAAGCTTCTTTTATATGTTGATGATCTTGCATTGATTTCTAAACCGTCTGATGGATTACAGATGCACCAAAATTCCCTTGAGAATTTTTGAAGATCAGTGGGGATGCAAGTCAATATTAGCAAGACCAAGATAATGAATTTCTCTAATAAAAGGAAGCAGAGTCAAGATATGTTCTACTTAGAATTCTCAATAAGAGCTTTGTAGTTGTGTTGAGAATTTTATTTTGCTACTTAGACTTGCTTGTATCTTTGTTTATGGTTCATTAATATTGGGCTGATTCTACTTGGTCATTTCATCTTTGCCTCTGCTCCATCATCTCCTCATCTGACAACCAAGAGTGAAAACACTTATGGCGGCTTTCGGGCCCACATACCAGATGGGGCTCCTATCCCAAATGGTGTGAGGTCTATTTGGGACCTTTCACCGGGGAGACCCCCCTTGTTTTCAGCAGTACAATTTTTCCCGTCAACAAACGGTATAAACATAACCCGACTGAGCGTAGATTAGGTCATATTTTAATGCAATTTGGAGAGCGACTTCTTCAATTTGAGGGAAATGCGATGCGACATATTTTCCTGGAATCAAATGAATAGGTGGGTCATGATCACAAATAGGTGGGAGTCCTTTGGGAGTATCAAACACCTTGGAATGATTTTCCAAGGATTTTTGGAGATCTAGAGAAATAGATGATTTTCATGTTGGAACTGCTAGTGGGTATAATTGTGCACTTACGCCCTGTTGTTCTTTCTTCAGAAGCTTTGTCATGGAATTAGAGCTTATTATATTTCCTGGATTCCCTAAAATACCCCGTAATTCGATTTCCTTTCCTTCCGAAAAAAATTTCAAGAAAATTTCTTGAAAATTAAAAGCTACCGTCCCAAAAGATTGTAACCATTTTACTCCTAGTACAACATCAGCACCTCCCATTGGAATGGAAATCATTGGACTATTCAATACATATTCCCCCATGGCTAGCTTGATATTATGGAATTTTCCAGAGCAATTTATAGTTCCTCCATTTGCAACCATCACTTGACATTCTGGTGCTGGGTATAGGAAACAATTCAATTCCTTGGCTACCTTACAATGAATAAAATTATGGGTACTATCCGAATCAATCAACACTATTACCTTTTTTTTATTGATATGTCCTTTTATCTTGAGAGTTTGAGGAGTGGTAATTCATGCCAATGCATGACATGATATGGTCGGACTCATTTTTTCTTCTTCTAGGGTTTCTTCCTGGTGTATATCCTCCACTTTTGAAGTTTCTTCTTCATTTCTTCCTCCTCTTCACAATCTATGTAAAATAATTTCTTCTCAAATAAGACTATGACTTTAGGTAGTATTTTCATAATGTTAATCAGAGTAAAGCTCCTTTTTCTTCAAATTTTGTGGTGTCAACCTTTAGGTTGTGGAAGTCTAGGAGTAGCAACACTTCCATTTTTATATGAGTGGAAGGCTTCCTTGTCGCCACAATTTTACATTCAATTTTTCTTGCCAACCTGAATGCCTTTTCCAATGAATTAGGCTGCCAAACGTGAACTTCATGTTGGATGTTATCCTTTAAATTCCCTATGAAGACATCAATCCTGTGTTCCTCTGGAATATCAGTTACCCTTATATTCAATTTTTGGAAGTCCTCAATGTGCTCCGCCACTAAACCATTTTTTTGAGATTTATCAATTGGCTAAAGAAGGTGTTGCTTTTTGTATCCTCATAATGTGCTATCATTTCCTCCATAAAAATTGACCAAGTGACAATTTTTTTACAGGAGAAAAGCCATCAATACCATACAAATGTATTTTTTTCTAAATGTAAAGTTGCAATGCATACCTTTTGTGTGTTTTGCACATTATTAAGATCAAAATATTGCTCCATCCGTAGTATCCATGTTACAGGATCCTTTCCATCAAACTTCCTCACATCCATCTTTGAAATATCGTGGTTCTTCAATCCAACATTAGAGTTTATGAAATCAAGATTAACACGTATTTTATTCTCATCATGAGTTTCCTCTACTATCTTTTCACCATTAGGAAACATTTCTTGTATCAACTTTTTCAAAATTTCAATGTCTACTTTTAGATCATTCTTCATGTTTTCCATGTTCTCTTTCATTTTTTCTTCCATGTCCTCCATCTTAGCTTCCATGCCAATTTCCATGCCCTCCATCTTAGCTTCCAAACCATTCATCTTAGCTTCCATGCCTTTCTTCAAACCATCCATCTTAGTTTCCACACCTTTCTTGAAAACTTCCATTTCATTTTTTGTTGCTCTTTGCGATAGGTGCACTTGATCTTGTAATTTTGACATCTCATGTTGCATTTCTTTGTCTTCATGAGTCATAGTAGAGCCTTCTAAAGGCTTAATGGGTGTTGAATTCTTTTTAGGGGGAATTTTAGAACCCTATACTGGTATCTATTCTTCAATACGCCCTTGGAATAAATTCAAAATAATTTTTTGAAATGAGACTTACGTAATTCGAAAAACAATACACACCTTTTTCTTGCTTTTGAGGATCTCGATATTAAAACTGAATTATCTCTGTGATTTTGGATCTTCAATAACTGAAATTTGGCCCTAAGGTAGCCCTCTGAATCTTCTTTCAAATGCCACAGGTCTGACCTAATTTTGATTCTTCAAGACAAATTTATGCCTAATCTCCCACAATGACCTAATTATGGACTAGTTCAGTAGAGCGAACTTGTACGACTTTCCACGTGTCATTGTTTCCTCCTTCGGCTCTGAATTTATAGACAGGCAACTACAGTTTGTGAACTTTCGGCTAATTTTTGCAGCATTCCAATCCGATGCTTAGAGGGAGATTTATGAAGATTTTCCCATGATAACCTCTTTGGGATGAAATTCGGGAGCCTAAAAAAGCCCTAACTTCCACAAATCATATCTCCAAAAATATTATGAACCAAACTATGAAATTTCGTGACACTGCTCTCAGATTTTAGCTTTCGCACCCTAAAAAATTTCATCTTCTCGAACCTTCGTAGAAAAAAATGTTATATCGAAATTCCACGATGACCTCGTTTTTTTGGAGCAAAGAAACCCCAGAATCCAAAGCTCGATACTCAAATGTTGTGAAGCCGTACCCCTCCAAAATAGAAGAAAAGAGATATCAATGCCTTATAAAAAAGCCACTTCGAGGGGGAAACCTCCAATACATTACATGAATGAAAAATTCTTGGATGATACAAATTACAAAACCTCCTTTCTATATATAGGAGTCCATGGGGCCACAATGTAATCCTAGTGGGGTCACAATGTAATCCTAGCCGACCTAACAATAATAATTTAAGGGCACAATAATAACAATATGGGGGTTACAAGGGTACAATAATAACAATAAGGGGGTTACACTAACAACAATAAGGGAATATACTAGTAATATAGGGGCCTAACAAAAATATATCATGTACCATTAAGAGGAGAGGTGCTTTTTAGTGGTAAATTTTATCGCTAGAACAACAAATCAACAAGCTAGTATTCTTTTTGTTGCAAAGAGGATCATAATCATATTTGGCTCATCAAGAGTAGAATCCTCAATGGGTAGATGCCTTAAGATGGACAAAGTTAGCAATCATTTTGGAGAGGAATTCGTTAATCGCGGTGGGGCTTTCAACTTAATTATTTGCAATGTTCTCGCATGATAAAAGTTTGAACTTCACTGCAACACATATAGTGGGGCAAGTAAGTTGTTGATTTTATTGGAGAGCATAATTAGGACTTAAAATCATACCATAAACCAATTTATATAAAGTTATCATGGGTAGAAGAAAGGTAGCATAGGAGAAAAACCCAATGCGCTTGGCAATCACTACCAAGGGGAAAAATTCTTCTAACACAAGAAAATTGTACTATCTTCAAGACAATGGTGGAGAGACTCATTCAGAAGGAGAAAACCAATTTCCAAAGCTTCAACAGTCATGAGTTAACAAATATAATTCAAAGGGCACCTGAGAAGTACAAAGAGCAAAAAATAAGAAATTAGAATCAAATTGTTTTCCTGTAAATGCTTGGCTTGATGAGGAATACAAAATGGCAAGGAGGACCTTGAAAAAGACAGGAAAGGAGAAGATGAATGTAAAGTTATATAAGCATATACTAAAAAGGAAAAAAGATGAGTTCATGCAAACAAGGCGAGAAGAGGTAATATATCTAGGCAAGAATAACCCAAAAAATTTTCAGGGAGGAACTTCAACCAAGGAATAAGAAAATCAAAAATACTATTACGCCTAATCAACTAGCTTGAATATGCAAGAAAACTCTATGAGAAAGAATTAGAGGTTGAGCCTCCCCGCTGGGCTCAACAATCACAAAGCTCTTCCCATTGTAGGAGGTGGAGATTGGAATTAAAAAAGTCAAAAACAGAAAGACAAAAGACTTGCTGAATCCAAACCAAGTATCTAAAATGTGGGGAAGGAACACTTCAGACCACACATCATGGAAATATTCAACAACATAATTCAACAAGGATTCCCAAGAGATTGGACAAATAGCCTAGCAATACCCCTTTTTAAAATTGGAGACATTAATAATCCATCCAATTATAAAACCATTATGATTAATCCTTTGTTTGCAAATATTTTCGGAAACATGGTAGAAAATAGAATTAGTAAGTGGGAAAAAGTAAAAGAAAAGAGGGAAAAAGGAAAACCGGGTTTTAGGCCAAAGAATTCTATAGTGGATCACTGATCTAAAAATGGAAGTATTTGTAATGCTATGCAAAGTATCCATTTCCATTTAATTAAGTGTGCAAACTATTCTCCATATCTTGCAGGTTAAACAAAGTGTTTTTGGTAATTGTTTCGAAGTTTTTGTGTGAAGACATGTTAATTAAGTTTACTGTTTAACATATTATAACAGCAATACACAATGAGATAAATTCACCATAGCATAACACAACAAAATGATGAGGCAGTTCACCCCTCATGGGCTAAATCTGTCAGGTCCAAGGTTCCCAATGGGCATGTCCTTGCTCTATTAAGTTGCTCAAAATGGTTATACAGTGAAATATATGCCTAAAAGGGAAAAACAAGTTGTTAATTTGACTTCATAATACATAAATAACCTAAAAATGGCTTTTGTTTCACCTCAAACAGTGAAGTACAACCCAATACAGCTCCATCTTCCTGATGACCCTAGTGGCCCTTTCCTCTTTCCTTAAGCAAAAATGGCTGAAGAACATCTCTGTTCACTCTGCAACCTGTCCCAAACACTCCAAAATACTCAAGAAACCCAAAATTGACTAAGATTTTGTCGCAATTGGTTCAATATTGTGAAATTTATGGCCTCCCAAAGAAAACTGCACAATTTCCCTAGAAAACCCCACCAAATGTGGGAAAACTCCAGTTTAACTCGACAAAAATGATGGACGGATAAGACTGGTGGAACCGCACCACTAAATTAGGGACAACATTAATTGTGACTGCAAGTTTGAAGCACATTCACATGCGGATTGGGCAGAAACTGTAAGTGCTGGCGGATAAGGTTTTAAAGACCCCGCCCATGGTCACAGGTCGAGGTCACTTGGCCAGGGGGCTAGCACCCGAGTTCTTAACCCTGATCTTTCTGCCAGTTGTATGGGGCTTAGCCCTTGGTTATAGCGTTGGTCATGGGATCTTAACCCTTAGCCTTGAGGGCTTAAACCAACTTTCTCCATCGTTGTAAATGGCTCTTGGCCCGTGGTTCTTGTCCGCCGGTCACGTGACATCAACAGGGATGGCCCCCCTAGCCTTTTGTCCATACAAAAATGCACAAGTCGACTCAAATGTTTCTCTAACCTGAATGAGTTCACGACTTTATGTTTACTTCCTGCACGAGGTGACCCGACTGGTCGTTTAATGCCGCCTGACTCGCCCTCTGCACGAATTCTTGCCCATGGTATAACGGTCAGGTCGACCCTGCCCGATGAGTCGGGTCGAGGGTTCAACGCACCTTGACCTCCAAATTTCAACATTTTTTTAACCAATGGCCTGGGGCGACGTGGTAGCCTCTGGGCAGGCCACATGGCACCCTATGATAGGCCTAAAAGAAACTTTAATTAAAAAATGAAATTTGCCACATAAATTTTCTGAAAATGACAATTTTTTTGGTTCAAAAGTCTCGTTTTGAAGGTCATTGGGTGTTTTCCAACTTCATTAACTTTCACATACAACATCGAATTTGAGTCCCATTCATGGCACCAGAATCACAGTGACGAGCCCTTTCCGGTCGTTCAGATTTCAACAAATTCTGAGCAGTTCCATTTTTAAGCATTTTTTTCAACTTGGACATGATCTCCTGATCACACCTCCCAAATGGGAAGCTTTTGGACCCCAAAAGCTCTCTGAATTATGGAAATTGAAGATGAGGAGACTGATTCTCCACTCTTCCAACCTTGAACCACTGAAATCTTCTTGACTTCATCAAATTGAGCTTCTCATAAAAAGATAAATTCTTCCTTGAATCCGCTAACTGACTGTTGCTAACCTTGACTGAGTCATGATGAAAATTTTTTAAATTTGCAGAACAGCAACTATAATTTGCAAAATTCATATTGTTCCTACAATGATCTACCTTCATAGGAAACTAAAATTGAGATTCACCTTGCCAACTATCCTCATGGCGAATTTTTGTCGAATGAGCCATGTACTTGTGTCGATTCCCGACCAAGTTTTCTTGCCATACCATTCTGCCATTCTGAAACCAGCAATGACCCATGCTGAAATTTGTGCCCTCTTTGCTTGCATTCTTTACCCTCTCTTGGATTTTTGCACCACCTTGCACCGAAACTCTATTCTCTACACCGATCGACACTAAAGACACTTTCTGCAACATCTTGTCATCTTCTTCCAAAGACGACCTACTTTCAGACTGAAACATATCATCATTTACATCAGCAATATCATGAAAATGATTATGTACAAAATCTTTTTTCTTAATCATCAACAAATTCATATTTTGACTTTCATTGACAAGCCTTTTCAATTTCCCTACATTAACTAAAGAAGATTCTAACTTCTTCCAATGTGCTCTCATAATAAAATCCTTACCATCCTTGAACAAATGGTACTTTTTCTCATGGCGATGGAAGATTGCTTTTCTATTAGATAAATACTGACTATCCAACACCACACCTGTAATGTCAAGCGATACCACATCCAGTTCAACCAAATCAACATAATGAGTTGTTATGGCGAAGCGCAACATGCATTTCCTTGAGACTTGTAAATTGGCATCCTTTCAAATCCATCCAAGTGGATATGGCTTTGGATGTGGAATGGTCTCAAGTTTCATCTTCTTAAGTAAGTCTTCTAAGATGAGATTTTCTTGAGACCCACTATCAAATAGTGCGTGTATATTTGTGTGTTTGGATATTATCCTCACATGAAAAAACTCTATCCTCCTCTCTTTATTTGGAGCTTCTATGTGACAGTTTAAAGTGCTAGAACTGGGATTTGTTTCTTTTAAAATCTCTTTCCCCTTTATGTTATTTATTACCATGGCTAAGCTTTTAGTTTCATCACCTGATTCAGACCCTAAGTCTTGTTCAACAATTTCAACCATTTTTCCCTTTTCTTTGGCCTTATCTTTGGTTTTAAATTTTTTTGGCTTCAGCTCCGAATGAAGTTTCCAGTAATGGTATTCATCATGGCTTGTTTTGGAACAGTTTTTAAAAAACAATTTCCCTTTTTATTTCCTAGAGTTTGCATTTTTTTTCTACCTTTGCCTTTAAATTCACTACCCTCATTCCTGTCAAAAGATTGTTTACCTCTAACCTCTAAATGTGTGGCTTGTACACAAACTTCATCTAGACTAGTAGGATTGAACATAAGGATAGTATGTATAAGATAGTTGTGTAAACCACCTATATATTTCAGAAAAGTCTCTTGGCTATGCAAATCAATTCCAAGTAATAAATCCCTTATTCTAAACTCTTGTGTGTAATCTTGAACATTTTGTCCCTTAAGTTGTCTAAAACTTTGCCAATTCATGATAGCCTTTTGTAAATGAGCTAATGGATAAAATTGTTGCTTAATTGCGGAAATAAATTCAGCCCATGATAAAGTGATCTTACCATGTTTTTTAATTTCATCCTTGGTCTTGGCTTGCCACCATACTAATGCTGCTCCTTCCATTCTTAAAGAAGCTAATTGAATCTTTTTCTAGTCTTCATGAAGGTTTTGTATCCTCAAATAAATTTCCAACTATCTTATCCAATTGTCACATTTCTCTGTATTTACCTCACCATTAAACATAGGCAACTCAAATTTAACATCAAGCTTTAAAAATAGACTTTTACCAGTAGTTTTAGACTTGTGATATTGATTCACCGAAGTTGAGGATGACGATGTAGAGGAAGAGGATGAAGATGGGGATGGTGGATCACCATTTCCTCCATGTCCTTTCTTTGACTTGTCATCACTTTTATTTCCTCCTGAAGAACCCTCTCCTTCTTTCTGGTTTTTAGACCCTTCTCCAACAAGCCTATCATTCCTTTCTTGGTAGAGTATCCTCACCATCTCCGTCATGTCCAAGAAAGCCTTTCGAAACACCCGTTTCTCTTCTTTGGGATCCATATCTTCAGGAACTTCTCCCTCTCTTGAAGACATGTTTGAGGCTTCTTCAATGGCTCTTAGAGGTGGCTCTCTGGCCCTTCTTTGTTGTGGTTTACTTTTTGCACTAACCAAGTTTCCTTCACCTCTCTTGAGTTTAAGCCTAGTAAGCATCAAAACTTGCAAACAATCAACTATATCTTTTCACAAAACAAATGCTGAGTAAAACTCTATCTCGTAAGGCTCAAATCCTTAGCTATGATACCATCTGATTTGAAAATGGAACTATTTGTAATGCTATGAAAAGCATCCATTTCCATTTAATTAAGTGTGCAAAGTATTCTCCATGTCTTGCAGGTTAAACAAAATGTTTTTGATAAGGTTTCTGAGTCTTATGTGTGAGGGAATGTTAATTAAATTTACTATTTAACATATTAAATCAGAAATACACAGCAGATAAACTTCACCATACCATAACACAACAACATGATGAGGCAGTTCACCCCTCCTAGGCTACATCTGTCGGGTCCAAGTCTCCTAATGGGCATGTCCTTGCTCTATTAAGTTGCTCAAAATGGTTATACAGTGAAATATATGCCTAAACAGGAAAAAAAAGCTGTGAATTTGACTTCAGGAGATAGAAATAAGCTAAAAATGGCTTTTGTTTCACCTCAAACAGTGAAGTACAACCCAATACAACTCCATCTTCCTGATGGCCCTGGTGGCCCTTTCCTATTTCCTGAAGCAAAAATGGCTGGAGAACACCTCTGTTCGCTCTGAAATCTATCCCAAACACTCTAAAATTCTCAAGAAACCCAAAATTTGACTAAGATTTTGTCCCAATTGGTTCAATATTGTGAAATTTATGGCCTCCCATAGAAAATTGCACAATCTCCCTAGAGAACCCCACCAAATGTGGGAAAACTCCAGTTTAACTCGAAAAAAATGGCGGACGGATAAGACTGGTGGAACCATGCCACTAAATTAGGGGCAACATTAATTTTGACTGCTATTTTGAAGCGCATTCATATGCGGATTGGGCGGAAACCGTAAGTGATCGCGGATAAGGTTTTAAAGACTGCACCCATGGTCATGGGTCGAGGTCACTTGGCTAGGGGGCTAGCACCCAAGTGCTTAACCCTGAACTTTCCACCTGTTGTATGGGGCTTAGCCCTTGGTTATAGCGCTGGTCACAAATTCTTAACGCTTAGCCTTAATGGTTTAAACCAACTTTCTCTGCCGTTGCAAATGGCTCTTGGCCCGTGGTTCTTTTCCGCCAATCACGTGACGTCGACAGGGCTGCCCCCCCCAACCTTTCACCCATACAAAAATTCATGAGCCGACTCAAACGTTTCTCCGACCTGAATGCATTCACGACTGCCCATTTACTTCCTATATGAGGCGACCCAACTAGTCTTTTAATGTCGCCCGACTCACCCTCTGGACGAGTTCTTACCCATGGTATAACAGTGGGGTCGACCCTGCCCAATGAGTCGGGTCAAGGGTTCGTCCCACCTCGACCTCCAACTTTCAACATGTTTTTAACCAATGGCCTGGGGCCACGTGGTAGCCTCCGGGTAGGCCACATGTAACCCTATGATAGGTATAAAAAAAACTTCAATTAAAAAATGAAATTTGCCATATAAATTTTCTGAAATTGACAATTTTTTTTGTTCAAAAGTCTTGTTTTGAAGGTCATTGGGCGTTTTCAAACTTTAGTAACTTTCACATACGACATTGGATTTGAGTCTCGTTTGTAGTGCCATAATCGCAACGATGAGGTCTTTCCAGTCGTTCAGATTACAACCAATTCTGAGCAGTTCCATTTTTGAGCATTTTTTCAACTTGGACATGATCTCCTGATCAATCATGACATCATGTTGAGACACATTATTGAAAAGGTTTGGGGGCGGGGGGGGGTAAAGAAGAAGTATTTTGTTGTTTTGTTGACTTCAAAAAGGCATTTGACACAATCCCTGTAGAAATTTGAATAACTGATATATTATTCACCGAGATTCTCCTGATCACACACTATTTTAGCTTCATGCACAATACAGAATCTCTTCTATCATTGATCATTACATGCGGAAATAAAATCAATTGCATGCGCACATTAAAACCATAAACAATCACACATATGAACACAGTATTTCATGGGAAAGCTTAAAGATAAAAACCCCCAAATATATGTATATTATACGTCATAGAGATCATGTAACAATCATTGTACAAAGCTCCTCACAAGCTCTCAGCACAACCTCCAATTGCTACACACTAATCAAGCTAGATCTAGCAAAACACATGCTCCAATCTCTGCCACCTGATAGCCAACCTCTATTGCGTAATCAATGTTGTAGGATGGCTCATTAAATAAATTGAACCACCTGGCTTGTACTGCACAATCCTCATGGGCTCCTCCAATCACTGGTTGTCGCAAATATGCAACAGTATAGTCACAACTGATAGTTAACCTACTCTTTCAACTATCTCTGCATTGGTCTCCACTGAAACTGTCCATGCACTGAAGTTAACTGATGTATTCTTTAGTTTATTAATGAGTTTATAATTAGTGAATTAATTAATAATTAATTCACACCACTCTTCACTAGTGTATTAATCAGTTAGACTAAATACAACTAGTTCAACTATGTTTAGATTAGTTAAATTGAACACAACTCCATTAACTCCTCAATCAACTCCACCAAACTCTGTCACATGAGTTCTAACTGAAGTATCCATGCAATAGCTCCACTTAACCCTCAGGAATAGCGTAATTCCTTCTGTCAGCTCCTGTGCCACATCTGTGCACTTAACTGAAGTGCTCCGAGAGAATAAGATAATGTTTAGAGTCTAAATATTATTAAGAGCTAATAATATTTGACATATCTATTTTTAGACTGGCAATCTAAAAATAGATTCCGCACAATATGTCTAAAAATAGAAGTCCATCTATTTTTTCCGACTTGACCAACCATCCACAAATAGCATCCTGCAACTCATAGAACATGATCCATATGTCTAAAAATAGACATAGTCTAAAAATAGACTTTGCGCCAAAAATAGCTTGCAGGCCTACTTAGTGAAGGCGACTTCTTTCCACTAAGCTCATCATCTTGTTGCAATCTCAACAGTCCCTAGAGATAATTTGTGGCGTAGAATGGAAGAACTTGAAATTCCTTTTCATTATAGAGTTGTCATCCATAGACTTTATGAAGAGGTGAAAGTCAAAATTAGAACCTCAACGGGCATTTCAGAAAGCTTTAGAAGTGACACTAGAGTCAAGAAAGGTTGCCCTCTATCCCCTACTCTTTTTGGTTTATATATTGATAAATTGGAAGAGTGGATAAATTTTCAAGGTGGGGATGGTGTTCGGTAGGGGGATTTTGTGATAAAGCTTCTTTTATATGTTGATGATCTTGCATTGATTTCTAAACCGTCTGATGGATTACAGATGCACCAAAATTCCCTTGAGAATTTTTGAAGATCAGTGGGGATGCAAGTCAATATTAGCAAGACCAAGATAATGAATTTCTCTAATAAAAGGAAGCAGAGTCAAGATATGTTCTACTTAGAATTCTCAATAAGAGCTTTGTAGTTGTGTTGAGAATTTTATTTTGCTACTTAGACTTGCTTGTATCTTTGTTTATGGTTCATTAATATTGGGCTGATTCTACTTGGTCATTTCATCTTTGCCTCTGCTCCATCATCTCCTCATCTGACAACCAAGAGTGAAAACACTTATGGCGGCTTTCGGCTCACATACTCGTATGGGGCTCCTATCCCAAATGGTGTGAGGTCTATTCGGGACCTTCACCGGGAGACCCCCTTGCTTCCTCAAAGAAGACAATTTTTCTCCTCATTAACAAACGGTATAAACATAACCCGACCGAGCGTAGTCATATTTAATGCAATTTGGAGAGCGACTTCTTCAATTTGAGGAAATGCGATGTATATTTTCCGGAATCAAATGAATAGTGGCCGTGATCACAAATAGTGGAGTCCTTTGGGAGTATCAAACACCTTGGAATGATTTTCCAAGGATTTTTTAGATCTAGAGAAATAGATGATTTTCATGTTGAACCGCTAGTGGCATAATTGTGCAATTACGCCCTGTTGTTATTTCTTTAGAAGCTTTTTCATGACATTAGAGCTTATTATCCTTCCTGGCTTCCCTTCAATACCCCGTAATTCGACTTCCTTTCCTTCTGAAAAAAATTTCAAGAAAAGTTCTTGAAAATTAAAAGTTACCGTCCCCAAAGATTGTAACCATTGTACTCCTAGTACAACATCAGCACCTCCCATAGGAATGGCAAGCATTGGACTAGTCAATACATATTCCCCCATGGTTAGCTTGATATTATGGAATTTTTCAGAGCAATTTATAGTTCCTCCATTTGCAACCATCACTTGACATTCTGGTGCTGGGTATAGGAAACAATTTAATTCCTTGGCTACCTTACAATGAATAAAATTATGGGTGCTACCTGAATCAATCAACACTATTACTCTTTTCTTCTTGATATGTCCTTCTATCTTGAGAGTTTGAGGAGTGGTAATTCCTGCCAGTGCATTACACGATATGGTCGGATTCATTTCTTCCTCTTCTAGGGCTGGTTCCTGGTGTATATCCTCTTCTTGTTCATTTTCTTCTTCTTCTTCACAATCTATGTAAAATAATTTCTTCTCTGCACACTTATGACCTTTAGTGTATTTGCTATCACAACTGTAGCAAAGCCCTTTTGCTCTTTTTTCTTCCAATTGTTGTGGTGTCAACCTTGTAGGTTGTGGAAATCTAGGCGTAGCAACACTTCCTTCTTTATAGAATTGAGTGGTAGGCTTCCTTGTCGCCACAATTTTACATTCAATTTTTCTTGCCAACCTAAATTCCTTCTCCAATGAATCAGGTTCCCGAACGTGTACTTCATGTTGGATGTTATCCTTTAAATTCCCTATGAAGACATCAATCTTGTGTTCCTCTGGAATATCAGTTACCCTTATATTCAATTTTTGGAAGTCCTCAATGTGCTCCACCACTGAACCCTTTTGTTTGAGATTTATCAATTGGCTAAAGAAGGTGTTGCCCTTTGTATCCTCATAATGAGCTATCATTTCCTCCATAAAAATTGACCAAGTGACAATTTTTTTACAAGAGAAAAGCCATCAATACCATACAAATGTATTTTGTTCTAAATGTAAAGTTGCAATGCGTACCTTATGTGTGTTTTGCACATTATTGAGATCAAAATATTGCTCCATCTGTAGTATCCATGTTACGGGATCCTTGCCATCAAACTTCCTCCTATCCATCTTTGGAATAAGGCTGTTCTTCAATCCAACATTAGAGTTTATGAAATCAAGATTAACATTTATTTTGTTCTCATCATGAGTTTCCTCTACTATCTTTTCACCATTAGGAAACATTTCTTGTATCAACTTTTTCAAAATTTCAATGTCTACTTTTAGATCATTCTTCATGTTTTCCATGTTCTCTTTCATTTTTTCTTCCATGTCCTCCATCTTAGCTTCCATGCCAATTTCCATGCCCTCCATCTTAGCTTCCAAACCATTCATCTTAGCTTCCATGCCTTTCTTCAAACCATCCATCTTAGTTTCCACACCTTTCTTGAAAACTTCCATTTCATTTTTTGTTGCTCTTTGCGATAGGTGCACTTGATCTTGTAATTTTGACATCTCATGTTGCATTTCTTTGTCTTCATGAGTCATAGTAGAGCCTTCTAAAGGCTTAATGGGTGTTGAATTCTTTTTAGGGGGAATTTTAGAACCCTATACTGGTATCTATTCTTCAATACGCCCTTGGAATAAATTCAAAATAATTTTTTGAAATGAGACTTACGTAATTCGAAAAACAATACACACCTTTTTCTTGCTTTTGAGGATCTCGATATTAAAACTGAATTATCTCTGTGATTTTGGATCTTCAATAACTGAAATTTGGCCCTAAGGTAGCCCTCTGAATCTTCTTTCAAATGCCACAGGTCTGACCTAATTTTGATTCTTCAAGACAAATTTATGCCTAATCTCCCACAATGACCTAATTATGGACTAGTTCAGTAGAGCGAACTTGTACGACTTTCCACGTGTCATTGTTTCCTCCTTCGGCTCTGAATTTATAGACAGGCAACTACAGTTTGTGAACTTTCGGCTAATTTTTGCAGCATTCCAATCCGATGCTTAGAGGGAGATTTATGAACATTTTCCCATGATAACCTCTTTGGGATGAAATTCGGGAGCCTAAAAAAGCCCTAACTTCCACAAATCATATCTCCAAAAATATTATGAACCAAACTATGAAATTTCGTGACACTGCTCTCAGATTTTAGCTTTCGCACCCTAAAAAATTTCATCTTCTCGAACCTTCGTAGAAAAAAATGTTATATCGAAATTCCACGATGACCTCGTTTTTTTGGAGCAAAGAAACCCCAGAATCCAAAGCTCGATACTCAAATGTTGTGAAGCCGTACCCCTCCAAAATAGAAGAAAAGAGATATCAATGCCTTATAAATTAGCCACTTCGAGGGGGAAACCTCCAATACATTACATGAATGAAAAATTCTTGGATGATACAAATTACAAAACCTCCTTTCTATATATAGGAGTCCATGGGGCCACAATGTAATCCTAGTGGGGTCACAATGTAATCCTAGCCGACCTAACAATAATAATTTAAGGGCACAATAATAACAATATGGGGGTTACAAGGGTACAATAATAACAATAAGGGGGTTACACTAACAACAATAAGGGAATATACTAGTAATATAGGGGCCTAACAAAAATATATCATGTACCATTAAGAGGAGAGGTGCTTTTTAGTGGTAAATTTTATCGCTAGAACAACAAATCAACAAGCTAGTATTCTTTTTGTTGCAAAGAGGATCATAATCATATTTGGCTCATCAAGAGTAGAATCCTCAATGGGTAGATGCCTTAAGATGGACAAAGTTAGCAATCATTTTGGAGAGGAATTCGTTAATCGCGGTGGGGCTTTCAACTTAATTATTTGCAATGTTCTCGCATGATAAAAGTTTGAACTTCACTGCAACACATATAGTGGGGCAAGTAAGTTGTTGATTTTATTGGAGAGCATAATTAGGACTTAAAATCATACCATAAACCAATTTATATAAAGTTATCATGGGTAGAAGAAAGGTAGCATAGGAGAAAAACCCAATGCGCTTGGCAATCACTACCAAGGGGAAAAATTCTTCTAACACAAGAAAATTGTACTATCTTCAAGACAATGGTGGAGAGACTCATTCAGAAGGAGAAAACCAATTTCCAAAGCTTCAACAGTCATGAGTTAACAAATATAATTCAAAGGGCACCTGAGAAGTACAAAGAGCAAAAAATAAGAAATTAGAATCAAATTGTTTTCCTGTAAATGCTTGGCTTGATGAGGAATACAAAATGGCAAGGAGGACCTTGAAAAAGACAGGAAAGGAGAAGATGAATGTAAAGTTATATAAGCATATACTAAAAAGGAAAAAAGATGAGTTCATGCAAACAAGGCGAGAAGAGGTAATATATCTAGGCAAGAATAACCCAAAAAATTTTCAGGGAGGAACTTCAACCAAGGAATAAGAAAATCAAAAATACTATTACGCCTAATCAACTAGCTTGAATATGCAAGAAAACTCTATGAGAAAGAATTAGAGGTTGAGCCTCCCCGCTGGGCTCAACAATCACAAAGCTCTTCCCATTGTAGGAGGTGGAGATTGGAATTAAAAAAGTCAAAAACAGAAAGACAAAAGACTTGCTGAATCCAAACCAAGTATCTAAAATGTGGGGAAGGAACACTTCAGACCACACATCATGGAAATATTCAACAACATAATTCAACAAGGATTCCCAAGAGATTGGACAAATAGCCTAGCAATACCCCTTTTTAAAATTGGAGACATTAATAATCCATCCAATTATAAAACCATTATGATTAATCCTTTGTTTGCAAATATTTTCGGAAACATGGTAGAAAATAGAATTAGTAAGTGGGAAAAAGTAAAAGAAAAGAGGGAAAAAGGAAAACCGGGTTTTAGGCCAAAGAATTCTATAGTGGATCACTGATCTAAAAATGGAAGTATTTGTAATGCTATGCAAAGTATCCATTTCCATTTAATTAAGTGTGCAAACTATTCTCCATATCTTGCAGGTTAAACAAAGTGTTTTTGGTAATTGTTTCGAAGTTTTTGTGTGAAGACATGTTAATTAAGTTTACTGTTTAACATATTATAACAGCAATACACAATGAGATAAATTCACCATAGCATAACACAACAAAATGATGAGGCAGTTCACCCCTCATGGGCTAAATCTGTCAGGTCCAAGGTTCCCAATGGGCATGTCCTTGCTCTATTAAGTTGCTCAAAATGGTTATACAGTGAAATATATGCCTAAAAGGGAAAAACAAGTTGTTAATTTGACTTCATAATACATAAATAACCTAAAAATGGCTTTTGTTTCACCTCAAACAGTGAAGTACAACCCAATACAGCTCCATCTTCCTGATGACCCTAGTGGCCCTTTCCTCTTTCCTTAAGCAAAAATGGCTGAAGAACATCTCTGTTCACTCTGCAACCTGTCCCAAACACTCCAAAATACTCAAGAAACCCAAAATTGACTAAGATTTTGTCGCAATTGGTTCAATATTGTGAAATTTATGGCCTCCCAAAGAAAACTGCACAATTTCCCTAGAAAACCCCACCAAATGTGGGAAAACTCCAGTTTAACTCGACAAAAATGATGGACGGATAAGACTGGTGGAACCGCACCACTAAATTAGGGACAACATTAATTGTGACTGCAAGTTTGAAGCACATTCACATGCGGATTGGGCAGAAACTGTAAGTGCTGGCGGATAAGGTTTTAAAGACCCCGCCCATGGTCACAGGTCGAGGTCACTTGGCCAGGGGGCTAGCACCCGAGTTCTTAACCCTGATCTTTCTGCCAGTTGTATGGGGCTTAGCCCTTGGTTATAGCGTTGGTCATGGGATCTTAACCCTTAGCCTTGAGGGCTTAAACCAACTTTCTCCATCGTTGTAAATGGCTCTTGGCCCGTGGTTCTTGTCCGCCGGTCACGTGACATCAACAGGGATGGCCCCCCTAGCCTTTTGTCCATACAAAAATGCACAAGTCGACTCAAATGTTTCTCTAACCTGAATGAGTTCACGACTTTATGTTTACTTCCTGCACGAGGTGACCCGACTGGTCGTTTAATGCCGCCTGACTCGCCCTCTGCACGAATTCTTGCCCATGGTATAACGGTCAGGTCGACCCTGCCCGATGAGTCGGGTCGAGGGTTCAACGCACCTTGACCTCCAAATTTCAACATTTTTTTAACCAATGGCCTGGGGCGACGTGGTAGCCTCTGGGCAGGCCACATGGCACCCTATGATAGGCCTAAAAGAAACTTTAATTAAAAAATGAAATTTGCCACATAAATTTTCTGAAAATGACAATTTTTTTGGTTCAAAAGTCTCGTTTTGAAGGTCATTGGGTGTTTTCCAACTTCATTAACTTTCACATACAACATCGAATTTGAGTCCCATTCATGGCACCAGAATCACAGTGACGAGCCCTTTCCGGTCGTTCAGATTTCAACAAATTCTGAGCAGTTCCATTTTTAAGCATTTTTTTCAACTTGGACATGATCTCCTGATCACACCTCCCAAATGGGAAGCTTTTGGACCCCAAAAGCTCTCTGAATTATGGAAATTGAAGATGAGGAGACTGATTCTCCACTCTTCCAACCTTGAACCACTGAAATCTTCTTGACTTCATCAAATTGAGCTTCTCATAAAAAGATAAATTCTTCCTTGAATCCGCTAACTGACTGTTGCTAACCTTGACTGAGTCATGATGAAAATTTTTTAAATTTGCAGAACAGCAACTATAATTTGCAAAATTCATATTGTTCCTACAATGATCTACCTTCATAGGAAACTAAAATTGAGATTCACCTTGCCAACTATCCTCATGGCGAATTTTTGTCGAATGAGCCATGTACTTGTGTCGATTCCCGACCAAGTTTTCTTGCCATACCATTCTGCCATTCTGAAACCAGCAATGACCCATGCTGAAATTTGTGCCCTCTTTGCTTGCATTCTTTACCCTCTCTTGGATTTTTGCACCACCTTGCACCGAAACTCTATTCTCTACACCGATCGACACTAAAGACACTTTCTGCAACATCTTGTCATCTTCTTCCAAAGACGACCTACTTTCAGACTGAAACATATCATCATTTACATCAGCAATATCATGAAAATGATTATGTACAAAATCTTTTTTCTTAATCATCAACAAATTCATATTTTGACTTTCATTGACAAGCCTTTTCAATTTCCCTACATTAACTAAAGAAGATTCTAACTTCTTCCAATGTGCTCTCATAATAAAATCCTTACCATCCTTGAACAAATGGTACTTTTTCTCATGGCGATGGAAGATTGCTTTTCTATTAGATAAATACTGACTATCCAACACCACACCTGTAATGTCAAGCGATACCACATCCAGTTCAACCAAATCAACATAATGAGTTGTTATGGCGAAGCGCAACATGCATTTCCTTGAGACTTGTAAATTGGCATCCTTTCAAATCCATCCAAGTGGATATGGCTTTGGATGTGGAATGGTCTCAAGTTTCATCTTCTTAAGTAAGTCTTCTAAGATGAGATTTTCTTGAGACCCACTATCAAATAGTGCGTGTATATTTGTGTGTTTGGATATTATCCTCACATGAAAAAACTCTATCCTCCTCTCTTTATTTGGAGCTTCTATGTGACAGTTTAAAGTGCTAGAACTGGGATTTGTTTCTTTTAAAATCTCTTTCCCCTTTATGTTATTTATTACCATGGCTAAGCTTTTAGTTTCATCACCTGATTCAGACCCTAAGTCTTGTTCAACAATTTCAACCATTTTTCCCTTTTCTTTGGCCTTATCTTTGGTTTTAAATTTTTTTGGCTTCAGCTCCGAATGAAGTTTCCAGTAATGGTATTCATCATGGCTTGTTTTGGAACAGTTTTTAAAAAACAATTTCCCTTTTTATTTCCTAGAGTTTGCATTTTTTTTCTACCTTTGCCTTTAAATTCACTACCCTCATTCCTGTCAAAAGATTGTTTACCTCTAACCTCTAAATGTGTGGCTTGTACACAAACTTCATCTAGACTAGTAGGATTGAACATAAGGATAGTATGTATAAGATAGTTGTGTAAACCACCTATATATTTCAGAAAAGTCTCTTGGCTATGCAAATCAATTCCAAGTAATAAATCCCTTATTCTAAACTCTTGTGTGTAATCTTGAACATTTTGTCCCTTAAGTTGTCTAAAACTTTGCCAATTCATGATAGCCTTTTGTAAATGAGCTAATGGATAAAATTGTTGCTTAATTGCGGAAATAAATTCAGCCCATGATAAAGTGATCTTACCATGTTTTTTAATTTCATCCTTGGTCTTGGCTTGCCACCATACTAATGCTGCTCCTTCCATTCTTAAAGAAGCTAATTGAATCTTTTTCTAGTCTTCATGAAGGTTTTGTATCCTCAAATAAATTTCCAACTATCTTATCCAATTGTCACATTTCTCTGTATTTACCTCACCATTAAACATAGGCAACTCAAATTTAACATCAAGCTTTAAAAATAGACTTTTACCAGTAGTTTTAGACTTGTGATATTGATTCACCGAAGTTGAGGATGACGATGTAGAGGAAGAGGATGAAGATGGGGATGGTGGATCACCATTTCCTCCATGTCCTTTCTTTGACTTGTCATCACTTTTATTTCCTCCTGAAGAACCCTCTCCTTCTTTCTGGTTTTTAGACCCTTCTCCAACAAGCCTATCATTCCTTTCTTGGTAGAGTATCCTCACCATCTCCGTCATGTCCAAGAAAGCCTTTCGAAACACCCGTTTCTCTTCTTTGGGATCCATATCTTCAGGAACTTCTCCCTCTCTTGAAGACATGTTTGAGGCTTCTTCAATGGCTCTTAGAGGTGGCTCTCTGACCCTTCTTGGTTGTGGATTACTTTGTGCACTAACCAAGTGTCCTTCACCTCTCTTGGCAAACAATCAACTATATATTTGCACAAGAACAAATGCAGAGTAAAACTCTAGCTCCTAAGGCTCAAATCTTGAGCTTTGATACCATCTGATCTGAAAATGGAAGTATTTTTAATGTTATGAAAAGCATCAATTTCCATTTAATTAAGTGTGCAAAGTATTCTCCATGTCTTGCAGGTTAAACAAAGTGTTTTTGGTAATTGTTTCTGAGCTTTTGTGTGAGGAAATGTTAATTAAGTTTACTGTTTAAAATATTATAACAGAAATACACAGCAAAAGAAATTCACCATAGCATAACACAGCAAACTGATGAGGTATTTCACCCCTCCTAGGCTACATCTGTCGGGTCCAAGTCTCCTAATGGGCATGTCCTTGCTCTATTAAGTTGCTCAAAATGGTTATACAGTGAAATATATGCCTAAACAGGAAAAACAAGCTGTGAATTTGACTTCAGGAGATAGAAATAAGCTAAAAATGGCTTTTGTTTCACCTCAAACAGTGAAGTACAACCCAATACAACTCCATCTTCCTGATGGCCCTGGTGGCCCTTTCCTATTTCCTGAAGCAAAAATGGCTGGAGAACACCTCTGTTCGCTCTGAAATCTATCCCAAACACTCTAAAATTCTCAAGAAACCCAAAATTTGACTAAGATTTTGTCCCAATTGGTTCAATATTGTGAAATTTATGGCCTCCCATAGAAAATTGCACAATCTCCCTAGAGAACCCCACCAAATGTGGGAAAACTCCAGTTTAACTCGAAAAAAATGGCGGACGGATAAGACTGGTGGAACCATGCCACTAAATTAGGGGCAACATTAATTTTGACTGCTATTTTGAAGCGCATTCATATGCGGATTGGGCGGAAACCGTAAGTGATCGCGGATAAGGTTTTAAAGACTGCACCCATGGTCATGGGTCGAGGTCACTTGGCTAGGGGGCTAGCACCCAAGTGCTTAACCCTGAACTTTCCACCTGTTGTATGGGGCTTAGCCCTTGGTTATAGCGCTGGTCACAAATTCTTAACGCTTAGCCTTAATGGTTTAAACCAACTTTCTCTGCCGTTGCAAATGGCTCTTGGCCCGTGGTTCTTTTCCGCCAATCACGTGACGTCGACAGGGCTGCCCCCCCCAACCTTTCACCCATACAAAAATTCATGAGCCGACTCAAACGTTTCTCCGACCTGAATGCATTCACGACTGCCCATTTACTTCCTATATGAGGCGACCCAACTAGTCTTTTAATGTCGCCCGACTCACCCTCTGGACGAGTTCTTACCCATGGTATAACAGTGGGGTCGACCCTGCCCAATGAGTCGGGTCAAGGGTTCGTCCCACCTCGACCTCCAACTTTCAACATGTTTTTAACCAATGGCCTGGGGCCACGTGGTAGCCTCCGGGTAGGCCACATGTAACCCTATGATAGGTATAAAAAAAACTTCAATTAAAAAATGAAATTTGCCATATAAATTTTCTGAAATTGACAATTTTTTTTGTTCAAAAGTCTTGTTTTGAAGGTCATTGGGCGTTTTCAAACTTTAGTAACTTTCACATACGACATTGGATTTGAGTCTCGTTTGTAGTGCCATAATCGCAACGATGAGGTCTTTCCAGTCGTTCAGATTACAACCAATTCTGAGCAGTTCCATTTTTGAGCATTTTTTCAACTTGGACATGATCTCCTGATCAATCATGACATCATGTTGAGACACATTATTGAAAAGGTTTGGGGGGATAAATAAGAAGTATTATGCTCTTTTGTTGACTTCAAAAAGGCATTTGACACAACTTCGTAGAAATTTGAATAACTGATATATTATTCACCGAGATTCTCCTGATCACACACTATTTTAGCTTCATGCACAATACAAAATCTCTTCTACCATTGATCATCACATGCGGAAATAAAATCAATTGCATGCACACATTAAAACCATAAACAATCACACAGATGAACACAATATGTAATGGGAAAGCTTAAAGCTGAAAACCCCCAACTATCTGTATATTATATATGTCATAGAGATCATGTAACAATCATTGTACAAAGCTCCTCACAAGCTCTCAGCACAACCTCCAATTGCTACACACTAATCAAGCTAGATCTAGCAAAACACATGCTCTAATCTCTGCCACCTGAAAGCCAGCCTCTATTGCGTAATCAATGTTGTAGGATGGCTCATTAAATAACTTGAACCACCTGGCTTGTACTGCACAATCCTCATGGGCTCCTCCAATCACTGGTTGTTGCAAATATGCAACAGTATAGTCACAACTTATAGTCAACCGGCTCTTTCACCTATCTCTGCACTAGTCTCCACTGAAACTATCCATGCACTGAAGTTAACTGATGTATTCTTTAGTTGATTAATGAGTTTATAATTAGTGAATTAATTAATAATTAATTCACACCACCCTTCACTAGTGTATTAATCAGTTAGACTACATACAACTAGTTCAACTATGTTTAGATTAGTTAAATTGAACACAACACCATTAACTCCTCAATCAACTCCACCAAACTCTATCACATGAGTTCTAACTGAAGTATCCATGCAATAGCTCCACTTAACCCTTAGGAATAGCGTAATTCCTTCTGTCAACTCTTGTGCCACATCTGTGCACTTAACTGAAGTGCTCCAAGAGAATAAGATAATGTTTATAGTCCAAATATTATTAAGAGCTAATAATATTCGACATATCTATTTTTAGACTCGAAATCTAAAAATAGATTCCGCCCAATATGTCTAAAAATAGAATTCCATATATTTTTCGTCACTTGACCAACCATCCACAAATAGCATCCTGCAACTCATAGAACATGATCCATATGTCTAAAAATAGACTTTGCGCCAAAAATAGCTTGCAGGCCTACTTAGTGAAGGCGACTTCTTTCCACTAAGCTCATCATCTTGTTGCAATCTCAACAGTCCCTAGAGATAATTTGTGGCGTAGAATGGAAGAACTTGAAATTCCTTTTCATTATAGAGTTGTCATCCATAGACTTTATGAAGAGGTGAAAGTCAAAATTAGAACCTCAACGGGCATTTCAGAAAGCTTTAGAAGTGACACTAGAGTCAAGAAAGGTTGCCCTCTATCCCCTACTCTTTTTGGTTTATATATTGATAAATTGGAAGAGTGGATAAATTTTCAAGGTGGGGATGGTGTTCGGTAGGGGGAGTTTGTGATAAAGCTTCTTTTATATGTTGATGATCTTGCATTGATTTCTAAACCGTCTGATGGATTACAGATGCACCAAAATTCCCTTGAGAATTTTTGAAGATCAGTGGGGATGCAAGTCAATATTAGCAAGACCAAGATAATGAATTTCTCTAATAAAAGGAAGCAGAGTCAAGATATGTTCTACTTAGAATTCTCAATAAGAGCTTTGTAGTTGTGTTGAGAATTTTATTTTGCTACTTAGACTTGCTTGTATCTTTGTTTATGGTTCATTAATATTGGGCTGATTCTACTTGGTCATTTCATCTTTGCCTCTGCTCCATCATCTCCTCATCTGACAACCAAGAGTGAAAACACTTATGGCGGCTTTCGGGCCCACATACCAGATGGGGCTCCTATCCCAAATGGTGTGAGGTCTATTTGGGACCTTTCACCGGGGAGACCCCCCTTGTTTTCAGCAGTACAATTTTTCCCGTCAACAAACGGTATAAACATAACCCGACTGAGCGTAGATTAGGTCATATTTTAATGCAATTTGGAGAGCGACTTCTTCAATTTGAGGGAAATGCGATGCGACATATTTTCCTGGAATCAAATGAATAGGTGGGTCATGATCACAAATAGGTGGGAGTCCTTTGGGAGTATCAAACACCTTGGAATGATTTTCCAAGGATTTTTGGAGATCTAGAGAAATAGATGATTTTCATGTTGGAACTGCTAGTGGGTATAATTGTGCACTTACGCCCTGTTGTTCTTTCTTCAGAAGCTTTGTCATGAAATTAGAGCTTATTATATTTCCTGGATTCCCTAAAATACCCCGTAATTCGATTTCCTTTCCTTCCGAAAAAAAATTCAAGAAAATTTCTTGAAAATTAAAAGCTACCGTCCCAAAATATTGTAACCATTTTACTCCTAGTACAACATCAGCACCTCCCATTGGAATGGAAATCATTGGACTATTCAATACATATTCCCCCATGGCTAGCTTGATATTATGGAATTTTCCAGAGCAATGTATAGTTCCTCCATTTGCAACCATCACTTGACATTCTGGTGCTGGGTATAGGAAACAATTCAATTCCTTGGCTACCTTACAATGAATAAAATTATGGGTACTACACGAATCAATCAACACTATTACCTTTTTCTTCTTGATATGTCCTTCTATCTTGAGAGTTTGAGGAGTGGTAATTCCTGCCAATGCATTACATGATATAGTCGGACTCATTTCTTCCTCTTCTTGGGTTGGTTCCTGGTGTATATCCTCTTCTTGTTCATTTTCTTCTTCCTCTTCACAATCTATGTAAAATAATTTCTTCTCAGCGCACTTATGACCTTTAGTGTATTTTCTATCACAACTGTAGCAAAGCCCTTTTGCTCTTTTTTCTTCCAATTTTTGTGGTGTCAACCTTTTAGGTTGTGGAAATCTAGGCGTAGCAACACTTCCTTCTTTATAGAATTGAGTGGTAGGCTTCCTTGTCGCCATAATTTTACATTCAACTTTTCTTGCCAACCTGAATGCCTTCTCCAATGAATCAGGTTCCAAAACGCAAACTTCATGTTGGATGTTATCCTTTAAAGTGCCTATGAAGAGATCAATCCTGTGTTCCTCAGGAATATCAGTTACCCTTATATTCAATTTTTTGGAAGTCCTCAATGTGCTGCCCCACTAAACCCTTTTGTTTGAGATTTATCAATTGGGTAAAGAAGGTGTTGCTCTTTGTATCCTCATAATGTGCTATCATTTCCTCCGTAAAAATTGACCAAGTGACAATTTTTTTACGGGAGCAAAGCCATCGATACCATACAAATGTATTTTGTTCTAAATGTAAAGTTGCAATGCGTACCTTATGTGTGTTTTGCACGTTATGGAGATCAAAATATTGCTCCATCTGTAGTATCCATGTTACAGGATCCTTTCCATCAAACTTCCTCATATCCATTTTTGGAATATGGTGGTTCTTCCCACCAACATTAGAGTTTATGAAATCAAGATTAACATTTATTTTGTTCTCATCATGAGTTTCCTCTACTATCTTTTCACCATTAGGAAACATTTCTTGTATCAACTTTTTCAAAATTTCAATGTCTACTTTTAGATCATTCTTCATGTTTTCCATGTTCTCTTTCATTTTTTCTTCCATGTCCTCCATCTTAGCTTCCATGCCAATTTCCATGCCCTCCATCTTAGCTTCCAAACCATTCATCTTAGCTTCCATGCCTTTCTTCAAACCATCCATCTTAGTTTCCACACCTTTCTTGAAAACTTCCATTTCATTTTTTGTTGCTCTTTGCGATAGGTGCACTTGATCTTGTAATTTTGACATCTCATGTTGCATTTCTTTGTCTTCATGAGTCATAGTAGAGCCTTCTAAAGGCTTAATGGGTGTTGAATTCTTTTTAGGGGGAATTTTAGAACCCTATACTGGTATCTATTCTTCAATACGCCCTTGGAATAAATTCAAAATAATTTTTTGAAATGAGACTTACGTAATTCGAAAAACAATACACACCTTTTTCTTGCTTTTGAGGATCTCGATATTAAAACTGAATTATCTCTGTGATTTTGGATCTTCAATAACTGAAATTTGGCCCTAAGGTAGCCCTCTGAATCTTCTTTCAAATGCCACAGGTCTGACCTAATTTTGATTCTTCAAGACAAATTTATGCCTAATCTCCCACAATGACCTAATTATGGACTAGTTCAGTAGAGCGAACTTGTACGACTTTCCACGTGTCATTGTTTCCTCCTTCGGCTCTGAATTTATAGACAGGCAACTACAGTTTGTGAACTTTCGGCTAATTTTTGCAGCATTCCAATCCGATGCTTAGAGGGAGATTTATGAAGATTTTCCCATGATAACCTCTTTGGGATGAAATTCGGGAGCCTAAAAAAGCCCTAACTTCCACAAATCATATCTCCAAAAATATTATGAACCAAACTATGAAATTTTGCGACCATTTTCCTCAGGATTTCGGCTTCAAGATCTAAACATTTCAGCTTCTAAAACCTTGTAGAATAATATTTATAGTGAAAATTCCCGATGAACTGTTTAGGTTAAATTCAGGAGCCTGGAAAAAGCCCTAACTTCCACACATCATATCTCCAAAAATATTGTGAACAAAACTCTGAAATTTCGTGACACTGTTCCTCAGGATTTTAGCTTCGCACCCTAAAAATTTCATCTTCTGAACCTTCGTAGAAAAAATGTTATATCGAAAATTCCACGATGACCTGTTTGGAGCAGTGAAACCCTAGAATCCAAAGCTCTGATACCAAATGTTGTGAAGCCAGCTCCAAAAATAGAAGAAAAGAGAGATCAATGCCTTATAAATTAGCCACTTCGAGGGGGAAACCTCTAATACATTACATATATGAACAATTCTTAGATGATACAAATGAAAAAACCTCCTTTCTATATATAGGAGTCCATGGGGCCACAATGTAATCCTAGTGGGGTCACAATGTAATCCTAGTCGACCTAACAATAATAATTTAAGGGCACAATAATAACAATATGGGGATTACAAGGGTACAATAATAACAATAAGGGGGTTACACTAACAATAATAAGGGAATATACTAGTAATATAGGGGCCTAACAAAAATATATTGTTGTGTACTATTAGTAGGGAGAGGTGCTTTTAGTGGTAAATTTTAATGCTAGAACAACAAATCAACAAGCTAGTATTCTTTGTTGCAAAGAGGATCATAATCATATTTGGCTCACTGAAGAGGAGAATCCCCAATGGGTGAGATGCTCAGAAGATGACAAAGTTAGCAATCATTTTGGAGAGGAATTTCTTACACTGTGTGGGGCTTTCAACTTAATTATTTGCAATGTTCTGGACAGATGGAAAAGTTCTGGGAACTTCACTTGCAACACATAAAATGGGGCAAGTGTTGTTGATTATTTTATTGGAGAGAATAATTGGGACTTAAAATTAGACGATAACCCAATTTATATGAAGTTATCATGGGTATAAGAAAGGCAGCATAAGAGAAAAACCCAATGCTCTCGACAATCACTACCAAGGGGAAAAATTATTCTAACACAAAAAAATTGTACTAGAGATTAAGTCATAAAGATAAAACTTGTTTCCAAAGCTTCAACAGTCATGACTTAACAAATATAATTCAAAGGGCACTTGAGAATTGCAAAAGAGCAAAAAATAGGAAATTGGAATCAAATTGTTTTCCTGTAAATGCTTGGTTTGATGAGGAATGCAAAATGGAAAGGAGAACCTTGAAAAAGACAGGCAAGGAGAGGATGAATGTAAATTTCTATAAGCAGATACTAAAAAGGAAAAAATATGAGTTCATGCAAACAAGGCGAGAAGAGTTAAATATCTAGGCATGAATAACCCAAAAATTTTCTAGGAGGAACTTCAACCAAGGAATAAGAAAATCGAAAATAATATTACAGCTAATCAACGGTTTGAATATGCAAGAAAACTCTATGAGAAAGAATTAGAGGTTGAGCCTCCCTGGGGGCTCAACACAACTACAAAGCTCTTCCCATTACAGGAGGTGGAGATTGGAATTAAAAAGCTGAAAACAGGAAAGACAAAAGACTTGGTTGAACTTCAAACCAAGTATCTAAAATGGGGAAGGAACACTCTTGTACCACACATCATGGAAATATTCAACAACATAATTCAACAAGGATTCCCAAGAGATTGGACAAATAGCCTAGCAATACCCCTTTTTAAAATTGGAGACATTAATAATCCATCCAATTATAAAACCATTATGATTAATCCTTTGTTTGCAAATATTTTCGGAAACATGGTAGAAAATAGAATTAGTAAGTGGGAAAAAGTAAAAGAAAAGAGGGAAAAAGGAAAACCGGGTTTTAGGCCAAAGAATTCTATAGTGGATCACTGATCTAAAAATGGAAGTATTTGTAATGCTATGCAAAGTATCCATTTCCATTTAATTAAGTGTGCAAACTATTCTCCATATCTTGCAGGTTAAACAAAGTGTTTTTGGTAATTGTTTCGAAGTTTTTGTGTGAAGACATGTTAATTAAGTTTACTGTTTAACATATTATAACAGCAATACACAATGAGATAAATTCACCATAGCATAACACAACAAAATGATGAGGCAGTTCACCCCTCATGGGCTAAATCTGTCAGGTCCAAGGTTCCCAATGGGCATGTCCTTGCTCTATTAAGTTGCTCAAAATGGTTATACAGTGAAATATATGCCTAAAAGGGAAAAACAAGTTGTTAATTTGACTTCATAATACATAAATAACCTAAAAATGGCTTTTGTTTCACCTCAAACAGTGAAGTACAACCCAATACAGCTCCATCTTCCTGATGACCCTAGTGGCCCTTTCCTCTTTCCTTAAGCAAAAATGGCTGAAGAACATCTCTGTTCACTCTGCAACCTGTCCCAAACACTCCAAAATACTCAAGAAACCCAAAATTGACTAAGATTTTGTCGCAATTGGTTCAATATTGTGAAATTTATGGCCTCCCAAAGAAAACTGCACAATTTCCCTAGAAAACCCCACCAAATGTGGGAAAACTCCAGTTTAACTCGACAAAAATGATGGACGGATAAGACTGGTGGAACCGCACCACTAAATTAGGGACAACATTAATTGTGACTGCAAGTTTGAAGCACATTCACATGCGGATTGGGCAGAAACTGTAAGTGCTGGCGGATAAGGTTTTAAAGACCCCGCCCATGGTCACAGGTCGAGGTCACTTGGCCAGGGGGCTAGCACCCGAGTTCTTAACCCTGATCTTTCTGCCAGTTGTATGGGGCTTAGCCCTTGGTTATAGCGTTGGTCATGGGATCTTAACCCTTAGCCTTGAGGGCTTAAACCAACTTTCTCCATCGTTGTAAATGGCTCTTGGCCCGTGGTTCTTGTCCGCCGGTCACGTGACATCAACAGGGATGGCCCCCCTAGCCTTTTGTCCATACAAAAATGCACAAGTCGACTCAAATGTTTCTCTAACCTGAATGAGTTCACGACTTTATGTTTACTTCCTGCACGAGGTGACCCGACTGGTCGTTTAATGCCGCCTGACTCGCCCTCTGCACGAATTCTTGCCCATGGTATAACGGTCAGGTCGACCCTGCCCGATGAGTCGGGTCGAGGGTTCAACGCACCTTGACCTCCAAATTTCAACATTTTTTTAACCAATGGCCTGGGGCGACGTGGTAGCCTCTGGGCAGGCCACATGGCACCCTATGATAGGCCTAAAAGAAACTTTAATTAAAAAATGAAATTTGCCACATAAATTTTCTGAAAATGACAATTTTTTTGGTTCAAAAGTCTCGTTTTGAAGGTCATTGGGTGTTTTCCAACTTCATTAACTTTCACATACAACATCGAATTTGAGTCCCATTCATGGCACCAGAATCACAGTGACGAGCCCTTTCCGGTCGTTCAGATTTCAACAAATTCTGAGCAGTTCCATTTTTAAGCATTTTTTTCAACTTGGACATGATCTCCTGATCACACCTCCCAAATGGGAAGCTTTTGGACCCCAAAAGCTCTCTGAATTATGGAAATTGAAGATGAGGAGACTGATTCTCCACTCTTCCAACCTTGAACCACTGAAATCTTCTTGACTTCATCAAATTGAGCTTCTCATAAAAAGATAATTTTTTCCTTGAATCCGTTGACCGACTATTGCTAACCTTGATTGAGTTATGATGCAAATTTTTGAAACTTGCAGAACAGAAACTATAATTTGCAGAAAACATACTACTCCTACAATGGTCTACCTTCAAAGGAAACTAAAATTGAGATTCGCCTTGCCAACATTCCTTATAGAAATTTTTTTCCAAATGAGTCATGTACTTGTGTCGATTCCCAACCAAGTTTTCTCGCCATACCAATCTGCCATTCTGAAACCAGCAATGACCCTTGTTGAAATTTGTGCCCTCTTTTCTTGCATGCTTTACCATCTCTTGGATTTTTGTACCACCTTGCATTGACACTTTTTTCTCAGCACCGATCGACACCAAAGGCACTTTCTGCAACATCTTGTCATCTTCTTCCAAAGACGACTTGCTTTTAGATTGAAACATATCATCATTTACATCAGCAATAACATGAAAAGGATTATGTACAAAATATTTTTGCTTAATCATCAACAAAGTCAAATTTTGACTTGCATTGACAAGCCTTTTCAATTTCCCTGCATTCACTAAAGAAGATTCTAGCTTCTTCCGATGTGCTCTCACAATAAACTCCTTGCCATCCTTGAATAGGTGATACTTGTTCTCATGGCGATGGAAGATCGCTTTTCTGTCATATAAGTACGGACTACCCAACGCCACACATGTAATGTCAAGAAGTACCACATCTAGTTCAACCAAGTCAACATAATGAGCTGTTATGGCGAAGCGCAACATGCGCTTCCTTGAAACTTTTAAATTAGCATCCTTGCAAATACAACCAAGTGGATATGGCTTTCGATGTGGAATGGTTTCAAGTTTCAACTTCTTGACTAAGTCTTCTGAGATGAGATTTTCTTGAGACCCACTTTCAAATAGTGTGTCTATCATTGTGTGTTTGGCTATTATCCTCACATGAAACAGCGCTATCCTCCTCTCTTCATTTGGAGCTTCTATGTAACAGTTTAAAGTGCTAGAACTAGGATTTGTTTCCTTGACAATCTCTTTCCCCTTTATGTTTTTTAGTACCATGTCTATGCTTTTAGTTTCATCACCTGATTCAGACCCTAAGACTTGTTCAACAGTTGCAACCATTTTTCCCTTTTCTTTGGCCTTATCTTTGGTTTTAAATTTTTCTGGTTTAAGCTCTAGATGAAGTTTCCAGCAATGGTCTTCATCGTGGCTTGTTTTGGAACAGTTTTTACAAAAGAACTTTCCTTTTTCTTTCCTAGATTTTACATTTCTTTTTCTACCTTTTCCTTTAAATTCACTACCCTCATTCCCATCAAAAGATTGTTTACCTCTAGCCTATAAATGTGTGGCTTGTACACAAACCTCATCTAGACTAGTATGTTTGAACATAAGGATAGTATGTATAAGATAGTTGTGTAAACCACCTATATATCTCAACAAAGTTTCTTGGCTATTCAAACCAATTCCAAGTAATAAATCCCTTCGTCTAAACTCTTGAGTGTAAGCTTGAACACTTTGTCCCTTAAGTTGTCTAAAAATTTTCCAATTCATGATAGCCTTTTGTAAATGAGCTAATGGATAAAATTGTTGCTTAATTGTGGAAATAAATTCAGCCCATGATAAAGTGATCTTACCATGTTTTTTAATTTCATCCTTGGTCTTGGCTTCCCACCATACCAATGCTGCTCCTTCCATTCTCAAAGAGGTTAACTGAATCTTGGTGTCATCTTCATGAAGGTTTTGTATCCTCAAATAAACTTCCAACTATCTTATCCAATTGTCAAGTTTCTCTGCATTGACCTCACCATTAAACATAGGCAACTCAAATTTAACATCAAGCTTTAAAAATGGACTTTTACCATAGGTTTTAAACTTGTGAGATTGATTCACCGAAGTTGAGGATGACGATGTAGAGGAAGATGATGAAGATGGGGATGGTGGATCACCATTTCCTCCGTGTCCTTTCTTTGACTTGTCATCACTTTTCTTTCCTCCTGGAGAACCATCTCCTTCTTTCTGGTATTTAGACCCTTCTCCAACAAGCCTATCATTCCTTTCTTGGTAAAGTATCCTCACCATCTCCGTCATGTCTAGGAAAGCCTTTCAGAATACCCGTTCTTCTTCTTTGGGATCAATGTCTTCAGGAGCTTCTCCTTCTCCCAAAGACATTCTTGAGGCTTCTTCAATGGCTCTTGGAGGTGGCTCTCTAACCCTTCTTGGTTGTGGATTACTTTGTGCGCTAACCAAGTGTCCTTCACCTCTCTTGAGTTGAAGCCTAGTAAGCATCAAAACTTGCAAACAATCAACTATATATTTGCACAAGAACAAATGCAGAGTAAAACTCTAGCTCCTAAGGCTCAAATCTTGAGCTTTGATACCATCTGATCTGAAAATGGAAGTATTTTTAATGTTATGAAAAGCATCAATTTCCATTTAATTAAGTGTGCAAAGTATTCTCCATGTCTTGCAGGTTAAACAAAGTGTTTTTGGTAATTGTTTCTGAGCTTTTGTGTGAGGAAATGTTAATTAAGTTTACTGTTTAAAATATTATAACAGAAATACACAGCAAAAGAAATTCACCATAGCATAACACAGCAAACTGATGAGGTATTTCACCCCTCCTAGGCTACATCTGTCGGGTCCAAGTCTCCTAATGGGCATGTCCTTGCTCTATTAAGTTGCTCAAAATGGTTATACAGTGAAATATATGCCTAAACAGGAAAAACAAGCTGTGAATTTGACTTCAGGAGATAGAAATAAGCTAAAAATGGCTTTTGTTTCACCTCAAACAGTGAAGTACAACCCAATACAACTCCATCTTCCTGATGGCCCTGGTGGCCCTTTCCTATTTCCTGAAGCAAAAATGGCTGGAGAACACCTCTGTTCACTCTGAAATCTATCCCAAACACTCTAAAATTCTCAAGAAACCCAAAATTTGACTAAGATTTTGTCCCAATTGGTTCAATATTGTGAAATTTATGGCCTCCCATAGAAAATTGCACAATCTCCCTAGAGAACCCCACCAAATGTGGGAAAACTCTAGTTTAACTCGAAAAAAATGGCGGACGGATAAGACTGGTGGAACCATGCCACTAAATTAGGGGCAACATTAATTTTGACTGCTATTTTGAAGCGCATTCATATGCGGATTGGGCGGAAACCGTAAGTGATCGCGGATAAGGTTTTAAAGACTGCACCCATGGTCATGGGTCGAGGTCACTTGGCTAGGAGGCTAGCACCCAAGTGCTTAACCCTAAACTTTCCACCTGTTGTATGTGGCTTAGCCCTTGGTTATAGCGCTGGTCACAAATTCTTAACGCTTAGCCTTAATGGCTTAAACCAACTTTCTCTGCCGTTGCAAATGGCTCTTGGCCCGTGGTTCTTTTCCGCCAATCACGTGACGTCGACAGGGCTACCCCCCCCAACCTTTCACCCATACAAAAATTCATGAGCCGACTCAAACGTTTCTCCGACCTGAATGCATTCACGACTGCCCATTTACTTCCTATATGAGGCGACCCAACTAGTCTTTTAATGCCGCCCGACTCACCCTCTGGACGAGTTCTTACCCATGGTATAACAGTGGGGTCAACCCTGCCCAATGAGTCGGGTCAAGGGTTCGTCCCACCTTGACCTCCAACTTTCAACATGTTTTTAACCAATGGCCTGGGGCCACGTGGTAGCCTCCGGGTAGGCCACATGTAACCCTATGATAGGTATAAAAAAAACTTCAATTAAAAAATGAAATTTGCCATATAAATTTTCTGAAATTGACAATTTTTTTTGTTCAAAAGTCTTGTTTTGAAGGTCATTGGGCGTTTTCAAACTTTAGTAACTTTCACATACGACATTGGATTTGAGTCTCGTTTGTAGTGCGAGTAACGATGAGTCTTTCTAGTCGTTGAATGCAACCAGGTCGGCAGTTCAATTTTTGAGCATTTTTTCAACTTGGACATGATCTCACGATCGATCATGACATCATGTGGAGACACATTATTGAAAAAGGTTTTGGGGGCGGGGGGGTAAAGAAGAGTATTTTGTTGTTTGTTGACTTCAAAGGCATTTGACACAATCCGCAGCCCAGAAATTTGAATACTGATATATTATTCACAGGGATTCTCTGATCACACACTATTTTAACTTCATGCACAATACATAATCTCTTCTACCATTGATCATTAATTGCGGAAATAAAAACAATTGCATGCGCACATTAAAACCATAAACAATCACACATATGAACACGGTATTTTATGGGAAAGCTTAAAGCTGAAAACCCCCAAATATCTGTATATTATATGTCATAGATATCATGTAGCAATCATTATACAAAGCTCCTCACAAAGCTCTCAGTACAATCTCCAATTTCTACACACTAATCAGGTCCGATCTAGCAAAACACATGCTCCAATCTCACCTTTTTGAAGCATTACTCTATTGCGTAATCAATCTTTGTAGGATGGCTCATTAAATAACCCAGACACGCTTGTCTTGCACAATCCTCATGGCTCCTCCAATTAGTTGTTGCAAATATGCAACAGTATAGTCACAACTGATAGGCAACCGGCTCTTTCACCTATCTCTGCACTAGTCTCCACTGAAACTATCCATGCACTGAAGTTAACTGATGTATTCTTTAGTTGATTAATGAGTTTATAATTAGTGAATTAATTAATAATTAATTCACACCACCCTTCACTAGTGTATTAATCAGTTAGACTACATACAACTAGTTCAACTATGTTTAGATTAGTTAAATTGAACACAACTCCATTAACTCCTCAATCAACTCCACCAAACTCTATCGCATGAGTTCTAACTGAAGTATCCATGCAATAGCTCCACTTAACCCTTAGGAATAGCGTAATTCCTTCTGTCAACTCTTGTGCCACATCTGTGCACTTAACTGAAGTGCTCCAAGAGAATAAGATAATGTTTATAGTCCAAATATTATTAAGAGCTAATAATATTCGACATATCTATTTTTAGACTCGAAATCTAAAAATAGATTCCGCCCAATATGTCTAAAAATAGAATTCCATATATTTTTCGTCACTTGACCAACCATCCACAAATAGCATCCTGCAACTCATAGAACATGATCCATATGTCTAAAAATAGACATAGTCTAAAAATAGACTTTGCGCCAAAAATAGCTTGCAGGCCTACTTAGTGAAGGCGACTTCTTTCCACTAAGCTCATCATCTTGTTGCAATCTCAACAGTCCCTAGAGATAATTTGTGGCGTAGAATGGAAGAACTTGAAATTCCTTTTCATTATAGAGTTGTCATCCATAGACTTTATGAAGAGGTGAAAGTCAAAATTAGAACCTCAACGGGCATTTCAGAAAGCTTTAGAAGTGACACTAGAGTCAAGAAAGGTTGCCCTCTATCCCCTACTCTTTTTGGTTTATATATTGATAAATTGGAAGAGTGGATAAATTTTCAAGGTGGGGATGGTGTTCGGTAGGGGGATTTTGTGATAAAGCTTCTTTTATATGTTGATGATCTTGCATTGATTTCTAAACCGTCTGATGGATTACAGATGCACCAAAATTCCCTTGAGAATTTTTGAAGATCAGTGGGGATGCAAGTCAATATTAGCAAGACCAAGATAATGAATTTCTCTAATAAAAGGAAGCAGAGTCAAGATATGTTCTACTTAGAATTCTCAATAAGAGCTTTGTAGTTGTGTTGAGAATTTTATTTTGCTACTTAGACTTGCTTGTATCTTTGTTTATGGTTCATTAATATTGGGCTGATTCTACTTGGTCATTTCATCTTTGCCTCTGCTCCATCATCTCCTCATCTGACAACCAAGAGTGAAAACACTTATGGCGGCTTTCGGGCCCACATACCAGATGGGGCTCCTATCCCAAATGGTGTGAGGTCTATTTGGGACCTTTCACCGGGGAGACCCCCCTTGTTTTCAGCAGTACAATTTTTCCCGTCAACAAACGGTATAAACATAACCCGACTGAGCGTAGATTAGGTCATATTTTAATGCAATTTGGAGAGCGACTTCTTCAATTTGAGGGAAATGCGATGCGACATATTTTCCTGGAATCAAATGAATAGGTGGGTCATGATCACAAATAGGTGGGAGTCCTTTGGGAGTATCAAACACCTTGGAATGATTTTCCAAGGATTTTTGGAGATCTAGAGAAATAGATGATTTTCATGTTGGAACTGCTAGTGGGTATAATTGTGCACTTACGCCCTGTTGTTCTTTCTTCAGAAGCTTTGTCATGAAATTAGAGCTTATTATATTTCCTGGATTCCCTAAAATACCCCGTAATTCGATTTCCTTTCCTTCCGAAAAAAAATTCAAGAAAATTTCTTGAAAATTAAAAGCTACCGTCCCAAAATATTGTAACCATTTTACTCCTAGTACAACATCAGCACCTCCCATTGGAATGGAAATCATTGGACTATTCAATACATATTCCCCCATGGCTAGCTTGATATTATGGAATTTTCCATAGCAATATATAGTTCCTCCATTTGCAACCATCACTTGACATTCAAGTGCTGGGTATAGGAAACAATTCAATTCCTTGGCTACCTTACAATGAATAAAATTATGGGTAGTACCCGGATCAATCAACACTATTACCTTTTTCTTCTTGATATGTCCTTCTATCTTGAGATTTTGAGGAGTGGTAATTCCTACCAATGCATTACATGATATGGTCGGATTCATTTCTTCTTCTTCTAGGGTTTCTTCTTGGTGTATATCCTCTACTTTTGAATTTTCTTCTTCATTTTCTTCCTCCTCTTCACAATCTATGTAAAATAATTTCTTCTCAGCGCACTTATGACCTTTAGTATATTTGCTATCACAACTGTAGCAAAGCCCTTTTGCTCTTTTTTCTTCCAATTGTTGTGGTGTCAACCTTGTAGGTTGTGGAAGTCTAGGGTAACCTTGCTGTTTTTATAGATGTAGTGGTAGGCTTCCATGTCGCCACAATTTACATTCAGACCTGCCCATAGCCTAAATTCCTTCTCGATGAATCGGGTTCTGACGTGTACTTCATGTTGGATGTATCTTTCATTCTTTATGAAGACATCAATCTTGTGTTCCTCGGAATATCGGTTACCCTTATATTCAATCTTTGGAAGTCCTCGAAATGTTCCCATGTGCTCCACCTTTGGACCCTTTTGTTTGAAATTTATCAATTGGCTAAAGAAGGTGTTGCTCTTTGTATCCTCATAATGTGCTATCATTTCCTCCGTAAAAATTGACCAAGTGACAATTTTTTTACGGGAGCAAAGCCATCGATACCATACAAATGTATTTGTTCTAAATGTAAAGTTGCAATGCGTACCTTTTGTGTGTTTTGCACGTTATGGAGATCAAAATATTGCTCCATCTGTAGTATCCATGTTACAGGATCCTTTCCATCAAACTTCCTCATATCCATTTTTGGAATATGGTGGTTCTTCCCGCCAACATTAGAGTTTATGAAATCAAGATTAACATTTATTTTGTTCTCATCATGAGTTTCCTCTACTATCTTTTCACCATTAGGAAACATTTCTTGTATCAACTTTGTCAAACCTTCCATGTCTGCTTTTAGATCATTCTTCATGTTTTCCATGTTGTCTTTCATTTTTTCTTCCATGTCCTCCATATTAGCTTCCATGCCTTTCTTCAAACCATCCATATTATTCTTCAAACCACCCATCTTCACTTCCACGCCTTTCCTCAAAACTTCCATCTTAGTTTCCACACCTTTCCAGAAAACTTCCATTTCATTTTTTGTTTGCTCTTTGCGATGAGTGAACTTGATCTTGTAATTTTGACATCTCATGTTTGCATTTCTTTGTCTTCATGGTCGTAGTAGAGCCTTCCTAAAGGCTTAATTGGTGTGTTGAATTCTTTTGGGGAATTTTGGAACCCTATCTTGGTATCTGTTAACCCAAATCGCCCATGGAACAGATTCCAAATAATTTTTTGAAAATGAGACTTACGTAATTAGAAAACAATACACACACTTTTCTTGCTTTTTTGAGGATCTCGTGTATTAAGCTGAATTATCTCACCGCGTTTTTGGATCCTTTGTGTACAGTGGCTAGGAGTAGCCTCGAATCTTCTTTCAAATACTCCAGTCCAGGCCTAATTTTTGATTCTTCAGAATTAAATTTGCTAATCTCTGGAAAGCGGAAGCTAAAATTGCCTTGGACTAGTTCAGTAGAGCGAACTTGTACGACTTTCCACGTGTCATTGTTTCCTCCTTCGGCTCTGAATTTATAGACAGGCAACTACAGTTTGTGAACTTTCGGCTAATTTTTGCAGCATTCCAATCCGATGCTTAGAGGGAGATTTATGAACATTTTCCCATGATAACCTCTTTGGGATGAAATTCGGGAGCCTAAAAAAGCCCTAACTTCCACAAATCATATCTCCAAAAATATTATGAACCAAACTATGAAATTTTGCGACCATTTTCCTCAGGATTTCGGCTTCAAGATCTAAACATTTCAGCTTCTAAAACCTTGTAGAATAATATTTATAGTGAAAATTCCCGATGAACTGTTTAGGTTAAATTCAGGAGCCTGGAAAAAGCCCTAACTTCCACACATCATATCTCCAAAAATATTGTGAACAAAACTCTGAAATTTCGTGACACTGTTCCTCAGGATCTAAACATTTCAGCTTCTAAAACCTTGTAGAATAATAAAAGGAAGCAGAGTCAAGTAGTTTACATAACCTTTATTGCATTTGGTGAGGTTTATAGGCTGAAGTATGATTGATATTAGAGAAATAAATTGCATAGCATCAATCATTATCATTTTTGGGATTTTGACTTAGTAACTAGGACTTCCAAGTCATCCATCCCAAGACTTCTTTTACTTAAGTATATTTAATTATTGAGTTTTTCTGCACGATTAAGTCCACTTAGCTTGCTGTCCCATTTGCAAAAATTTAGCAAGTATTACACCATACTAACTATTTAGTTAGAGCTCCTTTCACACTTCTCATTTAATTGAGGGGCTTTCACAATGCAATATATAAGATATTATTTTCAAGATTCACTAAGTAAAGCAAGTCATTAAACTATGACCATATCCATGAGTATTAGCATTTAATAAATGTAATGTAGCATCATAGAAGAAAACCCACTAGGTAACTAAGAAGATATAAATAAAGATGTAGTCCTTATTGATAATGTATAAGAATAATAATAATACTACTTTTTTAAGGTCATGCCTAAACAATTTGATTGTTAAAGGTGTATATACTTCACCCCTCTTTGGATTTGAACATGTAACCTCTTAGAGAATAATACATGTTTTTTACTATTATATTCACTCAAAAACTTATTTAGAGGTTACCCCATAACAAGATAAACAAACTTCATTGTTATAAACATTTTGACTACCACCACTATTAACTCTCATGATTACCACTATAAACCTATTTTCATTTAAAAAAAAATTTAAGTAGGGTGGTCTAATTATTAAATAGTCCATAACAATATGGATTAAGCGAGAGTGGGTGATCCCTTAGACTGCGAAGTCCAATGAACGTCATTAAAAGCTATTCATTCATTATATATATTTAATGTAAAATCTGGTAAAATTTTATTAAAATTATAAAATTGATCTGTATAATTTATACAATTTAAATGCTCCAAAAATTTTCAAAAACACATTTTAAAAATAATAAAATATCAAAATTATAATTTAAAAAACAAACAAACAAACTGCACATCTCATATTCTAACTGCTTTTAACTAGCTAAATAACGCTTCTAACTTGCTAAATAACACAACATTCAACACATTTTAAAAATAATAAAATATCAAAATTATAATTTAAAAAACAAACAAACAAACTGCACATCTCATATTCTAACTGCTTTTAACTAGCTAAATAACGCTTCTAACTTGCTAAATAACACAACATTCAATCGATCTTAATGACAGCGAGAGACAAAATGGCGGCCAGTGGCGTATATCATCACGGACGGGCATATTTCCATCACTTTCAAAAAAACCTAACTAAAACATAAAGATATTTTAGACACAATAAAAAGATCAACTGATCAATGTAGATGACTCCGGAAACTTGCATTTTAATATTTCATACAGTTTAGCGGTGGGCACACCAAAAGGATTCTCCTTTATTACAAAACGACATGTCTTCGTATTATTTCCCCAAATAGAAATAATACATGGACAGGTCACATCGAAATACGTGTCATAAAAAACACAATGACGTGGCACGACATTAAACCGTGCTATTAAAAATCTTTATTGCAGGAGAGAATTATTTGCAAATTGCAGTCATAAGTACATCGATGTGGAATGCCTGAAATCGACTCAATACCTGGACAAATCACGCTGAGACACGTGTCATAAAAAAACAAAATGACGTGGCATTATATTATACCGGATTATTAAAATGTGGATCACAGGAAATAATTAGTTGTAAATTGTTATCATAAGTACATGGAAGTGGAATGCCCGCTGGAGCTGCGATGCGGCGAAACTTGTGGACAGCGATGTATCGTTGGCAGTTGGTTAAAATAAAGACTCGGTGGGCCCAGGATGACGTCAGACATACATTATAGGGCGTGGTAGCGGACTGTTGAATTCTTTCTTTTTAAAGAGAGACAAATTGCTATGATAACCTGTCCCTTTCATTGTTTGTAATGATTCCTTTTCCGCTCCCCCTCCTCTCCGTCCATTCGTTTCGGTAGATTCTTGCTCGCCTTAGCCGTTCAATTCTGGTCCTTCGGATTCCTTTTTCTGCCTTTCCGTGCAAGAGTCGCTTCAGAGAAACAGCGAGGGATGGTTTTGAGGTCGTGGGGCTTTCAGGCCGGCTGGATCCCATTGGGGTCGTTTTCAATTCCATCTGATTTTATACCCACGAACTGGATTTGACCTTTCAATCACTCAAACTTGACTGTGCCGCCCTCTGTTCTCTATTTATTCATCTCTCACACCCTTCTTCACAGCATCGGAGGTCCAGGGTTCGAGTCTCTTCCTTCGCTCCTCATGGGGTTCCTCGTCATTCCCAGACTGCTGCTGCATGCCGCAGTTTTGGTAGGCTGCATAAAGAACGCCATTTCCTGGGCTCTCCAGTGTGTTGGGTTGCCCGAGATACTGGAACCCGAGACCTCCGGCTCCTTTTCACGGCAAGAAGCAGACTGTAATCCATCGGGGCAGGAGGAAATAATAAGAGAATGGCTGCCCGTTACTACGTTTGGCGAGTTTGTGCAAAGATTTCATGGGGGAGTTGCAGAGGATGATGCTGTGTGTGCTGTGTGTTTGAGCAGGATGGAGGAGGAAGATGAGATGAGAGAATTGTGTAATTGCTTTCATGTATTTCACAGGAATTGTTTGGAGAAATGGCTCCATCAACGTCAGACGACGTGCCCTCTCTGCAGATGCTGTCTCCTGCCGGAACCCGGAATGGAAAGGGCAGATACGATGGCCCCTCAGAGTAATCAGTCATGGCTTGTGGACGGTATCTCGTTTTTATTTTCTCAAGATTGAGGAGGTTACACCTTGTAACATGTGAAAGAGAATTGAATCATTTCCCTGCGTTGCAGTTATCTGGGTTGGAGTATAAAACTAACAATGGAGAGTATCTCCTTGACTGTAAGGTTACAGATTTCGTTCTTCGCTAATATGATCCCAACTTCATTTCAATGTTATGAATGTTTTCTCTCTTCCCATTTTTAATATTGCAAATTCGTATTGATTTTGCCAGTGTATGGGTCTGAGACAGAGCTCCAATATATGAAAGACAATCGCAGTAAAAGACAAAAATTTAGCTCAATTCAATTTAACAGTAGTATTAACTTTCACCGAATCGATAGATTAATATTTCAGGCAATATTTCTCCAAATCGAAATTATTAATATTTCATATTCACATATTATATAATATTTCATATTCACATATGATGAGATTTTGTTTCGTTTGTTAATTTGCGCATTCATTGTTGTAGATGTGCAAAATAAAACCCAAAACACTATTATGAAAAGGGAAGTTTATTGTAGATGTGCAAGAAAATATCCAAAGATGTAAAATAAAAATTATTTTTATGAAGAGACCAGGGTTTAAAAATCGAAGGAAGATATAAAAGAAGAGAAGTTTTATATTTCAATGTTACCTAAATTTATAGGTTTTAATTTTTTTTTTTTTATTGTAGCTGTTAAAATATCCATGCTTGCCTAGAAAATAATAAAAAAATTGTGAGAGTAAACTCTTTTAAAAAAGAGTTTAAAAGGGAAAAAAAGAAAATATGAATGAGGAAATTAAAGACGCTCAAGATAACCCAACTCAAGGATAACTTTTTTCATGTGCAATTTTCTCTTCACTAGTTACTTACTCCAAGTTAAGAACACCACCTTGAAATATGTACGACACTCTAATTATCACACCTAAAAATAGTAGGATGGTCCTCCTTAATGTCAAACTCAATCAATAACCATTTAAGCCAAATAACTTCATGAATAGCAAGAATTACAACTCAATACTCAATTTCTATAGAAGATAACACAATCATTCGTTGCTTCTTATAGAACCAAGCAATAGGAGCAAAGCTAAGATGCGGAATTTCGATCATCAATTGATCCAACCGAATCAAAATAAATGAAACCCACAAGCAACTCAGTAAATAACTATTCAAGCCAAATAACTCAATACTCAATTTCTATAGAGGATTGGTTGCTTCGTATAGAACCAACCAATAGGAGTAGAGCCAATATGAATTGATCTAAACCAATCAGAATTAATGAAACCCACAAGCTTATAAGTACCAATTGTGTATTAAATTCCAAAATTGGAAGTCACTTGAATATACGTTGGAATATGCTTTTTTCCATTCTAGTGAATCTCATGAGGATATTGAGAGACATTGAGAGAAAAAGGAGTAGACTTACTCGATAAAGTAAATCAAGAGCACACTTTTGTTGAAAGATGTCAATCCCCTCTAAACCTTGATGAAATTGTAGTCCAAGAAAGCAATACATAATGCCAAGTTTAGTCATATCAAACTATCCCATCAATGCTTCCTTTACACTTAGAATCATAGACGAAGAAGGGCCTTAAAAGAACAAAAAAATAGATCTGATACCTCTTATTTATCCACATCTTTCCAAAATGATATTATACTAATAGGTCAATCAAACTTAGATATGACCATGCGATCATAAAAACATCTATACAAAGAGAGAGAATTGAAGATAGTTTTCATTACTTGGAAAATAGATCATACATCATTCTTATTTATGGTAGTAAAAGAAGCTTCTAACTTAGAAGATAAGCTTTACAACACACAATAAAATTGCAACCTAAAATTACAAGTTTTAATGTTATTTTAATGATACTATTAATAAGTCATATTTATTTCAATATATTTAAAATTATTATTATTATTTTTTTTAAAATTCATAATTTTTTTAAAACATATTTATATGATTTAAGGGACTAATATGTTGTTTAAAAAACTCTGGATGTGGGTTTTATATAGTCTTGATGGGCTATAGGGGGCGGCCATGTGGCTCACCACACGACGCTCCCATGTGCCATGGCCTGGGGACACCCGAAGCCTTTATTGCTCACGTGGGTTGGGCTTTAAAGTCCCATGCGCCACCCTTCCCTCGACGTACTCAACGTCTTGTTTATTTACTCCTTCCTGTGCTATGAGGTTCACCATTCCCGCTCCTCCCTCGGCTCTTCAGCCTACTCTGCCGGCCTTCCCTGTGCTTGTGTGGCTTCGGCCCCCCTCGGCTCTGGCTAGAAGCCTCTGGGCTCTGTCTTCTGTCTTGACTCTACAACAATACTGCGCCTTACCCAGGATCGCTAAGAAGCCACGACGCCATCGGCAACGTTGCAGGCGAGTGGGGGCAAGGAGCTTCCCTGCGGCCCCCTCTGCCACATGCTCTCCACTCGGACTTGAATCTTCCTGTCGACTGGGATATGGCGAACTTGTCGCCCTCCATCCTTACTCCGGCCTTACCTCCCACTGTGTTTTCCGACCCTTTAGCTCTTCCCACGCAGCTCTCTGATTCGTATGCTCCACCCTCCTCCTCCCGTTGCAAGAAAAAGGCTCATAAATTAAAATGAAAAATGAAAAATTTATGTTATTTTGTAAAAAAAAACGTCTTTATGTTTAATGGAACTATGAATATTATTAAGGTTTGTTTGTTTTAACGGGAAGGATAGACATTGGTTAGATAAATTAACAACAATATAATTTAAAAAAAATATAATTTTAAAGTTAAATATATTGATGAATTAAATAAATGGAAAATATTTTTATAATTAATAAAAATAGTTAAATATTAAATGTAAAAAGTGCCTCAAAATAATAACATGTATAAAGTCTCATCTTAACTTTACGTCAACTCTTTAAGCTTTTATCATATAAAGAAGACTCTGATACAACATCATTTAAATATATTACCTATTTTGGCATTACATACAAGACTTGTTTTTTAAAAAGAAAAAGTTTGAGTTAAATCTTTAAAATATAAACAATGAGCGCACTTTACACTGTAAGTTACGTGTATTTTGCATTTTAAATCGATTTATAAATTATTGTAACGATTTTACAGACTAAGTTATATATAATTTATATGTAACGATTTTAGAAATTAAGTTATATATAATTTATATGTGACATTATTTTATAGTTAAGGTATAATATACATATGGTGTTATTTTTATAATACTAATAATACTAATATAATTTTATGATTATGGTAAGATTATTTAAAATTAAATATGAAATTGAGTTGTATGATTTTATTATTTTATAATTCATTTAATAAAGATAAATATTTGAATTTTTAATTATTTATTTGATTTTTTTCTTTAAATCAATTTATAAGGGATTTTTGAGGCAATAAAAAATTTTGACAAAAAAAAAATATACTAATAAAATTAACTTTAAAAAAAATAAAATTTAGAGGGAAAATAATAAAACTATTTTTTTTTTTAAATTTTATTTAGGTTTATCTCTTTGTGAGTTCACTCAAACATTAGAAATATACACTTGATGAACGCCTTTTAATAGATAAAAAAAATTGAAAATACATGCAAAAATTCTATGTATGAAAAAAGTGTGTTCGCTTTTTTTCATTTATTTTCAATTTTTTTGGATGTGGATCTACTCAATGTGAAAATTAATTATGTATCAGTGAGTGTCACTCTTAAAATTTAGAGTAGGTACTAGTTGGATGTGAAATGTGAAAATTAATTATGTATCAATGAGTGTCATTCTTAAAATTTGAGTGAATTGACAAGGAGATAAGCCAAAAACACAATAATAATAATAATAATAATAATAAAATCATTTCTTAAAAAAAAACATAATTCTTTATTTAGTGTGCTATAGTCATGCTTACAACAAATTTACTAAAAGATGGTTTCAAAAAATATATATATTTAATAGAGTCCAAAATAAAATAAGAAACTCTCAAAAACAAACTAGAGAGTTGTGTATAGAACACAATTATTGCATTCCATGTTTGTTTGCTTGTAATTACTTTATATAGGCACCTAAAAACCTAATAATTTAAAAAACTATAATAATTGTTGAAATACATATATGTTATTAGCATGTTCCCAACCCACATTTGATGGAATTGTGTTTCGTTGCTAGATTTCCACAAATCCTTCAATTGATGAACAATATCCTCTTCCTTAAAATCTACCTACATAAAATGAGTAGCTAGCCTATTGTTTAAAACTGATAGGAGAGGATCCTTATGGAGATCAAGTGTCAAGTTCCTTATCATAATACATTCATCTTCTAGTGTGTCTATCCTTTGTCTTTGTTGGACCAATAAATTCATGATGGTTGCATTCTTAGAGGCACAATGATGCTTGTTCTCATGCACTTTGGATGTCACTAAGAACAAAAAGCTTCTATTTTTAATATACTCATTGTGTCTCATTATTTTCTTCTAAATTCCAAAAAATCCTTTTTGTACATAATTATCAGTTCCAATTCACATTTCCCTCCAATCTAAACTAGAGTCATGAAATGAAGCCTAAAGGAAATGTCTCTACCCAATATAAGGAACAAGAATGATAGAGGTACCCTGCATGTCCTCTAGGGTTTGAGTCATGCACTAAATTCTTTAATGTAGAAATTCCATCTAAATGCCCATCAAGGGGAATTCCAATATATACGCATATAGAAAGAAAACACTTAGAAAATACATGAAAACAAGAAAAATAAAGGCCAAAGAGAACTTTTCCATTAGCTATATACAAAATATTGATACAAAGACACTCAAACCAAGACATTAATTCTAAGACTTTAATATCAGGACTAATATGTGGAATCCAAAATATAGACACCATACCAAAATCCCTTGATAAAATTCCTTAAATTACCTTGTAAATTAGTAATGATAAAAATGAATTCCAAACCAATGATTTCACAACTAATAAATCTCTTACCTAGAGGTCAAAGGTTGGCCTAGTTACTAAAGCATAAAAACAACAAACTCCTACAATTGGTTGCTACATTATCCCATAATGTCAATGAACATTCAAAAGACTACATTTGATATACATAATGAAGAAGGAAACTTGCATGCTTGAATGATTGGGAATAGTCCTTACAGGTACCATCTCAATGCAAGGTGTTTGGTAATCTTGGAGAGGATTCATGTAAAAACAAATGCATGCTTGGTGTGTCTTTCCATGCCTCAAATACATTACGGGATATAAAAAAGGGTATTTCCCCCCTTTTATTCTAAATACTGAACACTAAAGGTTGTGGCTTTTTTTTGCATTGATTAGCTTCTACTTTATGAATGTGATTGACATGAAAGAATGAAATTTTGGAATAGGTTCTTTCCTCCTTTTTGGCTCAAGAAATGGTCATTGTAAGCCTACTATAAAATCGGTTTATTTTCCCTAACATAATTTTTTTAATTGTGCTAGAATCCCTAATAACTATCAATGATATAACATTAGTTTCCTTAGCCAAGATAATTTCTCATAGAAGTGCACTAAATTATTATTAATTGTTGGTAAATTTACAAAGATCTCATGCATAGTTGATTCCACTCTTCATTTGAGATTGTTAGCACCTAATTTGAACCTTAGGCTCAAGGAAGGCAAATCAGGGTAACCTCAAACCATGCTCAGCTTTGTAGCTAGCCCTACAAGGTCAGGAGAGGGCTCTCTCCATGAAATATTTTCAATGAAATATAAATGCAAAATGATTTTAGGCTAGGTATAGCAGCTCGGAATATGTTATCAAATTTTCTGGGTTATATGGATCAGATGGGGTTGGGAAGTTTGAACCTGGGGAATTAAATCAAAGATACAGGGTATTCTATGGGGCAAGGTAGGCAGGGATTTTAACAACTTTGTTTAAATGATGATGGAGTGTTTAAGACTGGTGAGAAGCTGAAAAGGGCATAGGAGATGGATCCTTTTCAAACAACGGAAAACATAGAGTATTGAATGATTTTCCCAAGGTAGAGAATTATACAATGGATTCTACCTATCTATCTTGAAAAATATCCAAACAGAAATATGAATGAATGAATGGAAAACATAACAATTAACAAATGATCACAAAGGAAAGAACAGTGCTAAAATCCATAACACAGGGATCCCATAAATCAGTGCTACATTTCTTTATTAATTCCTTGCCAAACTTTTACAAAATGGAGCGCAGAGCGTCCTCAATAATTCCAACTTATTCCACCTTTTCCCCCCTTTAAAAATGATGAAGAACTACACTAAATAGATCAGTTTCAAGGGGGGCAGATCCACAGAAGGAGGAGCTTTTTCCACAGCTTTGGAACAGAAATCTGAAGATAGAAAATAAACCAACAATATGCCCCTGAAAAGAAGGAGCAATACATTTGACCACCTGGAGAAATTTGCTGTCATACCCAATGAATGAAAGGAAGAAGTCTGTAGAACAGATCCCTTTTTAATCGCTAATAAAGAGGCCAAGATGATTCAGTGTTTATAATCAGCTCACGGCTTTGACCAATATCTCTATCTTTACTCTTTGAAGAAAAACCCTTTGCCGAAGAAAAAATGCCTTTAAAACCTAATGAAATGGATTGTTGTTTTAATGAAGAAAACCCTTTTTCATTGAAAAAGAGAGAAAGGAAAGGATGGTGGGCCCAAATTGCAATCGCAAATCGCATAACATATGGTGGGGAGAAATCGCGATATGCGATGTACGATGGAGGATAGACCAAGGATAAGGGAGTTGTTGAGGAGGGCGGAAGAATTTATTTTAAAACGAATATGAAATGAAATTTCCACTTGTACATTGAGAAAGACCCCTTTTCTTTTGAAAAGGCGGAAGGGATTTTAGGTGGGACCCAGGGAAAATTGCAATCGCAAATCGGGAAGGGGAGTAGGTTCAAACATTGCGGGAATCGCCGATTGCACAATGCGATTCATCACATCAGAGATGTCGGGAGTGCGGGAATGAAGTGCTAGTGGGGATGCATTTGCGATGGGCGATATGCGATTAATCGCATCGGTGGAAGGGAAGAAATCGCATTGGAGTTTAAGCGCTGGCAGGGAAAACTGTGATGCGATGGTGAGATCGGATCGGAGATGACTCAATCGCATTGGAGGTGTTTGATCGGGAATGGGTCAATCGAGACTATCCGATGCGATGGTGCGATCAGAGTGGAGGTATGAGGGTTAATCGCATCGAAGGTTTGTAGGAGATGGCAATGAAAATATAAAGGGACCTTTGCGATGAAGATTTTAAAATTATATGAAAAGGTAGAAATTATAAAGTTTAAAGGACCAAATGAGAAAGAAGGGTAAGGTTAGGCTTTTGAGGGTTTTTATTCACTTAGGCATATCTTCCAATCCAGAAGTCAGTTTTGGGAGTATGATATACTGTTGGTAAGCTCTTTCCGGGCTCATTTTGATGAACATACTTAAAATGTGATATTGAAAATCCTATGGAGAACACATTTGGAAACCAGGCAAAGAAAAAGCTCCTTTGGCTTTATGGAGATAGCAACTTCTGCAGTTCAACCTATCACATATGGAGACATAAAATTACATAAAAGATGATAATCAAAACAAAGTACCTGGTTTTCACCTTAAAACATGTTTTGAGGAGGTGACAATTACATCCAGCTGAAAGAACAACTCTTTGACTTTCGTAGATACCATGTTTTGAGTTTATTAGACATCCTCATGTCCTCACTGCTTTTATTGACACTTTCCCCATTAATTTGACTATAATGAGACCCTAGAACATGATGAGACCAAACCCTATGACCTAACAACATGAATTTCAAAGTGAAAGTGAATCATGATTGAAGACCATAGAGAGGAGGATCAGCAAGTTTTCACATGACGAAAAATTGATGAAATGACCACTACCATCAATGAATCCATTACCTAATGGAATGATGAAAATTTAATAGTATGGGACTCCTACTATGCAAATGAAAAAGAGTACAATTGGTCATTGATGGCAGTATGAAAAAACTGACACTAACATTTGGCTCCAATGGGGATGGTAGCTCCTTGGAGGTGCCAAGAACACCGTAGACCAAGTAGCCTTATCCACTGGGAAAATATGGTCAAAATACTGAAAACTGTGACAATGCAGACTGAGTATAACTCAAACTATGACTGAAAACTAAATTAAAACCAGCAAACCTTACACATATCATTCAAGTTTTATAGCCTTCACCTTGGGCCCCAAACTTCAATGACTTTGTACGTGAAATCTGACCAGCAATGGCATGGTATATACAATGACTATGACATAATTTTGGACCCATTATCTCAAAAGTGGTAGTGCTTCAAAAGCCTACCATTCACTGGCCCTCCAGGGCAATCTTGGCCATCCATCTCTGTGAGCAAGAAAGCATTCTGTCCCCTGTATGCTGAAATCTTGTACAGTCCTTTCCATAGGTTATCGAACTTACCATGCTTCCCTTTGTTCTCATTTCGTGCATCCCATCTCAACACCACATCTTCCGACTGAAATTTTTTTGCTTTGGTTTTACGGTCATAGATTTTCTTTATTTTTCCTGCAACCAAATAGTGTTCTGAGAAACTTCCTCCCTTGTTTGCTGAAGGTGGATCATTTGATTGATCCTTTGCTGATTATCTTCCTCTTCGCTGCCAGCCTCTTGCAATAGTCTCATGACCGAAACTGTAAGAGATGTAGGAAACACCGTATCAGTGCCATAAACTAATTCAAATGGTGACATACCTATGGATTTCTTGCTGCTGAATCTATCTACCCATAACGCGTTGATGATCTTTCAATGCCAATTCCTCTTATTTGCTTCCAGCATTTTCTTGATTATGTTTATCATAGATTTATTTGATGATTCTGTCAGGTCGTTGCCTTGTGGGTAGTATGTTGTCGAATGGCCCAACACAATATTGTATTTGTCACAGAATTCCACCATATTCTTGGATCTAAATGCTGTTGCATTATCTGTTATGATTTTGTGAGGGAAACCAAATTGAGACAAGATATTTGATTCTAAGAATTGAATGATTACCGTATCTATGGTCTTCCTTGCTAGAATGGCCTCAATCCATTTGGTGAAATAATCGGTACTTGTCAAGATCCATCGATGTTGTGCTGATGATGTGGGATGGATTTCCCCTATGAAATCAAGTCCCCACTGCTAAAAAGGAGCATTTACTTGAAATGGTTTCAAAGGAAGAGGAAGCAGTTTCCTTTTTCCTTGGAAAACTTGACACTCATGGCAGCTCATCACTTTTTTATAAAAATTTGAAAATAAAGTGGGCCAATAATATCCTGCTCTCAACACTTTGTTAGTTGTTCTTTTCCAAAACAAATGACCACCACAATCACCTTTGTCAAAGTCATGCATCACCTGCTGAGCCTCATCTTCAACCAAACAATTAAGTAGCATACCTCCTAGATCTTTCCAATAAAGAGCACTGTTTAAAATATATAATTTAGCAGACTTGAGTTTTAGTGATCTACCTTTGCTCCTAGACATCCCTGGAGGTGGTGAAAGATGCTAAAGAACATAAACTATGTCTGAATACCATGGTGATTTAGAAAGATTTCTGAAACCAGAACAAGCGAACCATCATCCTCATCCTCCGACATTGCTGCTATGAGGTTTATGTCCAGGGCATGTAGGTTTGATTGTGCCATTAGTTTTGCTAAACCCTGTCCTTTGATTAACTTTGTGGGTTTAATCTCCAAATCATATTCTAACATTGTTGTTATCCACTTACCTCTTCTTCCTTCTAGATCAGTTTGCATCAACACATCTTTCAATGTTGGGTTAGGAACATATGCTATGGTATGTGAATGCAGAATGTATACTCTAAAATCCTTCAATGCTTTTATAAGATCCAATTCTTGTTTCTCAATAATATTATACCGCAAGCAACATCTCGAATGGTCCTACTGAAAAAGGCAATGGGTTGTTCAATCTGATCTCTCTTTTGCATCAATACCGTAGCCATGGTATGCTCCAATGCAAATGAAAATATAATGAAATCTTGAGTGTAATCAGGACTAATCAAGACTGGGGCATTGGAAAGAGCAAAATTTACGAGATTAAATGACTTGATAGCATCCTCGCTCCATTTTACATTGCTATCCTTTTTCAACATATTAGTCATTTCTCGTAAATGTTTAGCCAAATTGGGTATAAATTTGCGTAAGAAGTTCATCTTACCATTGAATTCCTTAATCTCCTTTTTGTTACGTGGGAAGTCTATGTGCTGAATTGCCTCCACTCTTGAAGGATCAATGCGGATACCATATTTAGAGATGATATGCCCCGGCAACTTGCCTTCATCCATAACAAACATAATTTTCTTCGTATTGAGAGAAATCCCAAACTTTCTGCATCATTGAAATACAACCCTCAAGTGGTGCAAATGTTCATCATCAAAACGAGAAAACATTGTCAGATCATCCAAATAAACAACCAGAAAAACATCCTTTTCATTAGCGAAAGCGATATCCATTGCTCGCTGGAAAGTGGCTCCAACGTTCTTCAGTCCAAATGGCATTTTGGAATACTGGAAAGTTCCCCAAGGTGTTGTGAAAGCAGTTTTGTCTTGGTATTTTTCATGCACCAAGATCTGATTATAGCCTGAGTAACCATCGAGTTGTGACATCCTTGATGCTCCAACTACTCTTTGCAGAATATGATCCATCTTCGGAAGTGGATAGTTATCTTTTAAGGATGCTTTATTCAGATTCCGGAAATCTATACACAACCTTATTTCTCCTGTCTTCTTGCGTACCGAGACCAAATTCGAAATCCAATCAGAAAATCTAATTGGGACAATGATACCAGCTTTATACAATATGTTTACCTCTTTTTCAATGGATGGAAGCAGCTTTGGGTTGATCCTTCTCAGCTTCTATCTAAATGGCTTCTGATTCGGCTTGATGGGAATAATATGCTGAATTATATTTTTTTCATACACCTTCAAATCTAAATAATCCCATGCCAACACATCAGAAAATTTAGAAAGTAATTTAACATAATGTTCCTTTACCTTAGGGGATAATGCTTTTGATAACTTCACAAGATTAGGTTTGTCAACTGTTCCAAGATTAACATCTTCAACTCCTTTATCAGTAGGCACCAAGCTCGGTTTCTTTGCAACATCATCTTGATCAAAAAGCTCCTCTAAAGGTTTGAGACCTATGGGAATTACATTGTCTTTCAGCTGCAATACGTCCATCTGATTTGCTTCGATTTCTTGATCATTTACATGATAATCACCCTCTATGGAAGTATCCTTGAATTTTCCTTCACTCTGCAAAAAAGCATTGATTTCATTATCATCCAAAAACACTTGCCAATACCTTAAATTATCTGGAACAACAGGCCGATGTTTGACATAAATTTCAAATTTGTTGCTAGAATTCATTGGAATCTTCAAATTAGCTGCAGTAGTGGCAAGAGAATCTGCAATGAGATTCTGCATTCGGGGTACTTTTGTCAAAGTGTATTTAGAAAACATCCTCAAGATGTCTAGGACTGCATTTCTGTAAGCCCTTAATCGTGGATGCTTTGCTTGATACTCTCCCTTTACCTGTTTGATTATCAACTTTGAATCGGAAAATAGGTCTGGGGCTTAGTGTAGACGACGATTTTTTATCCTATTTGATTCCTTGCACTAGATGCATTAATTTCAGTGTATATCAAACTAGGATCTTTGCTCAGCCCCAAACCGATTCTAGTGTAGAAGCAATATTCTTTGGTCTCGGTACGCAAGAACTCCTTTGAAGACCTATTTTCCGATCCTTTTCTGAACGGGATTGATTGGCACATCTCTGCTCCTCAAAGAATACTGCTTCTATTGCGCTGACAAAGCGTTCATATATCCTTGTTGGTAGTCATTGGATTCTTTCTCTAACACTACATCATTTTCCAATATGAAATCATCATCTCTTCGAGTGTCTGGAATCACTGCATATTCTTCATCTTCTGTCAGAAAAATGGGCGAACCGTCAGCAGTGAAAAAATGATTAGCTTCAACTACTAGATCATCATCATCATTTGTTTCCATTCCCTGAACATAATTTTGCTGCAAAGGAGTTCTGAGTTGCTATTGTTGTGCTTTTTGGTCTTTCGTTTTGTGTTCCCTTTGTTTAATTCGAAATTGGGGCTGTTGTTGTCCTCTGAAATTTGGATTCCTGATTTGTGCTTCAGGTCTATCTGAAATAGTAAGCTGATCAACCATCCTCTCCACCATTCGGATCAAAGTATCCATCTTCGTATCTGAAGGAGATGCTTCTTCTTTTACAATTACCCTATTTTCGGCTCTTGTCCATGCTCTTCTGGCCAACAAATTTGATTCTACACTCACAGCTATTTTCTGCATGTCTTCAAGTGTGGTAGGATCTCATTCTCGTAGCTGATATGCCATATCGGCATCGAAACCATATGGAAATTTGAGTAAAGATAACCCCATGGGGGGTTTTAGATTGACCGGAATAGCATTATACACAACATTAAATCTCACACAATAATCTTGTACACTTTCGCCCACATTCCTTTTAATATTTTCATATTCAGACAAGATTTGGAGTGGGTTTTTCTTTACCTCCCACCAGTCTAGGAATTTTCTGTGTAGCTATGGAAAAGTGTGGATAGAGGCTGCTGGTAAGGCTCTGAACCATTTTTGAACTTCACCTCCAAAGCTTTTGACAAACAAACTCGTGGTCACATTTTTTGCCTCTGCCTCATGAAGGTAAAAAAAGTCATTCATCTTATCAACATGTTGCTGGGTTGTGATGCTTTGAGTGGCATCAAATAAAGGTATTTTACTTTGGTAATCAGCAGGCATATCATTCATATTCTGAGATAAAACCAGGGGTGCATACTGGGCAACCATGACTCGAGGTGGAGTTACAACAGCGTTTGTGCTACTAGAATTCAAGGGAGCTATTTATGGAGGAGTCGAAAGATGAGAATTGACTTCTGAAACTGATGGGAATGATGATGAATTAAGGGCGGGAAATGTTGTTTCTGATAATTTCGAAGGCTCAGGGATATTGGTTACAATGATAGATGTCTAAGGGGAATTTAAAATGTAGTGATCAAATGATCTGTTTGCCCTTTGAACTTCAAGATCCACAAGAAACTCAGGGTCTAAAACTGTGTCGTCAAGTGCAGTTTCCGATTTTTTTCTAAAAAAATAAAGCTCAAAGCACTCATAAAAAGAGAGATCTTCTACAAACAACCAATAATTGGGCCAGGTATGGGATCGGAAAATAGGTTTGGGGCTTACTGAACTTTCTTGTCTTCTGATTATTTGTGGAATGAGATTAGGATTTTCAAATATAGGAGGAGGATTTGGATCGGGATTAGCCCTAGTGTGGTTTATTGAAGCCAGTGTGGTCGATTTTCTACTTTACAGTGTTTTATTTCAACCTAACAAACTCTGAACCTCATCATCCAGAGTCCAAGAATTTCTATGGAAGATATTACCGGGGTGATCAGTATTTTGTTTTAAATAGTCCCCAGTATGGTCGCCAGGAATGTTAGCACCTAATTTGAACCTTAGGCTGAAGGAAGGCAAATCAAGGTAACCTCAAACCATGCTCAGCCTTGTAGCTAGCCCTACAAGGTCAGGAGAGGGCTCTCTCCATGAAAGATATTCAATGAAATATAACTGCAAAATGATTTTAGGCTAGGTATAGTAGCTCGGAATATTTTATCAAAATTTCTGGGTTGTATGGATCAGATGGGGTTTTCTGGGTTGTATGGATCAGATGGGGTTGGGCAGTTTGAATCTGGGGAATTAAATCAGAGATTTAGGGTATTCTATGGGGAAAGGTAGGCAGGGATTTTAACAACTTTGTTTAAATGATGATGGAGTGTTTAAGACTGGAGAGAAGCTGAAAAGGGCATAGGAGATGGATCCTTTTCAAACAGTAGAAAACATAGAGTATTGAATGATTTTCCCAAGGCAGAGCATTATACAATGGATTCTACCTATTTATCTTGAAAAACATCCAAACAGAATTATGAATGAATGAATGGCAAACATAACAATTAACAAATGATCACAAAGGAAAGAACAGTGCTAAAATCCATACCACAGGGATCCCATAAATCAGTGCTACATTTATTTATCAATTCCCTTCCAAACTGTTACAAAATGGAGCATAGAGCGTCCTCAATAATTCCAACTTGTTCCACCTTTTCCCCCCTTTACAAATGATGAAGAACTACATTAAATAGATCAGTTTCAAGGGGGGAAGATCCACAAAAGGAGGAGCTATTTCCATAGCTTTGGAATAGAAATCTAAAGATAGAAAATAAACCAACAATATGCCCCTGAAAAGAAGGAGCAATACATTTGACCGCCTGGAGAAATTTGTTGTCATAACCAATGAATGAAAGGAATAAGTCTGTAGAACAGATCCCTTTTTAATCGCTGCTGAAGAGGCCAAGATGATTTGGTGTTTATAATCAGCTCACGGCTTTGACCAATATCTCTATCTTTACTCTTTGAAGAAAAACCCTTTGCCGAAGAAAAAATGCCTTTGAAACCTGCTGAAATGGATTGTCGTTTTAATGAAGAAAAACCCTTTTTCATTGAAAAAGAGAGAAAGGAAAGGATGGTGGGCCCAAATCGCAATCACAAATCGCATAACATATAGTGGGGAGAAATCGCGATATGCGGTGTGCGATGGAGGATAGACCAAGGATAAGGGAGCTGTCGAGGAGGGCGGAGGAATTTCTTTTAAAACGAATATGAAATGAAATTTCTGCTTTTACATGGAGAAGGACCCCTTTTCTTCTGAAAAGGAAAAAGGGCTTTTAGGTGGGACCCAGGGAAAATTGCAATCTGAAATCGGGAAGGGGAGCAGGTTCAAACATTGTGGGAATCACCGATTGCATAATGCAATTCATCGCATCGGCGATGTCGGGAGTGCGGGAATGAAGTGCTAGCGGGGATGCATTTGTGATGGGCGATATGCGATTAATCACATCGGTGGAAGGGAAGCAATCGCATTGGAGTTTAAGCACTGGCGGGGAAAACTGCGATGCGATGGTGCAATCAGATCAGAGATGAATCAATCGCATTAGAGGTGTTTGATCGGGGATGGGTCAATCGAGACTATGCGATGCGATGGTGCAATCGGATCAGAGGTATGAGGGTCAATCGCATCGGAGGTTTGTAGGAGATAGCAATGAAAATACAAAGGGACCTTTGAGATGAAGATTTTAAAATCATATGAAAAGGTAGAAATTATAAAGTTTAAAGGACCAAATGAGAAAGAAGGGTAAGGTTAGGCTTTTGGGAGTTTTTATTCACTTAGGCATATCTTCCAATCCAGAAGTTAGTTTTGGGAGTATGATATACCGTTGGAAAGCTCTTTCTGGGCTCATTCTGATGAACATACTTAAAATGTGACTTATATTGAAAATCGTCTGGAGAACACCTTTGGAAACTAGGCAGAGAAAAAGCCCCTTTGGCTTTATGGAGATAGCAGCTTCTGCAGTTCAACCTATCACATATGGAGACATAAAATTACATAAAAGATGATAATCAAAACAAAGTACTCGGTTTTCACCTCAAAACATGTTTTGAGGTGACAATTACATCCAGCTGAAAGAACAACTCTTTGACTTTCGTAGAGACCATGCTTTGATTTTATTAGACATCCTCATGTCCTCACTGCTTTTATTGACACTTTCCCCATTAATTTGCTATGATGAGACCCTAGAAACCAATGAGACCAAACCCTATGACCTAACAACATGAATTGCAGAGTAAAAGTGAATCATGACTGAAGACCATAGAGAGGAGGATCAACAAGTTTTCACATGAGGGAAAACTGATGAAATGACCACTACCATCAATGAATCCATGACCTAATGGAATGATGAAAATTTTATAGTATGGGACTCCTACTATGCAAATGCAAAAGAGTAAAATTGATCACTGATGGCAGTATGACAAAACTCACACTAACAGAGATCATCAAGAATCCCCCTCACTTCTACCTGAAGAAATTTTTACTTAACCAATGAGGTAAATAAAATTTGATATAGGGCTTACGAAGAGAGTATTTTTTAGACCACCTAGATAGCTAGTTTGCATGATTCCTTATGCACATTCAACCCTTTTGGTTCCTAATGACCACCATGTCAAATTTAGTTCGTGACTTAACCCCTCAATTTATCCTACTGCAACCTTCCATCTAATCATCCATTATAGCTTACTCAAAATCCTAGATAGCTCAAGAAAGGCCACATCCAATGCTCAAACCTCATTTTCCATCATCTACCACTATACCTTATTGCATAAAAAAATTCCCTTATTGAAATTATATGGATTTGAATCATTTACCAAACTATGTGTTACACAAAATGTCATGGATATTCCATTGGACAATTCATCAAACAATAAATCTGATAAAATTATGCTTAAAAATCCAAAAACTGCACTATTACAATTTTATATGTCTTTAGATTTATAGATCTCTAGATTATTGTTAATAGTGTATGGATGAGAATTAAAATTATGCAGAATAGAGAGAAAGATGAAATAAAATATCACAAACACATTTGACACATGACATGACTTGGGAAACCCTTTCGGGAGAAAAACCTAGTTGGAAGGTGAGGTCGCTCCGCTCTCTTTCTCTGAATAGAAATATGGCTACTTGTACAAAGAAGTATGCCCTTTGGCCAATGAGATACTAAAATGCACAAATCCTCTTTGTGTGCTCTATCTCTTATCCCTCATAGTTATTTTTTATTAGTTATGGAACAAATAGAATGGAACCCCTATTCCTCCTAGTGGCCCAGTTATAACACAACCTTATAGCCTACTAGTGGTTAGGTTTGACTACCTCAACTCTTAACTAGAGTGACAATATATAAATTTCTAGAGTCTTCTCCATCATATTCATGTGGATAGACCCTCAAATCTTAACTAGAGTGACAATATATAATTTTCTAGAGTATTATTCATCATAATCATGTGGCTAGCCCCTTTTCCATTAATTATGGGTGTTACACCATTTTTTGGTCATCTAACCTATTATCATTAGATGGACCCAAGTACACCATGTAAGACCAATTTTACCCTAAGTAAAACTGCTTTCACTATGTTAAAACAGGAAACCCCAAAAGGAAATATTAAACAAACCCATATTTGTTTGATTTTCCTCATGGAATAATTAATTAAACCATAATTTAATTATTATTCCGAGTCATGTTTAACCCAAAATCAAAGAAATTAATTAGATAAACCTTTATTTATCTTATTATTTTCTAGGAATAATTATTTAAACCTTATTTAGATAATATTCCTTGTTAAATATGACAAAATCACCCACAAATAATTAAATAAATCATTATTTATTTAATTATCTTTCAACCACTTCCTTAAATAATTAAATAAATCATTATTTATTTGATTATCTTCTAACCGCTTCCTTAAAAAGATAAATAAATAATTTATTTATTTATTTTTGACAAATTAAGGGATTTGACCCAAGTCAAATACCTTTCCCCTCCAACAAATATAATAAAATATTCCATAAAAAGTGGATCTAGATCTGGTTAACCCATGCACCAAGATCTAGAATGACCCAATATTTTGTTATAAATAGGAGGGTTTTTCCTACCATTCTTCACCTTTTGTTTCCTATTAGATCACTCGGGATCTATACACTTGGTCACCCTTTTCTGCCATTTGCTGTGTGAGCTCCCTTTGAGTTCCATTCTTTGTGTGGGTTTTCTACACCAACAAGAGAGAGAAATCTTAGATCTGAAGTGCTGAGGACTTCCAAGAACCCATCCCATTGAGGAGAATTGGATACACCTTCTTGTTTTCCTCCTAGGTGCCCGATTAATATAAAAATTCTTTCAAAAATTGGTCTTGTATTGTCTATTGGTATATGGAGCAAACCCTTACTTTTTCTGCTTAATGTCTTTCCATGCATAGATTTGGTTTTTGCAGCTCTTTCATGTTCAACTAACCACAGATCTGAAGATATTGGCAACCAATTTTGTTGTTAGGGCTATTAGTTATGCGTAACTAAAGTGGTCCTTTTTCGTACACTTCGACAAAGGATTCATACTAACAAATGGCGACTCCACACGGGTTTTAATTTACGACCACTGTCGTTTTTCATATTCCTGCATATCCAGCTACTTCAGACCCTAGGGTTTCTTTTCAGCTGTTTATTTGTCCTATTTTTATGTTGTTTTTCTCACATAAAACCCTAAAACATTAAAATTTCTAACTTCCATGTGTTTCTGGCCCTATTGCGCAGGTAAGCGACACCAGCCGCAATTGAGACGACAACTTTTCTGAAAATCTGCTGCCGAGACAACTGGAATGGGGGGTCGCACTTTTTGGCCCATAACCTGCGACCTGGACCTCCAGGTCACACTTTTCTGCCCCTTTTCTGCGACCTGCACTGAAAATAGGTCAGAACCTGCGACCTGCCATTTTTTCAGTGATTTTTCTGCAATTTTTCTGGGTTCTGTTGCAGCTTCTGTCAGGGTCTTCCAACCTCTGTTTCAGCCTGCTTTGACCTGGTTTTCATCTATTTTAGCTCATCTAAGTGGGAACCTAGCCCCCTAGGGCTTCAGTACCCTCCACTTTTTGTGGAAGAGTTTTTAGCTGTTTCAGCCTCTGTTTTTCTGAGTTTCAGCTCCCCCTTGTCCAGATCTGTTACCTCCTTTTCAGATCCCTTTAAATCAGCCTCTCTTCCTTTCAAATCACCTCTTGTTGTTTTGTTTGGACCTCTCTTTAGGACCTCCTCCCTGTCCTTTCTGCTTTTTGCTGATTTCCTCCCTTTTTCCAGCCACCTTGCCTCTGTCTCTTGGCTGTGATCTGCACCTCTTTTCAGCAACCTTATCCTCTAGATCCCTGTCCCTTTTTTACCTTAGATCTATTGGCCTCTTGTCCGTGTGTTTTGCCTAGATTTTTTCCCTTTTTTAGCTGAGTTTTGAGAGACCCGCCTTCTTGGGTTAGATAGATGCACAAGTAATTGTTAATTTTCTGTTATTTCAGCATTATATACTGTTCTCTGTAGGTTTATTTTTAGTTACGCAGCACACTTTTTTCTTGCTCTCAAAACGGAAAGGGTTTAAAAATTAAAATTAACGCACGCCACACATTGACCCTAAGTGAAGAAGCGCCTGGTTAACACCGCCTGGCAAAGACTCTAAAATCAATTGTCACTGCACCTTTTCTGCCCTTGACCTCACTTGATTCTGTCCCTTTCTACCCCTGTCGGTTTCCTTCTTCTTGTCGTCATTGCGCCCCCAAGGCACCTTTCCCGGAGACTTCTTGGCCTTCACCCTCAGTTTCCGGTCGATCGACCTGCTCCGACCCGCCGTCGTCGAGCCAGTCCTCCTCCGAGTCCGCACTCCGACTCCTCTCCTGATTCATCAGTTTCCCTTTCTCCTCCTGGTTCTCCCCCTGTCACCTTCACCATGTCTGGTCCAGGGCCTAACGCTGGTGGTGCTCCAGGCCCTAATGCCGGAACTGCCACTAGCGGAACCGCCACAGGAACTATCTCGGCCACACCCTTGCTGCCGTACATTGCAGGCCTCAGCCTCCCTGATTTCAATCAGTTGATCAACGACCCTATCCGCCACAATGTTGGTTGGCCTGCTATGCTGACCAAGCTCCCCTCCAACATCCCTAAGTTCAAAGGCCTTGCTGGATAAGATCCAACCAATCATGTCCGATCTTTCCACATGTGGTGTTCCTCCAATTCCATTACCGATGAATGCATCCGTCTTCATTTGTTCCAACTCACGCTTACCGGCGAAGCTTCTAAATGGTATGTTGAACAAGCCACCTCTTCCCATACCACCTTTGCGACCCTTGCCCAAGCCTTTTTATCTTATTTCCAGCTCCCTCTCCGATACGATACTGGCACGGAACTCTTGACTTTATTCAAGCAAACCTCTTCGACCCACCTTTCCGCCCATGTTCAGGAATGGCGACGAAGACGAAGCTTATGTCGAGCCCCCCCCTTCGAAGATCAGGTTTACATGGACTGGTTCCTTCGCACCCTCTTAGCTCCTATCGGCAAAGATGTCGCCTCTCATTTTCCTCAAACTGAAGAAGCCGCCCTCCAAATAGCCTTGAAATATGACCTGATCTATGCTCAATCTGGTTATGTTTATACCGTTCTTCCTGACCTCCCCAGGCCCGGCGGCGCTAACGCCCCAGGGGCATCTCATTCCGCCGATGGTATCGTTGGAGCCCTTTCCCATCTGTACGCTCAACCTTCTATGGGCTATGGTCTCCCTCAGGGAGGGACCAACACCTCTAGCACTTTTCCCTCTCCCGGTAGCATGTATCTAGGATACGGCATGCCTCCTCCTTTTGCCCAACCTCCTGCTTACCTCAATGTTGCCCAACCCCACCATTACCCTTATCCGCATCCTGGTGCGCCAGCTCCTCCATCATACACGCTTCCATCTCCCTTGCCTCCTCAAAACCTGCAACAACACTTACAGCCCCCTCCAGGGCAAGTATTTGCACAGCAGGGCGCGACTAATCCCCCTTCTTCTCAAAGAAGGCGGAGAGGAAATCAAAACCAATCTGCCCCTGGTACCCGTGGACCCAATCCTGGTGTGGACCCTAACACTTCCAACCAGCAACAGGGCACTCAGCCCAAGCCGGACAGGTCGCTTCGCACAAATAAGCCTTGTTCGTGTTGCGGTGTTTATGGTCATTACACCCACGATTGTCCCCTCTTACCCCAGATGCGGAAGATGTGGGAGTCTCAAGCCACATTGCGCGGACAACACGCCTCCCCTCATGCTCCTCCTAATGTGGCCACTACCCAACCGGCTGTGTTTACTGATCCTTTCCCTCAGCAAGGATTCATGGCTACCCAACCGCCTGACAGCCAGGTCGCCACTCCCCCTTCCCTTTCTGGTTCCTCCGATTACCAGATCCTTATGATGCACTCCGATCCTAACCCGACCGTCGATATTCACCTTCAAACTCGATCTCGCCAGTACCCCAAGCCTCCTGCTCAGTCTGCCCCTGAGCCTCCTTCTTCAGGTTCTACAGAGCCTCTTTCGACATCCAGTGGCCCCTTACATATCCCTCAACCCAAGGTTGAGGTCCATACCAAGATTCCTAAGGGACCCCTACGTCGAAACGCTGCTTCCGGTCGAGCTGCTCATTCGTATAGTATAGTAGATGATTTGGCACAATCTCCTGCTGCCATTTCCACACTGGAACTCCTCCAGTCGTGCCCTTCCCAAAAGAAGGCTCTACTATCTGCCGTGGGCACTGTAGATCCTGCTAATGACCAAATGATTGTTTTCAACGCCACTCAATCGGACCATCCTCCTCTCCCTCCTTCCGTCGTTTCAAATCCCGGGCCAAAATCCGAACGCCAACGTTTCACTTGCATAATCGATGAGGGCATCCACTCGTGTGATGTCTGCTTCTTTGGAAGCAACCGATCCCTGAGTTGGCCCCTTCCACGATCACCCTTCGAGCGTGAGATGGTCATGCCTCCACCTATCGTCTTTCCAGACTGTCTCATCACCCTTGGCCAGACCTGCTTGCATCACGTCACTGCGACGCCCCCACTGGGATTACAACATTCTATTGGGTCGTAGCTACACCTATGCAATGTATATTGTACCATCTGTGCTTAACCGCAAGATTTCCTTGCCCCATAATGGAAATATAGTCACCATCGACCAATTGACATATTATGAACCAAATTCTCAGACCTCCCCTGAGTCCAGAATATCCTCGGTGGCCAATAAGAAAATCGTCGATCCCTTGACCAGTGTCTCACTCGGAGTCTACAAAGACTCCTCTTTGCTTGGTACATTCCCTGGTCTTCCTCCTCCTATCTCTGATGCCAACTCATTGAATGTTTGCATGATGTAATCGTCTCTGTGGTCGTCTGCAGCTACCCGCCTCCTGCCAGTCGCCAACCTCACCCTCGCCCCCTCCGCAACCCCCCCTAGCCCCTTCATCTCCACCAAACCCGGACCTCCTCCTTTCCGTCTCCCCACAAACTGCATCCCCGAACCTCTTTATCCCCCAGGCTCGGTCCCCCCTGGCCTTAACCATCTTGGAGCCGTACCTCCTGGTCATTACCCTGCTGGACAGATCCCCTTCTTGGCTCCCCCTCCCGAAGTATATTCCGTCCCCGTCATGGCCACCCTTTCTCTCCCTAACTTGACCTTGGGTATTCCGGTTTGGTACCTTGATCCCCCAGCCGCCACCCCCCCGGGTCACCCCAAACCTTACATGGCTTTGACACCGGTTCAACCGGTCCCCCTCGCTTCCTCCATAGCCACTGTGCCCCCAGCACCTCCACAGGACCCTTCTCCTGTTGTGACGGCTCCCGGGAAGAAAGGCAAAGCCCGCAAAGGGGCCACCAAAGACCAAACCACCACGACCGACCCGGCTCCTTCTCCGCCCGCAAAACCTTGTGCCTTGTGTGATATCGCTGGTCATGCCACCCATGCTTGTCCCGAGTTGCCCCGTATTCAGCCCATGGTTAAAGTCGTGTTCCCTGAATCTACGGTCCCCGAAGCCTCCATTCCTTCTTCGTCCCTAACCAAGAACCCCAAGACTCTCCGCACCAACAAACCCTGTGCTTTGTGCGGTGTTCATGGCCATTACTCCCACCATTTTCCTCACCTGACGCATTACCGCGCCTCTTTAGAGGTAGTCCGAGAGTATGAGGTTGAACAAAATCAATCCGCCTCTCCCATCCTCGCTGCCGCGCAAAGATGCTTCCGGTGTCAGCCCCGAGGATCCTCCCCACCCCCACTCGACATCCCCCCCCCGATGTTCAGATGATTCGAGCCCATCGTAACCATTCTTTACCTTATCCTCATCTAAGACACTTGGAGCCCAGCCCCCGCATCCTCCCCGTTGTGTCCCCCGATCACCTCTCTACCCACATGAGATCACTCCACCCATGTCTCGTTGGACCTCCTCAGCCGAGTCCTCACCATATACTTCCGTTTCTCCCAGATACCGCCCCAGTTTGTATATGAGTCATAGTCATCCCGTCTCCTTGCACTCCCTCTCCCCATTGTCGCCCAAGGACTTCGTGTACTCACACCGCCGCTACCGCTTTCTCCCTCCTCATTTATTGTCTTCTAAGCACCATTTCACAGACCCCCGTCCAACGCCCTCATCTGCTACGCGATGAAGGATGGTGCAAGTCATTACTCCCGGAATCTAGCCTCGGCAGGTTGGGCCATTTTCACCCCCTTGCATGCCCTTGTGCTCTCAAACAGGGTCTGCATTGGTACTGCCACCAAAAATCAGGCCGAATATGATGCAGTGCGTGGTCTCTTAGCCGATGCTCTCTTTCATCTCATCCTCCATCTGCATGTTCGTTTAGATTCCCTCCTTCTTGTCATGCAACTAAATGGTGTCTATCGTGTGCATAACCCTGTGCTGTTTAGATGATATTTACGAGTGAAACTCTTGATACGTGAGTTCGAAACCATAACTTTCAACCATGTAACTCGAGACCAAAATCACTATGTAGATCGTATTGCAAACCATGTTCTAGACTGGCATTTATCACACGCATTTCATACAAGACAATAAAATTCATAATCATTAAACAAGATGCGTATCCATAATATGTGTCGCACAACATGTGTTTAGAGTCCATCTACTCTGATACATATGACATGCCCATAGCATGTTACAAAAACTCAAAACTGGGGGCACTGGTCGCTCCTACATATACAGGGGGCACCACATGCCCTACCCCTAATCACTATCCGGAGTGATCCTGTGCCAATGGCTCGCCCCCAGCATGTAGATCGCGGTGACGCTCGACATTTGGCCATCGCCATGCCCCGCATGACACCTCGCCATTCCGAGGGTAGACCAACACATGGCTCTATGAACTGGTCGTCTAAGTCCTGCCACTCGCGCTCTGATACTCCGGTCAACAACCTTTCTATGGCAGATTTCCTCCAACAGGGCGGATGCATCCTCATTATGCGCCGCTCTCAACCCACTCAGACCTGTAGCTCCAGATGCTGCCATTCGTCCCATATATCCTGCCGGTTTTACCGGTGCTATATCTGCATACCAAAAGTACATGAATCAATACCCTAAATTACTATTCAAAAAAATTTAACATGCCCACACAAGAATAGCAATCTGTCACTTACTATCGGGCCCCCGGACTTGACCAGGAGGAAATGGCAGGTCCGGATCTCCACAGTAGCTCAACCCACTATAGGGATAGTCATCTATGTACAATGGCATCTGATCCCAATGGGCAAAAACTCGTGTCGAAACACTCGCCCGACCATCCCTCCTGGTTTCTTGTACAAGCATCTGCCTCCTACTGCCGCATCCCGCCTCTCTCTCGGGCCCCCATCTGGAAGTTGTACACGAGGCCTCAAGGTTGGGATCTTCTCAAAGAAGAAGGCACACAACAAAGTCCCATATGAGCAATCATGGTTCACCTGCTGCCTGCATAGAGACAACTGTCACTTTAGCGACACCAACATCATTTGGGCCCGCCCATAGTAGGTCCCACCCAGCACACTCTCCACTATCATCATCTGACCCCCAGCGATGTGATGGAGCACCTAGTTGCCCAGGATACGCAACACAGCTGTGGCCACTGCATGGGTTTCTAGCCTCTCTAGATCCCCGATCGGTATTCGATTCCCCTTGACTTGGAGACCCGGTCGACAATGACGCTCCACAAACTCCATGATATTCCGCCCCTGCGGCAATACTGGCTGTGTGTTTCCCACCATCCCCAGTGGCGGGAGACCAGTCAGGAAATACACGTCCTGGACCGTTAGTTCGATCCTGTGCCCCTGCACTATAAAGACCTCCTGATCTGGATCCCAGTAACTGATAATCTGGGCCAATAATGGTTCCCCTGCTCTCATCAAAGGGTTCTCCAAAATCCTTAACCCAAAACCCGGCTTGACACACGACCGGGACGCCCGATCCGCCCGGACTTCGCCCGTAGTGTCCATGTGTCTTCTCTAGTTAACCCAAATTGCCATACTTGCACAAACACATCATCTTTGTCAGCATACAGATCGGGAAAACCATAACCAAACACCAAAACCCAACTTCCAGCCATAAAACAGCACCAAAACCCCCTCATCTCCCAGGTCGTAGTTTTCTGCCCATTTCTGGGACAGGTCGCACTTTTTTGCCTGAAACCTGCTTCCCAGGTCGTACTTTTTGGCCTAAAAAGTGTGACCCGGCCGTAGAGATGAAGGAGGGGTTGTTTCTGGGATTCTGGGCCCTAAACTGAAAATTTAATCCATCAAAATGCAAGAGAAAGGTTAGGCCTCTTACCTGCAACTGACAGATCTCGATTCCAACGGTCGGTTTGTCCGCTACGTTCGCTGTAAGATTTAGGGCCTTCTCTCCTCTCTACATTCACCAAAGCAACAATAGCAAATGAGTGATTTTGGAGGGAAAACTGCCTTATTAAAAGAGAACCCCTGTTTCTTATTTCGACTGCTGCGACCACACCGTAGCCCCGTTTGACGAACCGTCTGCACCGTTGGAAAGCTCGTACCGAGCCCTAAAATGGGTATCTATTAGTTTTTTGTGATCTGATACTTCCCCAGGACACATGTTGTCCCAGAAGGGTCACTTCACCTCTCCTTAAAATCGAATTTCCTCACTTACGACACTTGTACTTGGGGCACCATCTTGCCTCCTTACTTGTCTTTTTTCGTGTCGATTTTCGTCATGAGTTCCCATCCTGTACTCATATTTCCACGGTCCCCCATTGGGGCCTTTACTGTGTGGCAGCACCATCGAGTCACCCTTGTTTAGAGCATCCAATTTGAGTCATCATTCCCTCCATGGAGTCTATACCAAGTCCCTTTGAACCCCACTATAGCCCTCCATCCTTCATTGCTTGGTCTCTCTCTTGTGTCGCACATTATGACCTTCAGTTCCACTGTCCCCTATCCCTTATGATATCGTGTCAGTTGCTGCCATGTCATTCATGCCCTTTATGCTCTAACAAGGGAAGTCGTCCATTCGCTACTCAGTCCTTCCCATTTTCACTATCGTCATTAGTGTCAGTCTGTCCATCGCTCTACTATTTCCTCTCATGCCTTAGTTGAGGATCTCTCATTGCCTCACCTATGGCGGACCTCCTTCTATCGACATCAGCACATTCATTCCAGAAGCCAAGTCTAGAGGGCGGTGTACCTTGGTTCCAGCTTCCACTCTTGTTCCGTGCCTCGGATCAGGCCAAGGGATCTCTCATTTCCCTTTGACTTGATTGTTTCTCCAGATCCTTTCAACATGATAGAGATTCGTATACTTGATGGTCCAGTGATCCAGCAACAGCTCTTGATGATTCCCGGGTGTGTGTGAGATGTCTCAACCCTCATGAGGGGGTGCCCCTGCAGGTAGCCCTCCACATGCCCGGATGACCTCTTCTTTGCAGCCTTCGATGCAGCTCCAGATATTTCATGATGTTGGCCGTAGCCACTTGCAGCGCCTCTTTGATTTGCATGTATCAGTCAGATTTTGTGAGCCCTTCCCCATTTACAGGGGGCATTTGGGTTGTATCCGTATCTCATGTACTCAGATATTATTGTACAAGTCCTGGCTGTTATCCCAGGAACAGCATGTATATGGGATTCTCCATTGTATTTTTATCTGGCTCATGATTATGCCAGCTGTACTTTATGGTTCGGTCCCTTGTTTACTGGACACACTATTCTTTTGTACTTTGTCTCGGCGGGAATAGGTATGCCTCCCCCGCCGCCTTTAGCACAGGTACCCTCTCATAAAAAGAGAATTGTTGCACCTGCGAGTCTCGTCTCCTCAGGGTCTAGTTCTTCAGCACACTATCTACCTTGCATTTCTCTCTCTGACTTCCCTTTTGTTGTCTAGTTATTGAGTTCTTACAACGTACTTCGGTCATACGATTTGCTCCTGACACTCGCACGCTGGGGGGCAATCCGTTACACCATTTTTTGGTCATCTAACCTATTATCATTAGATGGACCCAAGTACACCATGTAAGACCAATTTTACCCTAAGTAAAATTGCCTTCACTACGTTAAAACAGGAAACCCCAAAAGGAAATATTAAACAAACCTATATTTGTTTGATTTTCCTCATGGAATAATTAATTAAACCATAATTTAATTATTATTCCCAGTCATGTTTAACTCAAAATCAAAGAAATTAATTAGATAAACCTTTATTTATCTTATTATTTTCTAGGAATAATTATTTAAACCTTATTTAGATAATATTCCTTGTTAAATATGACCAAATCACCCACAAATAATTAAATAAATCACTATTTATTTAATTATCTTTCAACTACTTCCTTAAATAATTAAATAAATCATTATTTATTTGATTATCTTCTAACCGCTTCCTTAAAAAGATAAATAAATCATTTATTTATTTATTTTTGACAAATTAAGGGATTTGACCCAAGTCAAATACCTTTTTCCTCCAACAAATATAATAAAATATTCCATAAAAAGTGGATCTAGATCTGGTTAACCCATGCACCAAGATCTAGAATGACCCAATATTTTGTTATAAATAGGAGGGTTTTTCCTACCATTCTTCACCTTTTGTTGTCTATTAGATCACTCTGGATCTATACACTTGGTCACCCTTTTCTGCCATTTGCTGTGTGAGCTCCCTTTGAGTTCCATTCTTTGTGTGGGTTTTCTACACCAACAAGAGAGAGAAATCTTAGATCTGAAGTGCTGAGGACTTCCAAGAACCCATCCCATTGAGGAGAATTGGATACGCCTTCTTGTTTTCCTCCCAGGTGCCCGATTAATATAAAAATTCTTTCAAAAATTGGTCTTGTCTTGTCTATTGGTATATGGAGCAAACCCTTACTTTTTCTGCTTAATGTCTTTCCATGCATAGATCTGGTTTTTGCAGCTCTTTCATGTTCAACTAACCGCAGATCTGAAGATATTGGCAGCCACTTTTGTTGTTAGGGCTATTAGTTATGCGTAGCTAAAGTGGTCCTTTTTCGTACACTTCGACAAAGGATTCATACTAACAATGGGGGATGGAATGGCATCTTCTCGAATTATGGTGGTGAAAACAGGAAGGTCAACTTCTAAGTGACATAACTTTTACATACAAACTCTGATTGACATGATTCTTGTGTCATTGGAAATGTGTCTATGTGAAGGATAGGAAAAAAATGTGAGGCACTAAAATGGAAATGTTTTACCCCTAAAAATTTTCGTTTGATGCCTCAAAACACTCCCATAAGGTTTTAGACCCCAATTTTCTTAACTGGGTCCTAATAGTAAAAAGGGTATTGTGAGTTGATTCCTTCACTTTTTCCTCTATGAAAGGATCAAGATAGATGAAAAAACATATATTGATTTTATTGATATCACTATGATGCCTTGAAAATTTTCTATGGCCTTCAACTTTCCATCCATATTAATTTAATGCTATTGGATTAAGGTTTTTAGAGTTCCCGCCTTCCCTAACAACTTTCCTTCTGAGTTTATTTTTAATAATATCTACATCCCACCAAATCATGAACACATTTCCTTTTGATTTTATTTTTAATAAGATCTACATCCCACCAAATCATGAACACCTCATTGTTAACCTCTTCAAACACCCATAACTATCAAAATAGGGTTCTAGGTTGATAATCAATCAACCTTTCTCTTGCCACGCACCCCTACGAAATTTATCCGAAGCACACTTGCAAAAACTTGATTTTCATCTCTCGTACATTTTGTCAAACACATTACATTTAAAATTTTATTCAAATACTTTGTATACAACTAATTGAATAGCATTTTTCTTGTAGAAAAAATTTCAAACATTTTCTATGAAATAAAATACAAAACATTGCTCTAATTCCACTTGTAACATACTAATTGAAATATACAACTCAATCATGCAAATTTTGATTTATGTCTTTGAGGTATTTTATTAAATAGTTTGTATTCAAATTGTAGTAAAGCACCTTTAACACATTTCTTCAAATAATTTGGATAAAAATAGGAATATATTAACTACATTAGTATTATCAAACAACAATGTTAACACACAACAACACAATCCCCATCCAAAAAACAACATTTTCATTGGGAATTTCCTTAAAAAGTTTGCATGTACTGAATCATTAAACCATTTAGGCATTTCTTCAATCAATTTGCATGAAAACTAATATAGAAACTTCCTTAGGGTATTGTTTGATAAAAAATTCTCTTACGCAGATAGAAGTGAACTCCCTAGATCTAGAAACAACAAAACAAAAGACTTATGCTTTCCTTATAGAAATTATAACATCAAGGAAGGATATACCTTAAGTCAAGCACAAGTTCTCCTCTTCTCCCTACTTGTCAACTTTAATTCCAACTCCAAACGTTATAAATGAAACTTGAAAAACAACTATAAAAAGCATGAGAACTATAATATACATATAACATAGACTAATATCTCTAATCAATGAGTCAAGAAGGCATTTAAATACACGTGCATCAAATAGACATAAGTATCGGGAAACAAAGAATTTTGTATTAATGAGATGTAAGAGAAGATTGCAACCCTCTTACAAATCTTGACTATATGAATGTATCCCACCTAAATTGTCCTTCCTTAGCCACAAATCAAGCCTTCAATCACATCTCAAGGATGGTAATGGGCCAACCCAAAATCTATGGGAGGCAATGAATTTATAGGGTCAATAGGATATTTTTTATTTTACCAACTTACGACTTAGATCCACATATGAAGGAGGATAAGATCTAAGGATAAGAGATAATACCTCTAGGATAAGATTTTGAGATATAATTCCATAGAAAATGGTTAAAACCACTTTGGAATCTTCTAGAAAAGAAGATTCATAATTATTTTTTATTTTCCCCAAAATTATAGAACCATCGAACATTCAGTGAAGGAAACATGTATTGTTCCATGTAGGTGCTTAGTTGTGCAACATGCAAAAGTGCAGGTTACTGAAGGCAGAGTCTATTGAGGCCAAAACTAGGTTTTTAAGATGATTAACCTAGAATTCTTGGAACTTTTGGAGAGATAATGTTTAAGGATTTGCAAAGGGATGATTTCAAGGTGTTAAGGATGTTGATTGATCCAGTTTCTAGGCAATTGAAGAAGATGCGACAAAATGACCTGTAACAACCTGGATGCATGAAACTAGATCCAGGGTCTTCTACCTCATCACTCGATATTACAAGTCTAACCATGTGAATAAATGAGCCGGAGTCGAACATGGTAGACACCATCTGATTACTGACCAATGATATAAGTCATTAACAGATGCGAGAGGAACCACCAATAATGATAATGGCCCTCAAGGTACTATAGTACAATCTATGCCGTGAAAATGAATGAGATGAAGTTGAACACCATACATAATCATTTGGTCAAAGGCCAATGATGAAAACTTGTCATCGAAAGCGAGGAAAATTTAAATTTTGGCATGCAAGTTCTAAGGCACTGAAGGGGGTGTCTAATTTAAATTTATGGCTAATGTGCAGATGTCGAAAGGAAGTAGACCATCGTAGGAGGGCCTTGATGTATCCACCATCAACGACACAAAACGAGTATCAATATTTGATACAAAATATGATGATGCAGAGCTGGTTCATGAGAGGAAGACATGAAATAATGCTGAAGGTATTGTAGTAGCTATTAATTGAGGGTGGAACTTATTTTGAACATATCAACGACATTGAATGGAGTTTGAAGAATTGACTCAAAGGCCCTTAATGAAGGTGTGATCAACTTCGTGGCAAGAGGATTCCCAAACCTAAACAATTTATGGAGATGAAGTGAAAGAGTGTCATGTTCAAGAGAGACTTGCTACCATTAATAGGTAAAATTCCATGTTTTCCCAATTTCCGAACCATTTATGGCTAGTACCTCTTTATTTTTGAAAAGCTCGAGGATGATAAGATATGCTTGATCTATAAGTTCATCCTTCAAATCAATCCTTCTAAGTATTTTAATGAACCATGAGAAGGAGTGGTTCAGTTTTGTCATGATTGATGAGTCCATTTTTTTAATACTTTTATGATTCCAACGAATGCGTAACTTGAATTTTTTTTCATGTTTAGAGAGTTTGAAAAAGAGGCGAAAAATAAAACTTCAAGAGGTTCCTTTTTTGTAAATTTATTACCCAGGAGAATATTTTAGCTATGTTTGACTAAAGAATTCATTTTTCATAAATAGTATATCCTAGTCCGGAAAATGGTTATGATTATACTGGGTAGACATCTTTTCATTTACTTTAACGAGTTCGAAAAGACAAGTGCTTGGAAATATTTTCATATTTTTGGAGTCTAAAAAGAGCTAAAAGAGGACTCTATGGGTTTCCATTTTTGTAGATTTAACGAGCTCGAAAAAGTGATAAAAATGTACTCATTCATAAAAATGACATGTATTAATTTATAATTTGTAATAAAATCCCCAATTAACATTTAACCTACTCAAAACACCAAAAAAAGATTAAAAATACATGATACATGGTAAACGTTAGGTCAAAATATTGAGAAATATTCAAATATATTAAAATAATAACTAATTTGACCATAAAAAGTGAAAATGTAATTCATTTCTTACTATTTCATTTTTATCAAGTTGAGTGAGCTCTGAGTGGGTTTTTACCCTCAATCTTCGACAGCTAATTGCGACCAATCTGGTGGACCATTTCTAGTACCATCAGTTCCAAGTGAGAGATCTATATTTTCTATTCATTTCTATGGTTTCCATTTCTCATTTCATGCATTTTTTAGTTTTTAGGTTTAGAAAGTCGCCCTTGGCCCACTACACCCCTCTTATATCATGAGGTGCGATGGGTAAATAAAAATAACATTAGGAAAGGATACCGAGAACACTCACCAGTGGGGGTAAGTGCGATGGTTCGCTCTGTCCACAAGGAGACAATATAGTGAGCACAAAGGGTTTTCAAGAATTTGGCTTTTGACTGATTTTTCTACCTACATTTTTCAAATTGATGAACTTATGTGTATTTTCATTTCATTTTATAGACATTCACTAGAGAGAAATGAATTTGAATTTTAGAGAAAGAGAGCACGAGGCCAAATATATGGTTGCTGCCAATGACAAAGAAATAATTCATGCTTTGAGAAACTATGGGCTTTGTTGTAGCTCGTTTTTCACTATGTTCAAAATTCAGAAGGAAAAAAAAATCATATATCCGAAAAACAAAAAAAATATTGTAAAGAAAAATATAAAATTATTTTGAATGGTGGTTTATTTTCAAATAAATGGGATTAATGTCAAATCCAATATGGTGCAGGATCAAAATAAATTTTATGTTGTTTAGTGGGACCCAATGGAGAAAAGGTGAAATATTAAAACTCGGGAAAATTTAGAGTGTGATGTCGTCAGTGCCATTGGGCCTCCCCAACAGGAGAAACTCGACAACACAAATAACACGATGGTTACAGACTTGGGTGCCCCCGTAGAAGGTTTTACAGTTAAACAAATTTTCTTCAATCAACGGTCACGATTGTCTGCAGTATCACCTATTGATGGGACTGTTTACCACCACGGGTGCCCCCATGACTGGTAAGTGGATTTCATCAGAGTCTACGACAAGAGAGTGCCTTATACAACATGCGAGCGAGATTATTACACTACAACACCTACCATGTCACTCTTCCATGTCACCAAACACCTCATCTCATATCCCCACGTAATTATCACCACATCATCAATACGACATCATGTCATACATCTATCACTTCCTCATTTAATTATCTTTCCCCCATGATTTTCCCCATTTACCCATAAAACCTTGTTTTTACTCTCACAATCATTTATCTTCTATTTTTTCTAGAGCATACCAAAGTACACCTGCATCTGCCAACTCGCCATTTCGAAGTCTAATGTCAGCTTAGAATTTCTAGGTATTTATCCACCTTGTACACTTTACCAATTGTTCCAAAATGTCGAAGAAAACCTCTATGGTGGGTTTTTCAACCCAAATTCCTCTTATCGACATGGAAAGGGACATTTTTGACTCCGTATGCACATTAAACCTTATGGATCCGTGTCAAAACATCTTAGTTGGTCAATTAGATTCCTGTGTATATCCTAGAGTTGAAAATTAGGACTGTTCTCTGTAATTGTCCCTCAGACCTATTTCTTCCTAGAATTCATCACTTTGTTGACTTCTTCTCTTTATCCTAAGAATTTTTTGTGAGGAACTCACTGGGGGGAAATATTTTCCAAGTCTCTTACTTGTTAATTTAGTAGACCCTTGATTTTCCACACTCTGAATGTTATACTTCATTTTTTGAAGAAAACATGGTAGCTAGTTTCCAAAATTTGTCTAGAGAGGATTATGCCAAATTTTCCTTCCATGTTATGCCATTTGGACACACTTTGTCCCTAGAGCCAAAAATTTTTCCCTTATAATTTTTTTTTGAATATGTTAAACCAATTTTACAAGTAATTTCCAGGGTTTTGGGAAAAGAAAATACCTCTATTATTGATCGTGTAGTCATAGGAATGTTTAATTTGGTCATGCAACCTAAAGTGATTCTTGATATACCAATGTTTTGGGAGGGCTTAGTGAATTCTCAATTGTCAAACCTAAATATGACTGGTTGTTTCAAATTCCCATCTCTGTTGGTCTACTTGTTCCTCTATGTCCATGTATATAATTCATGCATTTAAGCTTTAACATAATGGATTGTCATAAAACAAATTATCCTAACTATGAGGGTTTTTGATATTAATTTACTCTTTTATGTTAGTTTTATATTCCATTATAAACAAGTATGTTCCACTATGCCTCTTTCTAAGAGCCTAGTCCTTTTTACAGCTTAGTAAGGATGTCAAATTGAGGGGTTGGTTTCTATTTTAAAATTATGTTGAAATTAGATTATATGGAGAAAAAGTTTCCCTAATGGTTCCCATATTTTGTACCAATGAGATTTTTTTCATTGTAGTTTATTAGGCAAAGTTTGAATGTAGATCAAGTTCATTTTTTTCCAGAAAAGAAGGGATACATTTTCAAGTTGCCCAAAACAAGTTATGGAGGAAGTGGAAAAAATGCTTCAAGACATGCAGTTCCAACAATGAGACAAATGGTCCTATGACCCTCATAAAATTGTTTCAAGAATAAGGGTGTATAATTCCTACACTCCATATGTACATGAATCGAGATCTGAAATTTAAAAAATGGCTAATGGTGGTCAATATAAAACACAAAAGGGGATGGAGGTTGAAACTACAGACCCTGCAGAGAAAGGATTTAAGAGAGGAATTGAAGAGGTAATTGATTTGGATAATGAGACTAGCCACAGTTCCAAGAAATGAAAATTACATGGAAAGGAAAAAGAATCTGAGCCTTCGGTAGAAATATCCTCTTCTACAATTGGTTTTCAATTACATTTGTGAGAAGTGAGATGCACACCTTCCTCTCCTATTACTGAAGCAGCTAAACCTAGACTTTCTACAAGTGAGCATACATAGGTATCACAAATCATCGAGTGATAACCAGTCACATGTTTTACTTCATGAAAATTTTTAAAGGACATTGTAATTTGTTATTTTTAATTAAATTATGTTAAGTTTTAAAGTTTGAGTCCTCAAAAGGACTGAATAGGACTTAGATTAGTTTTCAAAAGTAGTTTAAGAATTTCATGGAAGTAAACAATTTTTATAATTGTCATCTTTGTAATGTTCTTATAAAAATACATTGAGGAGCCATTTTTGGGAATCTAAATTTTGACTTCAGAGAGAAAAATTCCTGTGTAATGAGTTTAACTTTTCTTGGAGTTTAAATAAATCTTCGTTCATGATTCCAAGCTGTATTTAGATATGATATGTGTTTCTTTCTATTGTAAGTAATTTATTCTTTCTTCTTCATTTGGAAAAGTGTAATGAAGATGTTGGTTATTTCCTATTTTATTGATTTATTTTGCTCAGTACTTGTAAATTTAAATCAAATAACATTAAAATTGCACTTTATTTTTCCATACATACATTTTCTAAGTATCTCATGTGTTATGCTAAGGTTTATAATAAAATATTTTGGAATTGATACCCGATGGTATGAACCTTCCACTATTACTTTTTATCACCCTGCTACAACCTTTAAGTCATTTTCATAGTCAGTAATGCCATCTTGAAAGATGTTTATATTCTAAGAAGTTTTTTTTGCATTACTGATGCAACTTATCTTTGAATAATCATAATGGGACAAAAAATAGTTTTTATTATCTTCTTGTATAGATGTCCTAGGCACTGACCTCTTCTCAGCTAGAGGTTGTATCTAGGGTTACAACATATTTTGGTGTCATTGTCAAGGAACAAAGAAAGATGTTATTTTTCTGTGGGTTTGTTTTCGAAAACATTTTCTTTTGTCTGATGGGAAAATAAAGAGTGTTGGATCATTTTTCTCACCAAGTGAAAAAAAAATAGCAGTATTGGCTCCAAGAAGGCCTCACATGAGGTCATACCCCTCACAACAAAAAGCCCCAGTTTTATTTGATCTTGAAAAATTGGTTTCCTGAAGGGTTTGGAGAGAGAAATCTCCAAAAACTCCAAGTCCTACTTTTTTTTCTCCAGGGATCAATTCTTTGTCTCAATATCCCAGAGTTCTTCACTTAGAAGAAATCACAAATAATTTGGATTTCTCTAAAGGTAGTTCCATTTATTTGTAGTCCTTATTTCTTGAACCTGCTCTTGAAGAAATATCTTTTGAATTTGTTTCCTTATATTTTATAGAAATTTCAAAGGTTGAAGAAATTAAAACTATTGACTTTTCTGCCTCACACCAAATTGTTCCTGCAGTTTCTTAGCCAATTCCCAAATCTATGGTTCCACCACATCCTTTTGTGTGCAAGAAAATTTCCTCCTCCCCTCAAAATAAAAATATGGCGATTATACGATATCTTTTAAATCGATATGCTCCTATAAATATTACCCAAACTATGAATGTTATGCCTCAAGATTATATGAATTTGTTACCAATATTTAGAGGAGAAGATGAGATCACAGCTGAAAAACATGTAGTAATTTTCAGTGCTTTCATAGAAAACATTAATGTGGAATATTTGGATGCATTAATGAGGTTATTTGTACAATAATTGGATGGATAACCAAGAAAATTATTCAATACCTTCCCAACCAATTCAATGCAATAAAAAGAAAAGAAAGATCATGGATATTTATTGACTAAATTCAATGCAATAAAAAGAAAAGCAGATGAAGAAGTGCTTGAATTCATTAAAAGGTTTGACAAACTTTATAATAGTCCTCCTTTAGAAATAAAACCACCTCCTGCTAGTGAAAAATTAGTTTTTGCAGGAGCATTTGAGTCAAATTTTGGTTTTAATTTAAGGGAAAGACAGTTTCCCACTTTTGATCGTATTCAAACTAATGCATTGGAGATTGAAGTCAATCTGTCTCTAAAAGGGAAAATAAAATATAAATATGGAACAATGGATAAAAATAATGGAAAATAAGAAGTAGAATCTTCTAATCATCCAAAAGATTCAGAAGAACATAAGTTGGATGAGATGACAAAGGTTATTAGGAATTTTTCTAATAAGTTAGTAAATCTGGAAATTGACAATAAAAATCCTCCTAGGAAAATTCAACAAGGTAAAAATAGAAATTTCGATCCTTAATTTAGGAAGCCACCATTGCATATTATGCAGAGAGAGAGGAAATACCAAGATTAGGTCTAACCTCCTTTGTATATTGAATATGAACCAGAAGAAGCAGTGGAAGAGGCTCTTAGATTTCAGGAGAATCAATATTATACTCCGTCGGAGGAAGAAGGAGGAGAAATATATAATGAAGATTTAAGCCCCGAGTCACAAATTGCTTTACATGATGAAGATATTGATGAATATTGTAGAAAATTTATAGATTTTATGCATGAATAATTGCACAAGAAGTATGATCTCATATCTAGGAAGAGGTCAAGGACTTGAGATAATATAGAAGAATAATCGAAACGTACACTTGAATATTCTATAAAAAAAGACAATGAAAAGGGGGAGAATCCTCTTAGAACAATCCCAGTTCATCACGAAGAAACTTCTAAGAGCCAAAAAATTAAGGTGGGACAGGAAAAACAAGTTCAACAACCCGTAGTGAGTCAAAAAAATGTGGAAAGCGAGAAACCATCAGAAGAAGAGAATATTAAAGAAAAAAAGGAGGTTCATTCTTTAAGTATTTAGAAAGAATTGGAGAAGGTTAAAATATCCATCCCATTAACTGAGTTGGTGAAATGGTCTGCTTACAAAAATCATATTTGAGACTTTATTATTTTTCTCAAACAAATGATGGAGCGCATATAGTTAATTTGCAAGAGGAGAGGCCAATGGTGATCTTTGGCCCCCATGTGGAGGAACATGATTCTTCTACGCCTCCTTTTTATGTTTTTCCTATAATAAATACTTTTATTCTTCATAACTGTATGTTGTATACAAGGGATTCTCATAATTTAATGCCCCTCTCAGTGATGAAGCAGCTAAACCTTCAGATCACGAAACCACAAGGATTTATATTTGTTTGACTCTAAGAAAGTAAATTGTGTTGGGCTCATTAAATAACTTGTGATTTCTATGGCTCAAATTCCAGCCAAGAATATTGTGATGGATGTAGTAGTTGTATATATCCCAGCTCGATTTGGAATGTTGTTTTATAGATCTTGGCATGATAAGTTGGGAGGAGTATTAAATATGGATTTCACTTATGCAATCATTCCAGCCTTCTGTGGAGAAGAAAGAAGACTGTACAAGGAGTCGAGATTTGTCAAAACAGTTACAAAGGAGGTTTCTAGCAATTCTCCTATTTATAGTTAGTAGAAAGATTATTTTTCTTGTTTTATGTTGAAATTACATGAAGAATTTGTGGAGGATACATAGGTGTAGGTTCCTATAATAGTCCAGAACAAATAAGCATTAGTAAATGGAATTTGGAAGTTATATTTTTATGGAGCATACTTCAAGGAAGGGAATGGTGCAAGGGCTCTTCTACTTTCCCAAAAAGGTGAAATGATTCCAATTTTTTATAAATTGGAGCTTGATTATACAAATAATATAATAGAATATGCATCTCTAATTATTGGTCTGCAAGATCCCAAGAATATGAATATAGAATGCATTTTTGTCTTTGGAGATTCATAATTAGTTGTGAAAAAAATCAGAGGGAAGTGTCAGAAAAAACACCAAAGGCTTAGAGCTTACCAGAATGAAGTTTGGGATTTAGTGCATACTTTATTTTCATCTTTAAGTATTAATTTTCTACCAAGAGAAGGTAACAAATTGGTTGATTCACTTTCAGTTGCAGGCAACACTTTTATACCTCCACAAAATCCAAAGTTGAGGTATGAAGCTAAAATTTTAAATAGAATTTCTATACTAGAAAATGTTAAATATTGGTAGGTATTTGAATATGAAGAACAAATCAAAAGGTTTTTGGAAGTGGTAGGAGATTTTTCTAACTCGGAGATTGATCGATAAGCGAAGTTGAAAATTCTTTAGAGGGAAGAGTTGATGATGAAATACTTTGGAAAGATTCCATGGCTAGCCAAAATATTGTTAAATTGAAAGACAATGTCATTCAAAAAGGTCTAGTACCTTTGGAGAAATTATTTCATGCAAATGGCGTTCCAGTGAATGTCAGTAAATAGAGTTGGGAGGATGATGTTGAAGATTATCATCTTGGAATTGAAAAAAAACCTAAGCTTGTAAATTTGGCGAAGGGCATTTCTAAAGATTACAAACACATGTATGTAGATATATTTAAAAAATATTCTTATGTTTTTGCATGGTATTATGAATACCTTAAGAGTTATAATAAGGATACTATTCAACATAAAATATATCTCAAACTAGGAGTCAAACCATATAAACAAAATTTGATACAAATGAATCCTTTGTTGTTTCCTTCAATAGAAAAGCAAGTTAAAAAGTTATTGCAGGAGAAGATAATTATGCCTTCAAGATATTCAGATTGGGTGGCTAATTTAGTGTTTGTAAGGAAAAATAATGGAGAGATAAGATTATGTATTGACTTCTGAAATCTAAACAGAGCATTAGTAAAGGACAATTACCCTCTTCCTAAAATGGATTATATCTTACAAAAAGTGACAGGATATTGAAGGATGTCTATTATTGTTGGATTCTCAAGGTAGGACAAAATAACAGTACATCCAAATGATTAGAAGAAAACAACTTTCACAATTCCATGGGGAACAGTACTACCTTTCAGAGGGCTATGGATATAGCTGTTGTGAGAGAGAAATATAAATTTATGGGCTTATATTTAGATGATATTACAATGTTTCTAAATATGATGAATATCATGTGAAACACCTTCAACATAATTTCGAGAAGTGTAGGAAATACGATCTATCGCTAAACCCAAATAAGTCTCGTTTTTCTCAAGGAGAAGGAAAATTGTTGGGAAATATTGTGTTAAAGGAGGGAGTTAGGATTGACCCAAAATGAGTGGAAGTAATCAATAATACAACTCTACCCAGAAATACAAATGATATCCATATTTTCTTGGGAAGAATATTTTTTCTCAAGAGATTCATTCCCAATTATGCGGAAAGTGTTAAGGAAATCACTGACATGTTAAAGAAGGATGAAAAGGTTAAATGGAATCCAACAGCTAGGAGAAGCTCTAGTTTTGGTAAGATGCTATTACTAGAAACACTTTCAATTTATTTATTTTCCTCACCTTCTACTATTGCAGTTGTTCTTTTGCAAAAGAATCAAGATATTAAGGATAAACCAGTAGCATTTTTCAACAAGGTGTTGAGGGATGTTGAATTAAAGTATACAATTTTGGAGAAACATGCTTATGCTTTGGTTAAAATCTTGAAAACCTTTAGAACCTACGTTCTGCAGTCGTATATTACTCCATATGTACCAAAATAAGTTGTTAAGGATGTGTTGAAACAGGGTGAAAATGAAGGAAGAAAGGGAAAATGGATAATCAAAATTCAACAATATGCATGGACATCAAGTTGAAGAAATTAATAAGGGGGCAGGGCTTAGCAAATATGATACTAGGATTTGCACCAAAGAGGGACATCAACTTCACTATTAATTTGGTGTCTACAACTTCTTGAGTGTCTAAAATTACTTATAAAATGAGAACACCATAACTAAAGAAATTATATATGTAGCTTGAAGAGCTCTTGAGGGTTACATACACCTGAGTGCGTCATCTTGGGGTGCCCCACTGCTCCTTAGCTAGAAAAATGATGGAACATTGATCCAAGATATTCTCCAAATAAACTTGAGGGCCAAAAATTAATAATGAGTGTCCTTTTCCAAGGATATATGATATTTTTTATTAGTTGAAATGAGCCAATATATTCTCCAAAATAAGCTTGAGGTTAGGCTATGATTAGGTGAGAATTAATTAGGATATAAACAATACATAATTTCAAACAAGATATTGCAAATATAAGTTTGTAGTGGTGTCATTTGGGTTGTCAAATACACTAACTATCTTCATTTTATTGATGAATGATATTTTGAAAAAATACTCAAATACATTAGTCATTGTTTTCTTAGATGAAATACTTATCTATTCTAAGTGAAAAGAGAAACATGAACACGAATTACATATAGTACTATGAGTATCAATTCTACGAGAACTTGAGAAAATGTTCATTTTATCAAAATAAAATTCATTATTTGTGATACATCATTTCAAAGGAAAAATAGAAGTGGACTGAAAATAATATTAAGGAAATTAAAGAATGAATAGAACCGAAAGAATGTCATTAAAGTTAGGTAGCAGGTATTGAAGAATTTAAAAAATTGCACCCCCAATAAAATTTGTTTAAAAAAATGTGCAGCATTTTAGACCCCACTGAAAAAATATATGAAGTTTGAATATAAAAATTAGTAGTCTAAATATACTATTTTTTCCCCTTTTTCTACGTATTTTTTCCAGTTAATTTTGTTGTTATAGCATCATTAAAAAATCCTGTAGAACTGATGTGCTTTTAAGGCCATGGGAAGTCCCTTTATATTTGCATACTGCAGCTTATATTAAAAAAATATATTTCAAGTTCCATATGCGACTCTTACCACACAAAAATGGATACATACGTGGGTCCCATAACACCATATCTGTGTATAAATCGTTAAATTTGAAAAAATAAAATAAAATATTATTTTTCGAGTGGGTTTACGGGTTTTACCGAGAGCCCACCCATAGGAGTCTGTGGCCTAAATAAAATAACGAATTTTAGGTAGTATATATACACCCTTGGGTAGGCCTAATTCATAAGAGAAGAAATATATCAACATTATACTCTATCTACCCTAGATCAAGTCTTCTTTTCTCGTGTCTTTTGCACTCCTAGTCTTTAGGAAGCCGTAGTTTCCTCTGCAGAGATGCTTGGTCTCCTTATCTATAATCTTCTTGAATCTATTAGAGAGGTTGTATTTGTGGCTCGAACTGCACGAATGATTAGGAGATCATGTCCAAGTGAAAAAAATGCTCAAAAATGGAAATGTTCAGAAATGGTTGCAGTCTAAATGACAGGAAAGGCCTCATTTCTACGATTCTGGTGCCATGAACGAGACCCAAATTTGATGTTATATGTGAAAGTTACTGAGGTTTGAATTCGTTCAGTGACCTCCAAAACGTAACTTTTTGACCAAAATATTTTGTCATTTTCAAAGAAAATTTTATATGGCAAAAATTGATATTTATAAGGTTTTTATAGGGCCTATCAGTGGGTGCCACATGGCCTACCCAGAGGATACCACGTGGCCCTAGGCCTAATTTTTTAAATCGCACAAAAGGGAAAATTAATTTGGGTTGAAGGTCAACCTGACCCGACCTGAACGAATCTGTGGGTCACCCTGAACATAAATTCGGATCGGGCACATGTGAACGAGTCGGGTCGTGTGTTGAACGGCTCATGCAAAGGCTTAACGGATAGTCAGGTCATGTTAAACACACAGTCAGGCAGAGGTGAACGACTATTCGGGTTGTTTAAAGTTTGAACGAGCAGAGGTAAGGATTAAGCCCTCAGGGCTAAGCTCCGAAGCCATACACCCGGAGCTCAAAACCATAGGCTAAGAATTTTTTTATGGCGGAGTTTGAAGGGGGCTAGCCCTAGCACTAAGCGCTCGACTCCATGTAACCTTCAGGCGGTGAGCAAGGGCACAATTTCAAACCTTATCCGCCAACACTAACCGTCCGGAGTATTTGCATGTGAACGGGCTGATTTGAACTGATAGTTAACTTTAATGCTACCCCTAAAATAGCACACAGTTCCACCTAATTGAACTGTCCGCTTATTCTGGTGGATTTAACTGGAGTTCCTCCAGTTTTGGAGGAGATTTTTTAGTGCCACTAGGAAATCTAGTTTGGGTCATAACTTTCTCAATTTTCGACCAAACAAGATGAAATTTAAGTCAATTTTGGCTTTCTTGAGTGTTATGAAGAGTTTTGGACAGGTTCCATAGAAAATATAGGTGTTCTTCAGCCATTTTTTATTTAGGGAAGAGGAAAGAGCCATCAGGGCCATCAGGGAGATGGAGCTGTATTGGGTTGTACGTCACTGTTTGAGGTGAAACAAAAGCCATTTTTAGCTTATTTTTGTCTTCTGAATTAAAATTCACAACTTTTTTTCCTGCTTAGGCATATTTTTCACTGTGTAACCATTTTGAGCAATTTAATAGAGCAAGGACATACCATTGGGGAGCCTTGGACCGACAGATGTAGCCCAGGAGGGGTGAATTGCCTCATCATTTTGTTGTGTTATGATATGGTGAAGTTTACTTGTGGTGTATTTATGCTGAGATATATTAAACAATAAATTTAAATAACAAATCCTCACACAAAAAACTCAGAAACATTATCAAAACTACTTTGTTTAACCTGCAAGACATGGAGAACACTTTGCACACTTAAATGGAAATGGATACTTTGCATAGAATTTACAAATGTTTCCATTTTTAGATCAGATGGTATCAGAGCTAGATTTTTACTCTGCATTTGTTCTTGTGAAAAGATATAGTTGATTGTTTGCAAGTTTTTATGCTTACTAGGCTTAAACTCAAGAGAGGGGAACGACACTTGGTTAGTGCATAAAGTAATCCTCAACCAAGAAGGGCTAGAGAGCCACCTCCAAGAGCCATAGAAGAAGCCTCAAGTATGTTTTCAAGAGAAGGAGAAGCTCCTGAAGACATTGATCCCAAAGAAGAGGAACGAGTGTTCCGAAAGGCTTTCTTGGACATGAAGGAGATGGTGAGGATACTCTACCAAGAAAGGAATGAAAGGCTTGTAGGAGAAGGGTCTAAACACTAGAAATAAGGAGAGGGTTCTTCAGGAGGAAAGAAAAGTGATGACAAGTCAAAGAAAGGACATGGAAGTAATGGTGATCCACCATCCCCGTCTTCATCCTCTTCCTTTACATCGTCATCCTATACTTCGGTGAATCAATATCACAAGTCTAAAGCCACTGGTAAAAGTCCACTTTTAAAGCTTGATGTTAAATTTGAGTTGCCTATGTTTAATGGTGAGGTCAATGCAGAGAAACTTGACAATTGGATAAGACAGTTGGAAGTTTATTTGAGGATACAGAACCTTCATGATGACGACACTAAGATACAATTAGCCTCTTTGAGAATGGATGGAGTAGCTTTGGTATGGTGGGAAGCCAAGACCAAGTATGAAATTAAAAAACATGGTAAGATCACTTTATCATGGGCTGAATTTATTACTGCAATTAAGAAGAAATTTTATCCATTAGCTCATTTACAAAAGGCTATCATGAATTGGCAAAAATTCAGACAACTTAAGGGATAAAATGTACAAGACTACACCCAAGAGTTTAGGAGAAGAGCACTCTTATTAGGGGTAGACTTACAAAGTCAAGATACTTTGCTGAAATATATAGTTGGTTTGCATGGCTACCTTAGAAATACTATCTTATGTTCAATCCTACTAGTCTAGACAAAGTTTGTGTAAAAGCTACGCATTTAGAGGCTAGAGGGAAAAACACTTTTGATGAGGGTAGAAACAAGCCTTTTAAGGGGAAAAACAAAGATAAAACCTCTAACGGAAGAGGCAAAAAGAATGCATCTATCAAAAAGGAGGGTGAGAAAGTGATATGTAAACACTATTCAAGAGAAGGCCATGAAGAAAAAAAATGTTGGAAAGTTCATCCTGAAAAAAGAACTCAATTTAACAAAAAAAAAGGAAAGAAGAAAACTGCAGCTACTTCAACTACACCACAATAATTAGGTGATGATTCAGGTGATGAAACCAAAATTGCAGCCATGGGTTTGAGGAGTATGAAGGGTAAAGAAACTAAAACTAAGCCAAGCAGTAGTACTTCAAACTGTCATGTACAAGCTCCAAATGAGGAAGAAAGAATTGAATTGTTCCATGTGAGGGTAGTCTCAAAACATACAAAAATTGACACACTGTTTGACAGTGGGTCACAAGAAAATCTTATATCAGAAGACTTGGTCAAAAAAATTAAACTTGAGACCATTCCACATCCAAAGCCTTATCCACTTGGGTGGATATGCAAGGATGGAAACTTACAAGTCTTAAGAAAGTGCATATTGCGGTTTGCAATTACTGCACACTTTATTGACAATTGAACTTGATGTAGTACCGCTTGATATATCAGGAATTGTTTTGGGAAGTCCTTACTTATTTACAGGAAAGAGATCTTCCATCGCCATGAAAATAAGTACTATCTCTTTAAATATGGCAAGGAGTTTATTGTCAGAGCACATCGCAAGAAGACAAATATAGCGATGGTAAATGCGAGACAGGTAAATAGGCCAGTGAATTCTAGTAAAAGTTTTGTATTTCTTATGGTTAAGCCTAAGGTTTATGTGAATCATGAGTCATTTGAAAATTGTGATTCCAAGTTAAAATCATATTTATATGATGTAGTTGATGCACATCATGAGATGTTTCAGGAACTGATAGGTTTGCCTCCTAAAAGGGAGATTCAACATGAAATCCAGTTACAACAAGATTGTCATCTTCCTAACATAGGCAAATACCACATGTCTATCATGGAGAAATAAAGAGGAAAATTGAGGAATTTTTGGACAAAGGTTTCATAAGACCAAGAAATTTTCCATGTGGGTCATCGATAGTGTTGATTCCAAAGAAAGATGGAAATTGGTGCATGTGTGTGGACTTCAGGGTGTTAGAGTCGGTATCTTCATCCCTCCGTCAGAGATCAAAATCTCTTTTGTTGCATTTCATTTTAGGTGTCTCATTCAGTTCAGTCATCTGCATTTCGTTAGGGGCATGGATTTTCTGACGGGAGGGAGCTTTTTACTCATGTTCCTCATGTCTTGTACTTGTTGGTCTAATTTTGTTCACCGAAATCATGTACAGTCTTGTTTGGGCTCAAAATTGACAAAGAGTCATTTTATGGTTGTAGGTTTCATTAGGTCTAGGGTTTCGCTAAATTTGGTCTGAAAAATGTCTAATAATGTCAACATGCACATGAGGAAGTCTCAAATAAGTTTCATTACATCGTCATATTTCTTGATAGTGATTCTTCTTCAAAACTTTGTTTTGAAGAAAAATCGTCAAATTCATCCTTTGTATTAAATGTAATGTAATTCTCAAAGTTGTTTCAGTGGTGAAGTTCTTCAGGCGCAGCCCTGGTCGCCTTTGCCAAATTCCATGCCAGCTATCCTTGCAAGACAGAAAAGAGACTCATCATTCAGCTAAAAAATCAAATGAAGCAGAACAGACTTTCTTGAAAAGTGTCAAAGTTTGCGCATTACAAAAGTGGGTTTGCCCAAATGAAAAATCAAAACTCCTTGATATATATAAGATATTTCAATTTCAAACTCCAATTGCATACCAAATACATCAAAGAGCCAAAGTGAAAACATGAAAGAAGCAAAAGTCAGTGTGAAAGCCGAAACTGTGGTGAAGGCAACCTGCGCGGCGCACATAACCTGCGCGGTGCACATAACCTGCGCGGCGCATAGAGCCGTTATACACAGTGTGAAATTGAACGTGCACGGTGCACTAGGTTGTGCGCGTGGCGCATTGGCCCGAAACAAAAAATTTCTGCCAATCTTCTCCGAAATTCAATTTTCTTGGTTGCTCTATGCTTGAGTAAGTCAAAGTCATTCCCCTCTTGTCCATAACTCATGTTTGGTATTGTTTGAGTGAAATATACAAGTTTGAATGTCAAAAAACACAAACCCTATCACCGTGTTGAAGTGCCTCCTTAGGGTTTTGAAAGTGGAGTTTTAAAATTAGTTTTGGTGCCAATATTTTCCATTCCTCACTATTTATTACTCCCCACCTTGTTTCCCATCTGCCGTTATCTCAGTACTACAGTCTATTTCCGTATCCCCTTACATCCTAAATCACTTATTCCTAAGCCCCATTTTCCTATCCCTAAGTCACTTCATTCCCTATCATTCCTATTTCCCATTTCACTTATAAAAATCCCCAAACCCCAAGAATTCCCAAATAGTCAGTGGTTGTCCCTACACGTTTGATATCCCTTGATTGAATTTCATTATCCCCACTATCCTATTTCCCCACAGTCCCTCCCATATCACCACTTCTTTGGCAACAAAAGTCAAAGACATCAAACTCTTCATATTCACCTCAGGCAACGTAGATGAAGAAGGCATTGGGGAGGCGTGGAAAAGCATAATTTTGGCCGAAGCTTCTTTGGCCCAGCGTAGTGCATGATGGAGGACACTCAGCCCAAATTTCAAGGAATTTGGGACACATTTTGTCAATTTTGAATTTTGTGCCTAAAAATAGATTTTCCTGCCCGACGCGTAGCGCCACTTGGCGCACACTTATAATTGGTAGCTCTGTAGGGGGAAAACTTTACATTTTTGGATTTTTTATCAAAATTTATGCATGCTCATGGATTACCTAAGGATTTCATCAAGTTCTGGGTTGCCTAAAGGGTCAAAACACCCTAGAAATGGCCTTTCTGCCACCCTTTGCATACACAGGAAGCAGTGTTGAAAGATTGAACTTTTGGAGGGGAAAATGGCAGCCAAATCAAGAAATTCCACTTGGATTGGAAATTAGAAAGGAAGATATTTCCAACGAGCTATCCTGTGCTCAATTTGGGCTTCGATAAGTCCATCAAAATCAGCTCCAAACTTGTGCTATGCATAGAGATTCCAAGCGCGACGCATAGAGAATTTTGGCCTATTTTTCACTCAGCTGCTCAGAATTTCGCCTAGTTTTGGCCAGTTTCACTTTTTCATGTAAATATTGATATAACTTGATGTAATTTCATGACCATGATGTAATTTTGGCACATTTTTACTCATTCTAGGATATTCATTCACCAAAAGGTGAAATGTAAGTGAATGGATCAGTTTCCTAGCATATAGAGGCAAGTTGTTTCATTGCCTATTTTCTAGTTCCTAGTTTAGATATGGTTGAAATAGCTCCTAGAATGATGAGATCGATCCCTAGAGGCATGGGAAGGAGTTAGGCTTGTCTATATATTGTATTTTCTCAGTCATTTTCAGGGGTTGGACACTTGGGATTGCTTGGGACTTCATTGTACATTTCATCTCTACACTTTTGGCAAAGGAATAGACCAGGGTTTGCAGCACTTTTTGGGATCCATGTGGCTCTGTGTTTTGATGGTGTGTTGCTCTATGTAACTGTAAGTTCACTGATGTTTATGTGTATCATTTCCTCTCTCCTTTCTTCTTAGATTAAACAAATCAGTGTTAAAGGTGGAATTCATTGGATTGCTCTGCTCTGCCTTTAGTTTTGTTTAATTATTCATGTTTGCATCTGTTTGAGGAGGACTCTTGAGATCCTCTTGCCCTCTTCAGCTCCTCACCGGTCTGATCCATACATTCACTCAATCTAAAGCATCAAAACAATTTCCTTCCTTGCCCCAATCAGAACTCTGCAAAAACTAGGCCTAATCCCCGCACCCAAAACTACCTTTCCCTTTGATCCAACTAAAACCCCCAAAAACACAATCAAAATCCTTCATATATATACCTAGCCTAAAATTAGCTTTTATTTCAATTCATGTCAAGACCTATTGATTATTTTTGCTGAGATTGACCCGGAGAGAGCCCTCTCCTGATCTGGTAGGGCTAGCTACCAGACTGAGCGTGGTTTGATTTTACCCTGAACTCTGCCTTCTTTTAGCCTGAGGTAGATTTAGGAAATAACATAGTGGCGACCATACTGGGGAGAAAATGGTTTTCTTGTTGGTGTTATTTGTTTTATAAACTACAGACGGAGCCTGAATTTATGCCAGGTAGCCTTCGAAACACTCTTGCTTTGCATTAGTGAAAGTAGATAAACACTGCTTCAGTCAATATCTGGTATAGTTTGTAAACATAACATCTAACTTGTCAATTGCCCCAGTACATGTATCAAGTTAGATATGATGATTGATGGTGGACAATGATCAGACATAAGAAGGCTGAAATCATTCACCTGGTGACTCCAACTCAATGTAGAGACTCCACTGGAGGACTAACTCTTTCTATGAGAAAATGGAAGGATCTTACACAAAGTTCAGGTATCCAAAGTGGAATGGTATTCAGGACCTAGTCTGCTTTCTTGTAAATTACTTCTTTGTTGTTCTTGAAGCTGTCCTGAAAGTTTTTCAGAATTTGCTGTATGATAAAGGTGATCAAAATTTTCACTTGACCTATTCAAAAAGTGTAAATACTGAGTTTCCCTTTGATCCGGGCCTCCTTAATTTTCCCACTTCTTATGACGACTCTCTTCAGAGTGATGAGCCTAAAGAAAAAAAAACTGATCCCGTAGCTCTTGTATATACTCCTACACCTTTTATAGTCCTAGATAGGTATAAACCTCTTGTTTTACCTTCTGTTCTCCATGCTTTCCCTGAAAATTATCACCTATATTTGTCGAGATTTGACGGTGAATGTAACAATGTCAACGCTGAGAAACATGTGCAGAATGTTGAGACTTTTCTAGACCTTTTTGAAGTTGATGAAGAGGATGTTAGTATTAGATGTTTTTCTCTTTCTTTGCAAGGCAAAGTCAAGAGTTGGTTCAAAGCCCTGCCTGATGCGAGCATCTCAGATTTCGAGCATTTCTTCAAAGTTTTCCTTGACAGGTGGGTGATCGGACAAAACCCTTTCCTTATTTTAGATGGGTATGCCCAGCTGAAAAGACTGCCAGGGGAGATAGTAAACAAATTTTCTGCTAGATTTAACCAAGTTTATTATTCGATGCCAGTTGATATAAGACCTCCTCCTAGATATGCTCTCTTGCACTATCCGGGTGCTTTTGATCCGGAAATGGAATTTCAGCTGACAAAAAGGAATGTTGCAACACTTGAAGAAATACAGAACAGTGCAGTAAATGTAGAAGCTAATCTGTTGATCAAAAGAGCAAGGCTGAAGGAAGAAGAAAAGAATAATGTTGCAGAGCACCTGACACCTTCAGAGGAAAATCTTGACCTTTTGGTAAATGCAGTAGAAGAGATGGTGCGGAAAATTACTGCAAAAAATGAAAATGACGTTCATGAACAAGTGGTTGATCCAAAACATTTTGTTTCTTATCCCAGTTGTCCTAGATATGATAATGATTGTTTTATAGATCATCTTGGAGAAGAGAGATCTGTTGATTTGACATGTATGCTTGATGATGTGTTTTATACTGATGATTTGCCTAAGTTTGATCAGTATGATGATGATTATGTTCTCCAAACAGAAGCTAATCTTGCAGACAAATCAACAGCTAGTTTGTGGGAGGAAGAAGTTCACTTTCAGCAGCTTGAATACAGTGATCAGCCAATGCATATAAGTTGTGACAATGACAAGGAAAGTCCAAAAAATTTTGAAGTAAGTGAAGGATCTTTTCCTTTTTGTTTTGATTCATTTCAGTTCATCAGAGAAAACTTCCATGCAATCAGAAATCAACTGTCAACAAGTCTTGATTTGGACCATCTTGAGGGCAATAAAAAACTTGTTCAAGACTTCTCATATTCAGATTTGCAGCTTCCGAAGGCCATTGATTGTCAAGTTGCAGATGAAGACATGGAAGATGGCACATATGATCAAATGATACAAGATGACTCCGTACCATTTTGTTTTGAATCATTTCAGTTTTTGAAGGGTAAATTGCATAGTAAATCTTCAAATGAGCGGCCTGTAAGAAATCAACAATCTCTCAGTTTTAATGTTGAGGATGAGACAGATAGCGAAATTCTTGAGCAAGTTGTTAATGAGAAATCTTCCCCTGAAATTAATGATGAAATCATTTTGGATACAAAACCCTCCCTAGCACCAGATTTGCAGCCACCAAATGCAATTGAAGGTCAGATTATAGATGAAGGCGTGGAAGCCGAAATACATGATTTAATGATGCAAGAGGATTCTGTACCCTTTTGTTTCGAAGCATTTCAGTTTATAAAGCAGAATATTCGTAATATCTCTAAAGAAAAAGATGAATAGCCAGTAGGATGTCATACAGTTTCAATGGATACATCGCAACAGTCTTCTCAAGTTTTTGATGATCCTATTGCTAGTGTGTTGGATGATGTTTGCTATAAAATTTCTTCTCCATTGGCTAACCATGTGCTAGAAAAGAATGTTGATAATAATCGTATTCAAAATTTTCCTTCATTGTCTTGTTTAACATATTTTTCATTGCAAAGCCCATATCGAGGTTTGCAGTCATATGAGGAGATTGATAAAGGAGACTTTTTGTTGAGATTGCAACAAGATGATGAGCTTAGTGGAAAGGAGTCACCTTCACTAAGTGGGCCCGTAGGCTATTTTTGGCGCAAAGTCTATTTTTAGACATATGGATCATGTTCTATGAGTTGTAGGATGCTATTTGTGGATGGTTGGTCAAGTCGGAAAAAAAATAGATGGACTTCTATTTTTAGACATACTGGGCAGAATCTATTTTTAGATTGGCAGTCTAAAAATAGATATGTCAAATATTATTAGCTCTTAATAATATTTGGACTCTAAACATTATCTTATTCTCTTGGAGCACTTCAGTTAAGTGCACAGATGTGGCACAGGAGCTGACAGAAGGAATTACGCTATTCCTAGGGTTTAGTGGAGCTATTGCATGTTGAATTCAGTTAGAACTCATGTGACAGAGTTTGGTGGAGTTGGTTGAGGAAGTTAGTGGAGTTGTATTCAGTTTAACTGAGTTAAACATAGTTGAGATAGTTGTATTTAGTATAACTGATTGATACACTAGTGAGAGTGGTGTGAATTAATTATTAATTAATTTGCTAATTATAAACTCATTAATCAACTAAAGAATACATCAGTTAACTTCAGTGCATGGACAGTTTCAGTGGAGACCAGTGAAGAGGTAGGTGAAAGAGCAGTGTGACTATCAGTTGTGACTATACTGGTGCATGAGTTTGCACCACACATTGATAGAGAGGCTAATGAGGATTGCGCAGTACATACCAGAGGGATTTTAACTCAGGATGTGCAATTATTCATCTTGGATTACACAGTAGAGGTAGGCTAACAGGTGGAGCAGTTTGGAGCATGTGTTTTGTATGATCTGAGCTTGTGTAGTGTGTAACAATTGGAGATTGTAGTGAGAGCTTGTGAGGAGTTTGTAAAATGATTGTTACATGATATCTATCATTATAATATACATATAGTTGGGGGTTTTCAACTTTAAGCTTTCCCATAAATACTGTGTTTATATGTGTGATTGTTTGTGGTTTTAATGTGTGCATGTGATTATATTTCCACAAATTGATGATCAATAGTAGAAGAGGTTATGTATTATGCATGAAGCTCAAATAGTGTGTGATCAGGATAATATCGGTGAATAATTTAACAGTTATTCAAATTTATACATGGTATCAGAGCTATATTGATCATTGGAGCAATTGAAAAACATTGAAACGGTTGAGTTTTGTGTTGGTGGAATTCGAATTTGCAGCAGTGTTTTCTTGGTGTCGAAGTTGAGATGCCTTTCAACGGATTGCGATTGGAGTACGCCCTTGAGGGCAGCTCAAATTATATTGCATGGAAGGACAGGATGGAGGCGGTGCTAGGTGAAAATGGGTTGAAGGAGTTCATAGATGCTGAAGTCCCAAAGCCTACTTCTAGCGATGCTGCTGTAATTGAGGCTTGGCAAAAGAAGACAGCAAAGTGTTAAAGGATTCTGTTGGAGGGCGTGAAGGATCACATAGTATCCAGCCTGCATGGTAAGGCTTCTCCATTCTTGATGTGGAAAGCATTGAAAAATTTATTCCAAAGCAAGAGTGACCAGAGGAAGTTGGCGCTCAAGGATAGACTCAGAAAAATAAAGATGGATAAAGGGGTCAGTATGCCCAAGTACCTCACGAAGTTCATCCAATGCAGGGATGAGCTGGGAAGTGTGGGGGTGACTATTTATGATGAGGAATTGGTGAGCTTGGCTCTCCTAGGGCTTCCAAAGAGTTGGCACTCCTATCAGGACTCTGTCAATGGTCGGGAAAAATTGCCAAGATGGGAGCTACTTTGGTTGGATCTTGTGCAAGAGGAGATAAGGTGAAGTACCGGGTTCGAATCTTCATCAAAGAACTCTGATGAAGAGAATTGCACTTTGGCTACCAAAGCAAAGAAGGAGAAGAGAAAGAAAGCTTCTCAATCCGGTGCGAAAGGCAAGAAGCAGGACATGTCCAAGGTGAAGTGCTTTCACTATCACCAACACGGACATTACGCCACTAATTGTCCATAGAAGAAGAAAAATAAGTAGGCTGCTGGGACTGTAGCTGGAGAGGCCTTAGCCTCGCAGTTTGAGCTGTATTTTTCACTGATCGCATGCTTGGTTTCAAGTGTGATGGGTTTAGTGTGGTTTCTGGACAGTGGTGCGTCTTTTCACATGACAAGAGATTGAGATTTGTTTACTGATCTGGATGAGAAAGATCTTGGAGTGCACATCGAGATGGGCGATGATGGTAGATACAGTGCGACCAGTATCGGTACCATTTCCTTTGAGAGGGAGTCTGGTAAACCCTTCGTATTGAAGGAAGTGATGCATGTTCCGGGATTGAAGAATAATCTTATCTCTGTGGCGATGTTAGAAGACAAGGGATATGATGTTGTCTTTAGCGAGGGAAAGGCTTTCCTGCGCAGTAAGGCAACTGGTGAGACCCGGAGGATAGGGGTTCGAGTTCAGAACCTTTATCGATTGCAGGTAGATGGGTGCGCAGCAATGGCAGGCAAGGCAGAAGGAGTGGTGAGCCGGGATGATGGCGAGTTGTGGCACCGGAGATTGGGCCACCTTCACCATGGAGCTTTGAAGATACTGCAACAGATTTCTATTGGGCTTCCTAAAGGCACTCTTGCGCAGTCAGATCAGTGCAAGGGGTGTACCTTGGGAAAATTTGTGAAAGCCACCTTTCATGAGAAGGATAGTCGCGCCACGACGATCCTTGAGAGAATTCACACAGACGTGTGTGGACCTTTCTCAGTCACTTCGACAACAAAGCAAAGGTATTATGTGATATTTGTTGATGATTTTTTTCGTAAGTGCTGGATCTTCTTCATGCAGAATAAGAGCGAGACATACTCAAAGTTCTGTGAGTTCAAGGCATTGGTTGAGAAAGAATCAGGGAAGTAGGTGAAGGCTCTAAGGAGCGACAATGGTGGTCAATTCATCTCTGGCGAATTCAAGGAATTTTGCAGTGCAAAAGGAATTCGAAGAGAGCTCATAGCACCTCATAACCCACAGCAGAATGGGGTTGCTGAGCGAAAGAAGAGAACGATCGCGGGTGCTACACGGGCGATGTTGCATGATCAGGGCCTACCCATTCACTTGTGGGCGGAGGCATGCAATATTGCAGTATATGTGCAGAACCGTTGTCCTCACAAGATACTTGGGATGAGTACACAAGAGGAGGCGTTTTCTGGTAAGAGGCCTGATATTTCCCATTTGAGGATTTTTGGTTCACATGTTTACATTCATGCGACGAAGGATGCCAGGAAGAAGCTGGAGCCAACTGCGGAGGTTGGGATATTTTTGGGGTACACTGATATGCCCCACAACTATCGTGTGTATTTTCCAGACAGTCGCAAGACTGTTGTGCGACGGTGTTGTGCATGTCAACCCCTCCATTCAAATTTTTGGCCTACCGCCCCATATAAACCTTTCAAACTTGCTACCGTGGCCAAAAACCTCCATATTCTGCTTGTCGTTACCCTTTCCACCCAAAAAATACACTGTACAAAGGCTAAAAATCGCAGTATAAGATTTATCAAGACTAGCCCCTGCAGTTCCAGCCCCTTTGTTTTGTTCCCCATACGACTCAGGTGCTAGACCAAGCGCCAGATGGAAAGGAGCCTATCGTTAAAGTTTTCGGGCGCGTCTGGAGCTGTCCGATCAAATCCAATCGACGAAGTGGAGTTGGTTTTCCGTGGTGGTCCCCGCACCTGCGTGCATTGCAAAAACCGGTGGTTTCATTCCGCACCACCATTGCCGAGAGGGCGGTATTCTCCACGGGGCCAACAATTCCATAGATCGCATGACAAGTGTCCTCATGTACGATTCCCGAAACCACACATTTCGCACATTATTGTTCAGTAAAAAGTCAGGCAGCGGAATTCATCATCACCGTCTGATCCTGCACACTGCATCCGATGATGGCTATCATCCGAAGTTGCATGGGTGTTAACAATAGTCCGCACTCTCCCTGGCCCACCATTTCATGGTTCATCGTCAGGCTTTCACCATCGATTTTCCCCAACGATCGAACAGTCTGTATCAAAACCTCACCGCGTCACCAACCCTGTAACACCACGTCATCCTTTCCATTTGGTCTTTTGTACGCCTACGTCATTATTCCACGTGTTCACCATGCCCTTCCTCTGCCACACATATATGATATTTATACGTTGTATTTTAACATTTTATGTTGTAAGCCTCTGCCACGTTCATTTATCATCGCTCCATCATGTGTCTCATCCCTGCCCAGCTCATCCACCATTGTTACCCTGTGTTTTCACCACCCTGTATACAGCCACCATTATTATCATGCCACTTTGTCACACGGCCACCTCCATTGCATGTCCATCCCTGAGTTCGGTTTCCTTTAATACGTTTGTGGATTTTGCAGGTGACTGGCACCGAAGAATTATCGCTATTTGTGACTTACATACAGAAGTCGAGAGCATTCCAGAGGACCATCTATCAGGTGTGGAATGATGGAACAGGGATCCGGGGAGATATTGTCGATAAGACCCTCATTTAATGAAGCTGGGCCAGAATTTACCAAATCCCTCAGAGCAATTCAAAAGGTATATTCTGGTAGCTGAAGACATTAATTTCACAACAAAGAATATCAGTTGAAGATCAAGGAAATCCAGCATCCAGAAGGCAAAGGGTACAGGTGCATAAAATCATATCCTCCAGGTTCTACTTCAACATATTTTCATTTCAGAAGAGTACAAAATGTCTCATATTTTATTCTTCATACCTTATCCCTGGAGGAATTAGAATCTATAACATTTACTTCAGAGAGCCGACCTCAGAGTACATACTGCACACCACTTTAATTGAGTAGTATGAGCGCGCATATTTTTCACCATTTCATTCAAATTAGGCAAATTAAATGTACCTTGCTTTTCTAGACTTTTCTGTTCTTTCTATAAATACCCATAAATAAGACATTGTAGGGGTTCCATATTTCTATCAACAAACTGTGCAGTGAAAGTCTTTTGTATACATCTTGTAAAGTTTCTGTATGAAGGCTCAGAGCCCGTAGGGTTTCAGTGAGGAGGAGTTATAACTGTAATGAGGATTCTGGTCTTTGGTATCCCACAGTATGTAATCTTTTCTTATGTGTTAATATAATATCTCATTTCATGCTATTTATCTTCTTGTATCATGTTCTAGAATGCGAGTGGCTCATTGGTCTTAAGTAAGGATTCATCCTAGTTGGTGCCCATTCTTGGATTAGTCAAGCACTTTAAATAGGCCTAGTCATGATATATTGTTCCATGTTCATTTCATCCATATTTTCTGCTATATTAGTTACTTGAGGAGGGTGCTTTTAAAACGTCATTGTCATGTATGGATTCTTAGTTGGATAAGCCCATATGTGGTTTTATTGTGTATCTGGGTATCAGCCTCATGCTAACTAGTATCTTCTTCATGTTTCTTCACAGCATCCACTTTCTGATATTTGATTTCTGTGGCATATTATTTGAACTGGCCCTCTTTGCAGTAAGCTGTCTCTTAACTGTCTGATGCTTTTGTATTGGAGTTTTGCATGCTGTTCCTACATTATTCTTATCTTTGTATCAGTTTCTGAGAGAGTTTGGTTCCATTTAAACTAATTTCCTCATTTTGCAAGAGATAGTAAGAGAGCTTTTGGATTGACAACCCAAGCTATATTATGAGCTCCTTGCTATGTTAAGATGTCCTAGGCACTGGTCTATAGCAACTCTAGGCTGTCTCTAGGGTAGAAAAGAATTGTCGACAACATCTTTCTGGCGCTGTTGCCAGGGACGAATTTGAAAATATCAGTTTCCTTGGGCCTCGAAAAATTATATTCACTCTCTAATCAGGTGAGCATAGAGAGTTGAAGAGTTGCATATCTCTCACCTTGGCGACTCCACTGTTCTTTATTTGATAAATCTATTGGTAGTCTTGGCTCCTCGAAAGCCACATTTGAGGTCAGATTCCTCTAAGTTAAAGACATCCTCTGTATCTGACCCAGAGAAGATTATTCATAGAAGAAGTTGGAAAGAAAGACAATCAGCCCGTGCTGAAGTTCCTGAATATTCTGTAGAAAATCATCCATCCTATTCTTCTAAGGAAATCCCAGTGGAAAATCCCAACTCCACTGAGGCAAATCCCGAATATTACTCGGATAGCCCACCCAGGGGAAGTGCTAGAACCAAAGATAAACCTCATCCTACCCCTGAGGCTGAAGAAGTTAAAGAAGTCACAGAAGTAGCTGCTGTTAACCGTGAACTATTCCCATCTACACCTTAGGCTTCTGTGCAATTTATTCCCATTGTTATACATACTCCACTTCCTCCTCCTCCCCTTCCTTCATTTGTACATCAAATTGTTGCACAACCCCCACCTCCTCCAATGGCTAATGTACCAGCTTTTCTCCTGAACAAATATGCTCCACTGGCCTTACCCCAAGTGCTAAATGATATGCCACAGGATTATTTGAAGATTTTACCTAGATTTAATGGAGAAAATGAAATTGATGCTCAGAAACATCTTGAGACTTTCTGCTCCTTTGCAGAGAAATTTAATGTTGAACATTTAGATGTGGTCTTAAGATTATTTGTGCAATATTTGGATGGTGAAGCCAGAAAATGGTTCAAGACCTTGGGAAACCGTTCAGTGACCACTTGGGATGACATGGAGAATAATTTTCTCAGGAAATGGGGAGAAAAGAAAGATCATGGACAGTTTCTCACTGAGTTCAATACACTCATGAAGAGACATAATGAAGGGGTGTTGAAGTTTATTAAGAGATTTAATAAGTTATATCTAAATCTCCTTGCAGATATGAAGCCTCATCATAACGCTGCAAAAGTATTTTTCATAGCAGCCTTTGACTCAGACTTTGGTTTCTCCTTGAGAGAAAGAAAACCCGCCACTTTAGATGATGCTTAGTCAGATGCTCTTGAGCTGGAAGCAAACTTTTCCTCCACTGGAAAATTAAAAGGAAAAGCTGAACAGGAAACTAGGAGGAGAGGCAAAGAAGAGGTTTCCACCTCTAATCAAGATAAGGATGCAGATAAGATGGATGAAATAAGCAAGATGATTAAGAAGATGGTTAAGCTTGAGTTGGAGGCTAATAGTTCAGCCCCCAAGAATTTTTATAATGCTCCAAACAGAGGATATAATCCTCAGTATAAAAGACCACCATTGCAAATATTCCCAAGGGAAGCAAAGGAGCAGCAAGATCAGGTACCACACCCATTGTACCTTGAAGGTCCAGCAGATGACTCCACTGAAGATGCTGCTTATGAATTAGAAGATTCAAATCTTTCTTTCTCAAACAATGATGAAATAGAATGCCCATTGCAAGAAGAAGAAGAAGAAGTAGAGATTGATGCTGATGAAAGAAATTTGACACCATTTGATAGTCAAAGAAAGGAGGAAGGAAATTCGGTGGAAGATTTTAACCCATGGAATGAAGAAATCAGGTTGCTGGAGATTATGTTGAATAAATATGATTCAATACAGGAAGAAGAGGAGGAGAGCAAAGAAGAGATTCTTGAGCAAGAAGAAAACAACGAGCTTTCTCTTGAAAAAGAGGAAATAATGGAGCAAGCCCCTGCTCAAGAATTCATGGATCTTTTCACAGAGCTCAGCATAGCAGAGAAGAATATACCAGAGCTCCAAAAGGACTCAGCTCCAGTATACGATGAGTCCTCCAGTTTAGAGAATGAAGGAGATTCTCTCTCTCAAGAGAGTCTTCTTCTCGATCCAGTGAAAGGAGATAAAATTCTGGTTGAAGCCTGCCTACCAGATACTCTTAACCAGGTATCATTTCATGATCCTTATGTGCATTTCCTGCAAAAATTTGAAGAAGGATCAAGGGTCCTTTCTAGCAGCATGTTGCCAGTAGAGAGAAAATTTTTCAAAGCTACTATTGTGGAACAAAAAGAAGAGATCCCACTGCCTTTAAAAATACAAGAAGAAGGCGATCAGGCTTTCAAGAGCCATATTGAAGACAGCAGTGGGCAAAGTAAGTTCCAGAAAAAAGAAAAGTTGGACATGGAAATTAACAGCATCAGAAGACTAATGATGAAGGTGTCTCAGAAACAGCGGATAGCAGCAAGAAAGCAGAGAAAATTTGGCAATGGAAGAACAAGAACAGAAAGTGAAAGAATAGCTGGAGGCAAGTTGCAGAAAAAAATATGGAAACATAGAAGGGTAAAATTGAAGAATAATGCAACTAATGGATACCAGCAAAGCAAAGTATGGGACCCAGGAGGCAAAGACTGTTGGCAATATGATGCAGAGTGTTGTCCTTGATGGCAACCCACTGAATGAAGATGAAGACATGAGATTGTTGGCATGTGTTGTCCTTGATGGAAATACACCTGATGAAGTTATTCTTGACTTGATGGACTTGGTAAATAATGTAAATCTGATGTGATATGATGTTTGTTGACAATATGATGTAGAGAGTTGTTCTTGAATGGCAACCCACCTGATGAAGATGATGGCAACTTACTTGATGAAGTTGTGCTTGATAGAATATGTCTTGATGAACTTGTTTAAAGATGAAAATCTGATGTATCTACAGAGAGTACAGAAGGTAATGAAGAAAGGAATTCAATATGTGCTAGATCTATGATGAAAAGAGTATGTCTCAAGGCATATGCGGATTTGCCTAGGAGAAGTCGCGTATGCACGCGGTAAAGTACGTGCCAAGTCGCGTATGGGAAAAAGCGCTCATAAAGTGAAAAAACAGGGGTAACCACCATGGTATTGACCAATTGTATTGGGTAATGATTCGTCTAAATGACCCCGTCCAGGAATACCATCGGAAGTAATGTAGTTTTGGGCTCATGGTATTGTTTTGGCTCATGGTATTGAAAAAGGGGGCTCATGGTATTGAAAAAGCGTAAACCTATATAAGGAGAAGAAATTCATTGTGCATATCATGAGTGTGGGTGCAAGATGTCTGAGCTTGAATGAATACTTCTCTGTGAAGTATATCTGTATGGAAAGGGTAAAGGTTTGATAATAGATCTGAAACTATGATGCACCTATGAAGAAATGATGAAGCAGAATATCTAGATTTGGAATGTATTTGTATCTGCTAGATCTGTTTATGGAAGGCTTAGATATGAGATGAGGCGAACATCTGTCTGAAGTAAAAGGGTAAATCTGAACTGAATATCTGATCAGGAGAAGTATGCTGCTCTATAATGATTGAAGATCTATATGCTACTTTGCCGTAGAGGAAGCGCGTATATACGCGGCTTCTCTGAATAGAAAGCGTGTATGCGCAATGAATGAGCTCATGTATGTACGAGAGGTATCTGTTGGTTTATGTGAACGAAGCACATATATACGCGACATCGATGAAAAGAAAAGTGCATATGCAGCTTAGGGTTCTTGAAGTATAGGGTATGGAGATATACGATACGATGTGGCGTATTTTAGCTATCTATTGTTGATGTTTGGCTTGTAATTAAATGTATGGAGAGGTCCCGATCTGAAAATATGGCCGAAACGTGGCCTACAAGTTGTGCTCTTGCAAGTTGTTGGATCCAGTGTGAAAATTGATGAAACGTGGTCCAAGGTGGTGTGAGGGTTTGTAGCCTTCGATCGAAGTCGTAGCTCCCTTCCAGTGAAATTTAGTAAATGAAACGGGGGTTCTGCTCCCTTCGGGGAGAGAGGTGGTAAGCAGCCCGAGAGGTCGTAGCTCCCTTCCAGGAGAGGCTGGTAAACGAGTCGGGGGGTTGGAGCTCCCTTCCAGGAGAGGCTGGTAAACGAGCGCAGGTGGGTGCCTGCGTGCTGGTAGGAGTCTGCACCAGCACATATGTTGTAAGATGTTTTCTCTATAATAAAATATTGAAGGCTGAGCAACTGCAGCGGTGGTTTTCTCCCGACTTGGGTTTCCACCTAAAAATCCTGGTGTTCATGTGTGATTCTTATGTGTGATGGTTTATTCTGTTCTTACTGCACATGTTTACTGTTTATAGAACATCTAATGAATGAATGATGGAATGATATAAGTGAAGAATTAATGGCATAATTAGATTTATGTGTATACGCGAGTGGTATGAAGGATATCCACGTGTATACGCTAGTTGGCTTCAGCAAAGTAGTGTATGGGTTTTGGAGTATAAAAAGTAAAATTTTTGAATATGCACTAAATATTGATTCACCCCCCCCTCTCAGTATTTTCCCCAACAATTGGTATCAGAGCAGGTTCTTCTGCAGAAGCTTTATCGCTTGAAGGAGATCCATCGCAATGGGAAGTCAAGAAGGAGTGATGTCTATAAAGCCACCTCTATTCAATGGAAGCAATCTGATATTCTGGAAGGTACGAACAAAAGCATATCTGCAAAGTCTTGGTGCAGATGTATGGGAAATCGTGGAAGAAGGTTATCAATACCCGGTAAGTATTCCTACTGATGCAGCTGAAAGGAAGAAGTATGAAATCAATGCCAAAGCGGTGAATGTCTTATTAGGAAGCATGTCTCAACCAGAATTTGCTAAAGTGATGCAGCTACATTCAGCAAAAGAAATATGGGACAAAATCATTCTAAGTTATGAAGGAGACACAAAGGTAAAAAGTGCAAAACTCCAAACTCTTAGAATTGAATATGAAAATTTAAAGATGCATAGTGATGAGAATATTGCTCATTTCTTCTTATGTCTGGATGATATTGTAAATCGAATGAGAAATTTGGGTGAAACCATAACTGATACTACTCTGGTGGAAAAAGTCTTAAGATCGTTGACTTCAAAATTTGACTCTAAAGTTTCAGCTATTGAAGAAAGGCAAGATCTGCAAACTCTTACTATTGTTCAATTACATGGTATTCTGACTGCTTTTGAAATGAGACAAGGAGGTCCTTCTCAAATCAGAGAAGCTGCTTTTAAGGTATCTACAAGAGGAAAAGAAAAGGAAGTTGTCGAAGAATCCAACTATATATCCGAAGAAGAAGAAGCAAATTTTGTGAGAAAACTCCAACTAGGTACTGGAAGATTCAAAGGTAAGCTTCCCTTCAAATGTTTTGAGTGTGGAAAAGTTGGTCACTATGCTGCTAAATGTCCTTATAGAGAAAAACATGGTAAAGGGAAACAACTTGAAAAAAGGAAGAGTTATTATGCAAATGAAGATGATGATGAAGTGTCCAGTGAAGATGAAGAAGATTCTGACCATGATCTGAAAGTGCTCATGGCAAAGAAGCAAAAGAAGAAGGCTACTCAAAACAAGAAGATATCTCAGAAATCATGTATAGCAGAAATTGAAGGAGATGAAACAGGTATTAATCGTTGTTCTTGTATTTTACTTAACTGTATATGCAAAGGTTATGATAGTGAAAGTGACAGTATGGATCTAGAATATTCTGACCAAGCTCTACCCCTTGTAATCTTCTTTGTGCAAGCAATGGTGTAGAAAGTTAAAGTAAAGTTGTGGATCTAGAACAAGCTATCAAGATCAAAGTTGAAGAACAACAAAAGGAAATTGATAAGAAAGATTCTATCTACAAAGAGATGATCTCTCAGATGAAAGATCAAATAGAAATGCTGAATGGACAGGTGGACAAGTATCAAAGGTTTCATACTTATGCATCCAATCGAATTAAAGAACTAGAAGCAAAAATCAACGATCTAAATGCAGATCTTGAAAAATCAAGCAAGAAGAATGAAGGACTTGAAGCGGCAATCATCTCTCTACAAGCAGATCTTGAAGCATCAAGTAAGAAGAATGAGGATCCTCTACAACCATTTGAAAAGGAAGGATTTGAAGCAGAAATCATCTCTCTCAAAGAAGATCTGGAAAAATCAAATAAGAAGAATGAAGAGCCGCAACAAACACGTGAAGAAAACGAAAATTGGTTGAAAGAAGAGATTCTAAATCTGAAGGATCAAGTAGAAGATGGAAGAAGGAAAGAAGAAAGCATGACGAAGCAATGTCAAGCCTTGGAGGTTGAGGTAAACATTCTCAAAGGTAAATTAGAAGAAAAGGTTAAAATTTTGAGGTTTCAACATAGTACTAATATTTTGGACAATATTCTGAGTAATCAAAGGTCTCCTGCTATCAAACTTGGCCTTGGTTTCCATGAAACTGTTAAAGGAGAATCTAGCTCACAAGGAAGTGCAAAAAATTCAGAGGATGTCAATGCTAAACCTAAAGTGTTGAAAGAGACAAAAGGTCAACCAAAAATGATGAAATCTCAAAGGAAATCAGTCAAGAATGTTGAATGTTTTAAATGTCATAATTATGGGCATGTTGCAGCAAATTGCAGAAGCAAATCACTTCAGCCACAAACTAACAGATCCTACATAGAAAGGTTCTCTGGTTTCTTCAAAGGATATTGTTTTTCATGTAACAAGTATGGACATAAAGCAGCTGATTGTAAGAGGAGGAAGATTAGAAATACTCATTATGATTCTTATGCTTATTTTTCTGGACACATGAGATGTTATTCTTGTAACAAGTATGGACATGTAGAAAAGGAATGCTGGTTGAACAGATATGAGAAATTGGATAAATTCCAGCACACAAATAGAAAGTTCAAACAAATCTGGAAAAAGATGGAGGACCGATCAGAAACGTAGGGAATATTGACCCTACTGCAGTCATCCGCTTCTGAAGCTTACTTCTCTAATTGACTGCAGGAATGATGTGGGATACATTATGAGATTTAGTAATGTATCGTCACTGGGGGAGCAAAGTATGATGAATCTCATGGTTTATTTGATTGTTCTGGTTATATGTATTTCTGACAGAGCATCTGATATGAAGAAGACAGGTACAGGAAGTACAAGTTCAGGGGGAGATGAAGGAATGTGAAAAATTTCTATGCTTCACTTTCCATACGCAGGTTCGATGAACAAAAGTCGCGTATACACGCGAGTTCCAGCAGACATAGTCGCGTATGCATTGATGATAAGAGAATTTATATGATAGCTGAAGATCTGGAGCAGAGGTTCAGGGGGAGTATCAGTCTGATTGTTAATAACTATATTATTGACTCTGTATCAGCTTAATTTCTCATTTCTAAATAATGATGATATAATACTTGATTTCTTATGTTGAAGATTGTGGATGAGTCCTGTTTGCTTTTTGATGAAGAGTATTGATTGTTGAGATGAAAGTCTTATAATTCGGAGATAAGGGTAGTTCATGAAGAGATTGTTGCTGACAACTTGCTGATGAACGTATTCAAGTTGCACAAGTTAAGAAGGAGCACTGGTTCAGGGGGAGTAGCAGGTTGAATACTAATGATTGCATTGTTGGCAATATGACTGCTTATTATTTGATTTTTGTGATACTCATGCTCAAATGATGACGACTTGGTACATGGTTTATTATGATGAGATTTTGAACCCTGGTTGCTGATAAGTATCTTTTGTGCTCACACATGGATGATTTGGATGTCGTTTGATTCAGAAATAAGAATAGATCATGCAGAGTTTGTTACTATGGTTGAGATCTTTTCCCTACATATGTTACTTCATGTTAAATCTTGAAGATCTTGATGATATTGGACCACATGGATGATTGCTTGACACATACTTGAAGATGTTGTTCTGGTATGATAATCTCTCTTGGAAATATTGTATTGATGCTACAAAGAATCTGAAGGCTTGGGTACTAATGTGCTTATGCTACAACCGTTGGATGACGCTTGAAGACACAACTACACTGTTCTATCTATCTGTTTTCTAGGGAAGCATTCAAATATCTCATAAAGAAGCTGAACACTGTCTTTGCCTCACAGAGGATCAGATCTGGTTGAAATATAGAAGATGGTAGTGGATACGCGGATTTCATGAAACACAATCGCGTATATACGCGAGTTCATGCAGAGAAAACCGCGTATGTCTGATTGCTGACAATTTTCTGTTTGGGGTCAGCTCTCTTCAGCACAGCTGCAGTGCTGTTTGGTATCTCTGATATCTTTGGTGATGTTCCAGCTCTTATAATACTATTTCAATCTCTGATTTTTTAAAGATGCCTTGATGATTGGTTGAAAGTGTTCAGGATGCACAAACTAAGGGGAGCCTTAGTCATATGGAAAGGATGTTCGGATGCACATTTTCAGGGGGAGCCCTAGTCTTGCTGAGTATAATGCATTGTTGGCATTATGGTGGTTCTGATATATGATCTCTCTTGAGGTTTTTCTGGTCTTGGTCATAAATGGTCATATCTGTAATTTGATGAAAAGGTCTTGTTGAGACCCATGATGTAAAATTGTAATATTCAGTCATGTAAGGACTTGTCAAATTTGTAAACCCACTTGGTTGGGTAGTTGAGTCAAATTTTGTAAACCCACTTGGTTGGGTAGCTGAGTTGAAATGTGTAAACCCACTTGGTTGGGTACTTGTGTCTCATATGTAAATCCACTTGGTTGGATATTTGATGTAAGTATGAGTCTTTGGTGATAGGAAGTTCATAGAGTCATGTACTTCATTGAAAAATATGTTTGAATATTTAACATGAACTCAGGGGGAGCTTGGTCACTTCAGTATACATCAGATCTACAGAACGCTTCTTCTACATGAGGAGAACAAAGGGGGAGAGTATGTTGGCTTTTGATCCGCCCTTTGCCCTTGATGTCAAAGGGGGAGAGTGACATGGTGTTTGAATGAAGATAATGGTGCCAAAGAATGGGAAGAGTGACATGGTGTCATTGTATTCTTAATGTACCTATCTGTTGTGGTAACCAAACACCATCGTGGTTGCCATCAAGTCCAAAGGGGGAGATTGTTGGCAATATGATGCAGAGTGTTGTCCTTGATGGCAACCCACTGAATGAAGATGAAGACATGAGATTTTTGGCATGTGTTGTCCTTGATGGCAATACACCTGATGAAGTTATTCTTGACTTGATGGACTTGGTAAATGATGTAAATCTGATGTGATATGATGTTTGTTGACAATATGATGTAGAGTGTTGTCATTGAATGGCAACCCACTTGATGAAGAAGATGGCAACTTACTTGATGAAGTTGTGCTTGATAGAATATGTTCTTGATGAACTTTGTTTAAAGATGAAAATCAAATTATCTCTGGAAAGTAGAGGTAATGAAGAAGAGTTGTGTATTGCACAGATCTATGATGAAGAGTATGTCTCAGAAAATATGTGGTTTGTCTAGGAGAAGTCGCGTATGCACGCGGTCAAGTACGTTCCAAGTCGCGTATGGGCAAAAACACTCATAAAGTGCAAAACCAGGGGTAACCACCATGGTATTGACCCATTGTATTGGGTAATGATTCGTCTAAATGACCCCGTCCAGGAATACCATCGGAAGTAATGTAGTTTTGGCTCATGGTATTGTTTTGGCTCATGGTATTGTTGAGAATGTAGTATTGAAAAAGGGTAAACCTATATAAGGAGAAATTCATTGTACATATATCATGAGTGTGGGTGCAGATGCTAAAACTGAATGAATACTTCTACGTAGTATATACGTATGAAAGGGTAAGGTTTGATAATAGATGCAGAGCTACAATTTTTTCTCATGGAAAGTAGGTAGGCGGGAATATCTAGATGCAGGAGATATACCTGCCATCATAGATGTTTATGGGCTTGATCTGCAGAATAAGAAGGCGAGAACATACGCCTGAAATAAAGGTAAATACGATGAATATCGATGCGAAGAGTATATAAACAGTTGAAGATCTATACGCTAGTTCGCCGCGGAGGAAGCGCGTATATACGCGGCTTTGCTGAAGCGAAAGCGCGTATGCACAATGAAATGAGCTCTGTAATATGTACAGAGGTATACGCTGGTTTATGTGAACAGAAGCGCGTATATACGCGACATCAGTGAAAGAAAAGCGCATATGCAAACTAGGGTTTGCTGAAGTATGGGGTATGGAATGTCTGATCTAATCTGCTGTGTTTTAGCTATCTGTTGTTGATGTTTGACTGTACTTAAATGTATGGAGAGGGTCCAAATAAAATATGAGGAAATGTGGCCTACAAGTTGTGCTCTTTTGAAGTTGTTGGATCCAGTGTGAAAATTGATGAAACGTGGTCCATATTGGTGCTGAGGGTTGTAGCCTTCAGTCAGGGGGTTGTAGCTCCCTTCCAGGTGAGGCTAGTAAACGAGAGCAGGGGGTCATAGCTCCCTTCCAGGAGAGGCTGGTAAACGAGTCAGGGGGTTGTAGCTCCCTTCCAGGAGAGGCTGGTAAACGAGTCGGGGGGTTGTAGCTCCCTTCCAGGAGAGGCTGGTAAACGAGCGCAGGTGGGTGCCTGCGTGCTGGTAGGAGTCTGCACCAGCACATATGTTGTAATATGTTTTCTCTATAATAAAATATTGAAGGCTGAGCAACTACAGCGGTGGTTTTCTCCCGACTTGGGTTTCCACCTAAAAATCCCGGTGTTCATGTGTGATGCTTTTTGTGATGGTTTATTATGTTGTTATTGCACATGTTTACTGATAACTTAACATCAGATGAATGACTATTGCAAAGAACTAAGTTAATACATATATGCATATTTAGATCTCTGCTAATACGTGAGTTGTATGAAGGATAGTCGCGTGTATATGCGAGTTTACTAAAGGAAAGTAGCGTATGGGTTTTGGAGTATAAAAAGTAAAAGTTTTGAATATGCACTAAATACTAATTCACCCCCCCCTCTCAGTATTTTTCCCAACAAAGACAACCTGGTGTATTATATTGTACATTAGTTTTCTTTTTGGTTTCATCATTCTTTTAATAATGTGTGTGTGTTGATGAATTATAAAATGAAAACTAGAGGTGTCGAAGAGCAGAATTCGCACAAGATGATCAAAGGTCTGCAGGTTCTCGACATGTCCAAGGATGAACATGCCGTCCCCAGATGGAGCCGATGTTGTGCATGTCAGCCCTTCGATCCAAATTTCTGGCCTAACACCCCTTCCTAATCTTTCAAACCTATTATCGTGGCCAAAAACCCTCCATATTCGCTGTCGTTACTCCTTCCGCCCCAAAAAATACACCTGTGACAAAGGCTAAAAATCGCAAGATAAGATTTATCAAGCTCAGCTCCCCATAGCCCAGCCTTTGTTTTGTTCGCCATACGACTCAGGTGCTACGACTCGTGTGCTAGACCAAGCGCCAGGGGAAAGGAGCTTATCGTCAAAGATTTCGGGCGCGTCTGGAGCCGTCCGATAAAAAACAAATCGACGGAGTGGAGCCGTGCTTACCATGGTGGTCCCCGTGCACGTACCCGTTGCAAAATTGGCGGTTTCATTCCGCACCACCATTTCTGAGAGGGCGGTATTCTCCGCGGGGCCAGCGATTCCATAGATCGCATGACAAGTGTCCTCATGTACGATTCCCGAAATCGCCCATTTCGCGCATTATTGTTCAGTCAAAAGTCGGGCAGCGGAATTCATCATCACCGTCCGATCCTGCGCACTGCATCCGACGATGGCTATCCTCCGAAGTTGCATGGGTGTTAACAATAGTCCGCACTCTCCCTAGCCCACAATTTCATGGTTCATCGTCACACTTTCACCGTCGATTTTCCCCAACGATCGAACGGTCTGTATGAAAACCTCGCCACGTCACCAACCCTGAAACACCATGTCATCGTTTCTATTTGGTCTTTTGTATGCCTACGTCATTATTCCACGTGTTCACCATGCCCTTCCTCTGCCACACATATATGATATTTATACATTGTATTTTAACATTTTATGTTGTAAGCCTCCGCCACGTTCATTTATCATCGCTCCATCGTGTGTCTCATCCCTGCTTGGCTCATCCACCATTGTTACCCTGCATTTTCACCACCCTGTATACTGCCGCCATTGTTATCATGCCACTTTGTCACACAGCCACCTCCATTGCATGTCCATCCCTGAGTCCGGTTTCCTTTAATACGTTTGTAGATTTTGCAGGTGACTGGCGCCGAAGAATTATCGCTATTTGTGACTTACATACAGAAGTCGAGAGCATTCTAGAGGACCATCTATCAGGTGTGGAATGATGGAATAGGGATCCGGGGAGATATTGTTGATAAGACCCTCATTTAATGAAGCTGGGCCAGAATTTACCAAATCCCTCAGAGCAATTCAAAAGGTAGATTCTGGTAGCTGAAGACATTAATTTCATAAAAAAGAATATCAGTTGAAGATCAAGGAAATCCAGCGTCCAAAAGGCAAAGGGTACAGGTGCATAAAATCATATCCTCTAGGTTCTACTTCAACAAGATTTTCATCCCAGAAGAGTACATAATGTCTCATATTTTATTCTTCATACCTTATCCCTGGAGGAATTTGAATCTACAACATTTACTTCAGAGAGCCGACCTCAGAGTACATACTTCACACCACTTTAATTGAGTAGTATGGGCGCGCATATTTTCCGCCATTTCATTCAAATTAGGAAAAATTAAATGTACATGACCGACCTTGTTTTTCTAGACTTTTCTATTCTTTCTATAAATACCCAAAAATAAGAGATTGTAGAGGTTCCAGATTTCTATTAGCAAACTGTGCAGTGAAAGGCTTTTGTATACATCTTGTAACACTTCTGTATGGAGGCTCAGAGCCCGTAGGGTCTCAGTGAGGAGGAGTTATATCTGTAATGAGGATTCTGGTCTTTGGTATCCCACAGTATGTAATTTTCTCTTATGTGTTAATATAATATCTCATTTCATGCTATTTATCTTCTTGTATCATGTTCTAGAATGCAAGTGGCTCACTGGTCTTAAGTAAGGATTCATCCCAGTTGGTGCCCATACTTGGATTATTCAAGTACTTTAAATAGGCCTAGTCATGATATACTATTCCATGTTCATTTCATCCATATTTTCTGCTATATTAGTTACTTGAGGAGGGTTCTTTTAAAATGCCATTGTCATGTATGGATTCTTAGTTGGATAAGCTCGTACGTGGTTTTTTTGTGTATCTGGGTATCAACCTCATGATAACTAGTATCTTCTTCATTTTTCTTCACTGCATCCACTTTCTGATATTTGATTTCTGTGGCATATTATTTGAACTGGCCCTCTTTGCAGTAAGCTGTATCTTAACTGTCTGATGTGTTTGTATTGGAGTTTTGCATGTAGTTCCTACATTATTCTTATCTTTGTATCAGCTTCTGAGAGAGTTTGGTTCCATTTAAACTAATTTCCTCGTTTTGCAAGAGATAGTAAGAGAGCTTTTGGATGGACAACCCAAGCTATATTATGAGCTCCTTGCTATGTTAAGATTTCCTAGGCATTGGTCTATAGCAACTCTAGGTTGTCTCTAGGGTAGACAAGAATTGTTGACAACAGACGGGATATCAAATTTCAGGAGGAGAAAGCCATGAAGTGTTCGCTTGAGAGGGAGCCACACTTGCATGCAGATGAGGAGCTATTAGTTCCTAAGGATGAGTCTCAGGATGTGGATCAGCCACAATATGAGGTTCATGGAGTGGAAGAGACCACTCAAAGGGCGTAAGCGCAGCGCCAACCATCGAGGGTGGAAGCGCACTACGAAGCTAAGCGACTGGCTCAAGATGTAGAGAAGGTTGTAGGAGCACCTACATCACAGCGCAGATAGAGACAGTCACCTGACCGGTATACTGGATACATGGCTCTTGTGAGAAAGTGTATCGTGACAGATCCATCCTCTTTCGAGGAAGCTGTGGAGGACCCCGCATGGGTAGATTCCATGGTGGAAGAGTATGATTTGATTGTCAGAAACAGTGCATGGGAGATTGTCCCGAGACCAGAGGGAAAATCAGTGTTGGGTTCGAGATGGATCTACAAAGTGAAGCAGGCAGCTGACGGGAGTGTGGAGAAGTACAAGGCAATATTTTTTGCTCAAGGCTTTTCACATTTTGAGGGGATCGATTATGAGGAGACCTTTGCACCCGTCGCAAGGTATTCTTCCATACGGACGATTCTTGCTCTCTCTGGCCAAGCAGTATGGGTGGCACATTCATCAGATGGATGTGAATACTGCATTCCTCAATGGAGTGATTGAGGAGGAGGTGTACATAGAGCAACCCGAAGGTTTCGAGATCTTCAGCAGCGAGTCGCATGTGTGCAGGCTCAAAATAGCGTTGTATGGGTTGAAACAAGCACCTCATGCTCGGTACACACAGATAGACAATTATTTCACCGGACTTGGATTCTCCAAGAGTGAGGCGGATCCGAACCTATACTTTATGTAGATGATTTGATTTTGATAGGTGATGAGATGTTGATACTCTCATGTAAGGAGGATCTTGCAAAAGAGTTTGAGATGAAGGACTTGGGCCTCCTTCATTATTTCCTGGGATTGGAAATTTGGCAGCGCAGTGGTGGACTATTTGTTTCTCAGGGTAAGTATGCCCGGGAGATACTGGAGAAGTTCAACATGCATGGCCGCAAGCCTGTTGATACTCCTCTTCCTGGTGGATGGAGGAAGGAGGATGCTACTTCAGCGGAGGTAGTGGATGCCACTGTTTATCGACAGTTGGTGGGGTCGCTTATGTATCTGGTCAATACACGACCCGACATATGCTATGTTGTTAACCAGCTTTCACAAGCTATGGTTAAGCCTACCAAGCTCTTTTGGAAGGCGGGGAAGCATGTATTGAGATATCTTAGAGGCACATCGGGATATGGATTGTGGTACAGACAGTCGGATGAGGTGAAGCTATGTGGCTTCACGGATGCAGATTGGGCAGGGAGCCCAACGGACAGAAAGAGCACATCTGGAGGGATTTTCAGTATCGGGTCGACAGCAATTTCTTGGTATAGCAGGAAGCAGAGATCCGTGGCACTCAGTTCAGCAGAGGCCGAGTATATGGTAGCGAGTTTGGCTGCATGCGAGGCTATATGGATGAGGAAGATCCTGGTCGGGTTGTTCGGTTCACACTTAGAGCCTACTGTGATTTATTGTGATAATCATAGTTGCATCAAACTCTCAGTTAATCCAGTATTTCATGATAGATCTAAACACATTGACATCTGGTATCATCATATCAGAGATTGTGTGCAGCGGAGAATCATGTTACTTTCATACATTCCTACGGAGGATCAGGATGCTGATATCTTGACGAAGGCACTCACCAGGAGAAAATTTGAATACCACAGGGGCAGGATAGGGGTTGCAGATAATCCTTATCTTGTTGAGAGGGAGTGTTGAGATTGCAACAAGATGATGAGCTTAGTGGAAAGGAGTCGCCTTCACTAAGTGGGCCCGCATGCTATTTTTGGCGCAAAGTCTATTTTTAGACTATGTCTATTTTTAGACATATGGATCATGTTCTATGAGTTGCAGGATGCTATTTGTGGATGGTTGGTCAAGTCGGAAAAAAAATAGATGGACTTATATTTTTAGACATATTGGGCGGAATCTATTTTTAGATTGCCAGTCTAAAAATAGATATGTCGAATATTATTAGCTCTTAATAATATTTGGACTCTAAACATTATCTTATCCTCTTGGAGCACTTCAGTTGAGTGTACAGAAGTGGCACATGCAGCTGACAGAAGGAATTACGCTATTCCTAGGGTTTAGTGGAGCTATTGCATGTTGACTTCAGTTAGAACTCATGTGACAGAGTTTGGTGGAGTTGATTGAGGAAGTTAGTGAAGTTGTATTCAGTTTAACTGAGTTAAACATAGTTGAGCTAGTTGTATCTAGTCTAACTGATTGATACACTAGTGAGAGTGGTGTGAATTAATTATTAATTAATTCACTAATTATAAACTCATTAATAAACTAAATAATACATCAGTTAACTTCAGTGCATGGACAGTTTCAGTGGACACCAGTGAAGAGGTAGGTGAAAGAGCAGTGTGACTATCAATTGTGACTATACTGGTGCATGAGTTTGCACCACACATTGATAGAGAGGCCAATGAGGATTGCGTAGTACATACCAGAGGTATTTTAACTTAGGATGTGCAATTATTCATCTTGGATTGTGCAGTAGAGGCAGGCTAATAGGTGGAGCAGATTGGAGCATGTGTTTTGTATGATCTGAGCTTGTGTAGTGTGTAACAATTGGAGATTGTAGTGAGAGCTTGTGAGGAGTTTGTACAATGATTGTTACATGATATCTATCATTATAATATATAGATAGTTGGGGGTTTTTAGCTTTAAGCTTTCCCATAAATACTGTGTTTATATGTGTGATTGTTTGTGGTTTTAATGTGCGCATGCGATTGTTTATATTTCCGAAAATTGATGATCAATAGTAGAAGAGGTTATGTATTATGCATGAAGCTAAAATAGTGTGTGATTAGGATAATATCGGTGAATAATTTAACAATTATTCAAATTTCTACACTTTTTTTTTGTTTGGAATCAGCAACAGAGTTTGTTTATTCACGAAATTCAGGATCCTTTTGACAGCTTGTTGTTGTCACCAAAGAAAGACAACACAGACGTGAGGAAAATCTTAATATCCAACTATGAAGATTACCTGGACCAGAGTAGTAATGTGTTAATAGAAATCAATAGCTATGTTTATGAAGATCCTTTCGCAGTATTCTTGAAGTCATCCAGTCAATTCATGCTTTGCAAGTTTATCAGCTGTCAACTTGATTCCAAGTTTCCATGGGAGTTGCCTTTCGATTCTTCCCTTTTCCTACGCATCAGAAAGCATTTGGGAAGAAATAAAATAGTAACCAGGATGCTTACATGGTTGCATTGGCTGTTCCATTTCACTTGATCGGGTGGTGAAAAGAAAAATTAGATTAGGTTTGATGAATAAGCTCAATTATGAGCATATTTCCAGTTTATTAGTTATGTTTTAGTCATGTTTGGTTTTATTATGGTTTGCAGTTTTAACCTTGAGTCAGAGTCAGTCTGCATCATGTCAGGTTTCATGTTTTGACTCCATTTCCCAATGGATGAAGGCACTGTTTGCTCTCCCAAAGATCTGCAGTCCTTGGCACCTCCAAGGTGCTACCATCCCCATTGGAGCCAATGTTAGAGTAGGTATCTTCATCCCTCCGTCAGAGATCAAAATCTCTTTTGTTGCATTTCATTTTAGGTGTCTCATTCAGTTCAGTCATCTGCATTCCATTAGGGGCATGGATTTTCTGATGGGAGGGAGCTTTTTACTCATGTTCCTCATTTCTTGTACCGGCTGGTCTAATTCTATTCACCGAAATCATGTACAGTCTTGTTTGGGCTCAAAATTGACAAAGAGTCATTTTATGGTTGTAGGTTTCATTAGGTCTAGGGTTTCGCTAAATTTGGTCTGCAAAATTTCTAATAATGTCAGTAGGCACATGAGGTAGTCTCAAATAAGTTTCATTACATCGTCATATTGCTTGATAGTGATTCTTCTTCAAAACTCTGTTTTGAAGAAAAATCGTCAAATTCATCCTTTGTAATAAATGTAATGTAATTCTCAAAATTGTTTCAGTGGTGAAGTTCTTCAGGCACAACCCTGGTCGCCTTTGCCAAATTCCATGCCAGCTATCCTTGCAAGACAGAAAAGAGACTCATCATTTAGCTAAAAAATCAAATGAAGTAGAACATACTTTCCTGAAAAGTGTCAAAGTTTGCGCATTACAAAAGTGGGTTTACCCAAATGAAAAATCAAAACTCCTTGATATATATAAGATATTTAAATTTCAAACTCCAATTGCATACCAAATACATCAAAGAGCCAAAGTGAAAACGTGAAGGAAGCAAAAGTCAGTGTGAAAGCCGAAACTGTGGTGAAGGCAACCTGCACGGCGCATTGGGCATTGGGCGTGGCGCACATAACCTGCGCAGCACATAGAGCCATTCTACACAGTGTGAAATTGAACGTGCGCGACGCATACAGTGTGCGCGGCGCACTGGGTTGTGCGTGTGGTGCATTGGCCCGAAACAAAAAATTTCTGCCAATCTTCTCCGAAATTCAATTTGCTTGGTTGCTCTATGCTTGAGTAAGTCAAAGTCATTCCCCTCTTGTCCATAACTCATGTTTGGTATTGTTTGAGTGAAATATAAAAGTTTGAATGTCAAAAAACACAAACCCTATCATCGTGTTGAAGTGCCTCCTTAGGGTTTTGAAAGTGGAGTTTTAAAATTAGTTTTGGTGCCAATCTTTTCCATTCCTCACTGTTTATTACTCCCCACCTTGTTTCCCATCTACCATTATCTCAGTACTACAGTCTATTTCCATATCCCCTTACATCCTAAATCACTTATTCCTAAGCCCCATTTTCCTATCCCTAAGTCACTTCATTCCCTATCATTCCTATTTCCCATTTCACTTATAAAAATCCCCAAACCCCAAGAATTCCCAAATAGTCAGTGGTTTTCCCTACACGTTTGATATCCCTTTATTGAAGTTCATTATCCCCACTGTCCTATTTCCCCACAGTCCCTCCCATATCACCACTTATTTGGCAACAAAAGTCAAAGACATCAAACTCTTCATATTCACCTCAGGCAACGTAGATGAAGAAGGCAGTGGGGAGGCGTGGAAAAGCATAATTTTGGCCGAAGCTTCTTTGGCCCAGCGTAGTGCATGATGGAGGAAACTCAGCCCAAATTTCAAGGAATTTGGGACACATTTTGTCAATTTTGAATTTTGTGCCTAAAAATAGATTTTCCTGCCCGACGCGTGGCGCCACTTGGTGCGCGCTTATAATTGGTAGCTCTGCAGGGGGAAAACTTTGCATTTTTGGATTTGTTATCAAAATTTATGCATGCTCATGGATTAACTAAGGATTTCATCAAGTTCTGGGTTGCCTAAAGGGTTCAAAACACCCTAAAAATGGCCTTTCTGCCACCCTTTGCATACACAGGAAGCAGTGTTGGGAGATTGAACTTTTGGAGAGAAAAATGGTAGCCAAATCAAGAAATTCCACTTGGGTTGGAAATTAGAAAGGAATAGATTTCCAACGAGCTATCATGCGCTCAATTTGGGCTTCGGGAAGGCCATCAAAATCAGCTCTAAACTTGTGCTACGCATAGAGATTCCAAGCGCGACGCATAGAGAATTTTGGCCTATTTTTCACTCAGCTGCTCAGAATTTCGCCTAGTTTTGGCCAGTTTCACTTTTTCATGTAAATATTGATATACCTTGATGTAATTTCATGACCATGATGTAATTTTGGCACATTGTTACTCATTCTAGGATATTCATTCACCAAAAGGTGAAATTTAAGTGAATGGATCAGTTTCCTAGCATATAGAGGCAAGTTGTTTCATTGCCTATTTTCTAGTTCCTAGTTTAGATATGGTTGAAATAGCTCCTAGAATGATGATATCGACCCCTAGAGGCATGGGAAGGAGTTAGGATTGTCTATATATTGTAGTTTCTCAGTCATTTTCAGGGGTTGGACACTTGGGATTGCTTGGGACTTCATTGTACATTTCATCTCTGCACTTTTGGCAAAGGAATAGACCAGGGTTTGCAGCACTTTTTGGGATCCATGTGGCTCTGTGTTTTGATGGTGTGTTGCTCTATGTAACTGTAAGTTCACTGATGTTTATGTGTATCATGTCCTCTCTCCTTTCTTCTTAGATTAAACAAATCAGTGTTAAAGGTGGAATTAATTGGATTGCTCTGCTCTGCCTTTAGTTTTGTTTAATTATTCATGTTTTCATCTGTTTGAGGAGGAATCTTTAGATCCTCTTGCCTTCCTAAGCCCCATTTTCCTATCCCTAAGTCACTTCATTCCCTATCATTCCTATTTCCCATTTCACTTATAAAAATCCCCAAACCCCAAGAATTCCCAAATAGTCAGTGGCTGTCCCTACACCTTTGATATCCCTTGATTGAAGTTCATTATCCCCACTATCCTATTTCCCCACAGTCCCTCCCATATCACCACTTATTTGGCAACAAAAGTTAAAGACATCAAACTCTTCAAATTCACCTCAGGCAACGTAGATGAAGAAGGCATCGGGGAGGCGTGGAAAAGCATAATTTTGGCCGAAGCTTATTTGGCCCAGCATAGTGCATGATGGAGGACACTCATCCCAAATTTAAAGGAATTTGGGACACATTTTTTCAATTTTGAATTTTGTGCCTAAAAACAGATTTTCTTGCCTGACGCGTACTTGGCGCGTGCTTATAATTGGTAGGTCTTCAGGGGGAAAACTTTACATTTTTGGATTTTTTATCAAAAGTTATGCATGATCATGGATTACCTAAGGATTTCATCAAGTTCTGGGTTGCCTAAAGGGTCAAAAACACCCTAAAAATGGCCTTTCTGCCACCTTTTGCATACACAAGAAGCAGTGTTGGGAGATTGAACTTTTGGAGGGGCAAATGGCAACCAAATCTAGAAATTCCACTTGGGTTGGAAAGTAGACAGGAAGGTATTTCCAAAGAGCTATCCTGTGCTCAATTTGGACTTCGGAAAGGCCCTAAAAATCAGCTCCAAACTTGTACTATGCATAGAGATTCCAGGCGCTGCGCATAGAGAATTTTGGCCTATTTTTCACTCAGCTGCTCAGAATTTCGCCTAGTTTTGGCTAGTTTCAATTTTTCATGTAACTCTTGATATACCTTGATGTAATTTCATGACCATGATGTAATTTTTGCACATTTTTACTCATTCTAGAAGATTAATTCACCAAAAGGTGAAATGTAAGTGAATGGATCAGTTTCCTAGCATATAGAGGCAAGTTGTTTCATTGCCTATTTTCTAGTTCCTAGTTTAGATATGGTTGAAACAGCTCCTAGAATGATGAGCTCGACCCCTAGAGTCATGGGAAGGAGTTATTCTTGTCTATATCTTGTATTTTCTCAGTCATTTTTAGGGGTTGGACACTTGGGATTTCTTGGGACTTCATTGTACATTTCATCTCTGCACTTTTGGCAAAGGAATAGACCAGGGTTTGCAGCACTTTTTGGGATCCATGCGGCTCTGTGTTTTGATGGTGTGTTGCTCTATGTAACTGTAAGTTCACTAATTTTTATGTGTATCATGTCCTCTCTCCTTTCTTCTTAGAGTAAAAAAATCAGTGTTAAAGGTGGAATTCATTGGATTGTGCTGCTCTGCCTTTAGTTTTGTTTAATTATTCATGTTTGCATCTGTTTGAGGAGGAATCCTGAGATCCTCTTGCCCTCTTCAGCTCCTCACCAGTCTGATCCATCCATTCACTCAATATAAAGAATCAAAACAATTGCCTTCCTTTCCCCAATCAGAACTCTGCAAAAACTAGGCCTAATCCCTGCACCCAAAACTGCCTTTCCCTTTGATCCAAAAAAAACCCCCAAAAACACAATCAAACTCCTTCAAATATATACCTAGCCTAAAATTAGCTTTTATTTGAAGTCATCTCAAGCCCTATTGATTATTTTTGCTGAGATTGACCCGGAGAGAGCCCTCTCCTGATCTGGTAGGGCTAGCTACCAGACTGAGCGTGGTTTGATGTTACCATGAACTCTGCCTTCTTTTAGCCTGAGGTATATTTAGGCAATAACACAGGGCATTGAAAAAAATAATGGTAAATAATCATTACCCATTCCCAAGGATAGATGATTTGTTAGATCAGCTGAAAGATGTTAAATATTTCACTAAGTTAGACTTACGTAGTGGTTATCATCAAGTTAGAAATGCAGAAAGTGACATTTGGAAGACAACATTTAAAACCAAACAAGGACTCTTTGAGTGGCTTGTTATGCCATTTGGTTTATACAATGCACCTGCAACTTTCATGCGGGTAATGGAGGATGTCTTACATCCTTTTATTGATGATTTAGTTATTTTCTACTTATATGGCATCTTAATTTTCAGCAAGACTAGAGAAGTGCATGTCATGCATGTTAAGAAAGTACTTGATATTTTGAAGAAGAATCAGTTATTTCTTAAGATGTCAAAGTGAAAATTTGGAAAGAATTATTTGGTTTATTTGGGACACATAGTAGGAGGAGGTGCTTTGAGAATTGATCCTTCTAAGGTAGAAGCCATTGTGAATTAGCCTACTCCCAAATCCATTACAGAGGTAAGAAGGTTTTTGGGTGTAGCTCAGTATTGGAGGAACTTTATTTCTAAATTCTCTGCCATAGCAGCTCCTATGCATGCAGTGACAAGTGTGAAGCATGCTTTCCAATGGGGAGGCAAGAAATAGAAAGCTTTCGAGTCTTTGAAAGAGAAGATAAGTTCTGTTGGGGTCCCGTGATTTAGCAGATTGGCATACTAAATGAAAAGGCAACACATAAACCATTCTTTAGAGCTCTAGGATCTAGCCCTCCTAGTCTCAGAGAGGGATCTCTCAATTGTTTTGCAAAGATATGACTTGTTTGCTTGTAAGGGTTGATTTTAGGCTAGTTATGAAATGCAAGTTTGTTTGTTTTGGTTTGGGTGGTTGGACATGAATAGTTTAGGAAGGATAGATGGAAAGGGGAAAATATCAGAGCCATTGGGTAATGGAGTCAAAAAGAAGTTATAACAAGCTCAATGAATGTATATGGGATATCAAAGGGCAAATCTAACCTGGCCAGTGGATCTTGGGTTTGGTGAATTAAATGAAATGGACATTAAGGATTTTAGAAGGAGAAGTAGAACTAAGGGCAGTTAAGAATCCTTAATTATATGTACCTCTCAACAAAGGGACTTAAAACATCATTTGGGCATGAAGAGGCATTCTATGGACAGGGCTAACCATAAATTATAGAAACCATACTTCAACCAATAATAATTACAAGAAAAACTATTCAAATGAAATCTAGGAGTCGAGGAACGCCCTATTTCATCAATAATTTCATTTTCAAGGATAAGAAAACATTTAAGATTCACAAATAATTGCATCATAGAAGAGGGAACTGCTAGACATCTAAGACTGCAATTATAAAGACCTTCAAAACAATCATTTAAGCAAGAACAAAGGGTATGATCAGAACACACCTCCTTGGAAGACTGTAAACAATGGTACTTCAAAGGGAGACTTCAGAAAACAGTTTTCAAGTGGCAGCAAGCAAGCAGGGAAAACCATAAATCATCCTTGAAACCAACTATTTGAACTATTTTTGAAATAAACAAGCCTAAGGATTCAAGGCAGTTAAAATACTCAGTAAAAACTTCAGCAGATGAAAACATAAAGATAACGAAGAGAAAACAGGTCTAAGGTGCTTCTAGGAGACATTTCTTAGCCTAAAATTTTCACCCTATTGTAAGAAAGCAATGATGAAACATAATGGAAAACAGGAAATAACAATAATAGATTAGAATCCATCACCAAAAACCATGTCCAGGGATCCAATGATAGATCCTTCTCATTCACAAAACAGGTCAGAACAACATCAATCTTCCAAAACTTCAATTTCTTCTTTTTATCTTCAGCTAGACTATATACAACTGCAAAGAGTTCGAATGCCAGCAACCAACCATTACAAATGAGTTCCACAACAACATTTATACTTGTAATTGAGGAGGTGGAACTATCTAGGGTTCAAAATGTTATAAATGACATAGTAAATGCACTCCTATCCTTAAAAACCATGCAAGGCATAAGGTAGGAATGTCTCTCAATTACTTATCTGTGTAATAAATCTGTCTTCACTTCCTAAGGATAAAATAGCTGAAAATATTGACTTTGAGGCCCTTTTTTATCTTTACAATAATTGTTTTGACAGTTTACAATATCTTATTTAGTGTAATAGCTATCAATTTGTCTTTTGAGGTATAAAGTAAGTGAAAGGTGTCACTTTTGATTTATCAAGTAAATAATTGCTCCTTTAATGTATCTGAGGCTATATTTAAGCCTAAGTTCCCTTGATTTGATCATAAAACTGTTCTTTAGGCCTAATTTGCCTTTATCTCATCATTTAAACTGTGTTTTAAGGTCTGATGATGCTTTTAGCCTTCATAATGTAATATTGTTGCCTTTTCCCTTTCTGATTGATTCAAACCTTTATTTCTTTGTTTCTTTGGCCTTCAATTGTCCTTTTGCTGAATGTATCCACCTTCAAACTGTGTAGTTAACCTTAAAACTGCGGGATTAAAACTTTCTAATATTTGGTTTTTGACTTTAATCTTCATCTTTTAACCTTTAATCTCCATTGTCTTCCTTCTATTTTCTTTGTTAGTGTGCATATGGCTTTTGGTGCGTTGGAGGGTCGATTGTATAACCGGTGCTCAACAAACACTGATCAAACCATGAAATTAACCCTATAAATTCCTTTTCTTCATGATTTGGCCTCTGTTCGGACCACAAAGGTCGTCATCTTCTGGCCCCGTCCCTTTATGGACTGTGGGAGGGTTTTCAGCCCTTAAAATTGCCATAGAACCCACAAAAGACCAACAAACATGTTATATAGTCCTGCGGGGTTGGAAAAACTGCATGCAAAGGCTGAGGAGTGGCGGAGGAGAAATGGAGGAATGCTACAGAGGGAGGTAATGGAGAAAAATGTGAAAAATAGGGTTCAAAAGGAATTTGGTGCGAAAAATGGGTAAAAGTGGTTTTCGTGCGACAAACGGGTGGTAAGTGGTTTATTGAAAAACAAAGGCGATTCAATCAATTTGCGACACGCGTCCCTCAAAAAACCGGTGGTTTCACGTATAAATGAGGTGTTAAACCTTGGGAGGCAAATGTGCTTGATATCGCATACGAGCCGTTGGATGGGAAGGGGTAGGGGCTCAAAACCAAAGGGGCTTAAAAACCCAAAGTTATTAAAGGGCAGAAAAAGGCTAAAAACAGGGTTTTTCGGACGTTTTGAAGTTCTGATAGGCTTTTTAGAAGAGGTTTTCGGGTTCTATCCATGTGAGCGAAGGGGGCAGAGGAATTTTAAGCCCTCGAGGGCTTAAGCTTTTCATTTATAAAAAGGACTGGTTTTTATGCCAAAAAATGGGTTTTTAGGCCAAATTAGAAGTTCCGATAGGTGAAAAGGGGTGTTTTAAACCAAAACAAAGTGAGTTAATGGTTTGAAAAGGGTTTTCAAACCATATAAAGGAGTTATGATGGTTTGGAGGGTTTTTTCAGAGGACATGATGAATTGATAAAGGGAGAATGGGCTATTTTTCAGAGGGAAATGGACTGACAAAAATAGGGATAAATAGCCTGAAATGAGCTTTCTTCTTTGAAACAGTAGGATAACTTTTTAAGGAGACATAGATGAATATTTTGGTGAATTGACAGACATAGAATGATGAAGGAAGTGAGATTTCTAGAACTCATAATGCTTCTTCGAAATATTATTTCTAGAAATCTAGGATTGTCAACTTAGTCATCTTTGGATAGGATCAAAATTATGGATGAATAACAGTGGCTCCACTTGGGGAGGACAGTTGTTATTTTAGGTGTCTAGAACCTCAATATATTAATCTCTGGATTTCAGCAGACCAGTGCCTTATCCATTGGGCATATTTCTTCTTTTCTTGCTGGTTTTTCTCTGGAAAGGACAAATTTTATCAATCTGCAACATGTAACTTCTTCAAAACAGCATCTCTACCTACCCAATATTACTCTGTCCTAGAATTTTTTCTTCCTTTTTGAGTGCATTTGAACTAGCAAACTCTTTGACTTTTTATTTTTGAAAATAGAAATAAACTATCTAATCTTGTTCTTATTTCTTCCAAGAGTCTAGATTAAACTGTTGAACTCTTTATTTTCTACCTAGCTACTATCTGTCAAGATTAAGCTGTTTGACATATTTTATTCTCTACTTCTAAAATAGGAAATTTAAAAATAGTCAAATCGGGATTAGACTTTCTGATCTGCTATGGTGTCCATGGATGTATGTACAAGCTGCACATAGACTTTATTTGTAGAAAAATAAAACAAAATTGTGAAGGCTTAAGATCTGAAAATTATAAACATCCTTCTATTCTTTTTCCAGCTCTGGTTTTGATCTATTTAGAGCTATCTTTTTCCTTTTCTTGGTTCAAATTTTGAGCTTTTTAGAACCGTTTCCTTTCTCTCCTAATCTATTCTACTGATAAGCCAAGTCTGAAAAAATATTACCAATCTATGCTTCTACTAAATTATCAACATAAATTTAAAGTATGTTCAGCCATGATTAGGCTAGATGACTAAACAATATATCATTTTTTAATCAACAGTGGCACTTAGATTTGCTCACTTTCAGAAAATTCTATTTTTTGGGTATGGGGCTGTACCTTTTTCTTTTTATCTGCCCTCTTTTCTCTTTTCTATTGTTTTTTTTATTTTTTCCTTTTTCAAATTCAAAAGCAATGTTATATACAATGAATAAAAAATTTGAAACTAGGGCTCTTGACAGAAGTAGTGCTTGAGCATCCTGCCATTGACAGGACCTACAAATAAATCTTCTCCATTCAGATCTTGCAGAAGGAATGCATTGTGATCCCTGATAGAGTGAATAATGTAGCGCCCTTTCCACAAATTTTGAAATATTCCATTTTTTCCCTTCTCTTCCCTTCTGGAATCCCATTTTAGAACAATATTTCCAACCTGGAAATCATTTTATTTGGTCCTCTTGTCAAAATTTTTTTTGATGCTCTCTTGGACTGTTTGTGTTCTGCTATACACTTCCTCTCTGGTTTGTTGTAAATGAATGGTCTGATTTATCCTTCTCTGCATATCATTTTCCTCAGATTGTAATTATTGGAGGAGTTTCATGACTGGAAATCCTAGTGAGGTTGGGAAGATTGCATCCATGCCATAAACCAGCTGATAGGGGGAAATATTTATTGACTTTTTGGTGGTTAATATATCAGCCCATAAAGCATGAACAGGCTTACTATGCCATGATTTTTGATTCTGCTCCAACAATTTTTTGATAATACTGACAAGGCTTTTGTTGAAGGATTCAGCTAATCCATTTCCTTGGGGATAGTAGGCAGTGGAATGACCTAATGTAATATGATATTTATAGCAGAAGTCAACCATTTTCTTAGATTTGAAGGCAGTAGAATTATCTGTGATAATTTTTCTAGGACAACCAAATTTGGATAGTATGCTGGTTTCAAGGAACTTGATAATGACAGAGTCAGTAGAATTCCTAGAAGGTATGGCTTCTATCCACTTGGTAAAATAATCAGTGGTAGTGAGGATCCACTTATGTTGGGCTGATGAAGATGGGTGAATTTCCCCAATGAAGTCTAAGCCCCATTGTTGGAAAGGAGCCTCAACACTGATGGGATGCAAGGGTAAAGGTAGGAGTTTTCTCTTGCCATAAAAAAAATGACACTTATGGCAAGACATGACAAGTTTCTAAGTATCTGGGAAAAAGGTGGGCCAATAATAACCAGATCTGAGGATTTTATTTGCTGTAGTCTTCCAGTATAGATGTCCACCACATTCTCCCTCATGCAGCTCATGCATGATTTTTATTGCATCAACCTTAAGCAAACATTTAAGCAATACTCCAATAGCATTATTCGAATATAAAACCCCCTCTAATATGCAATAATTTAAGGCCTTCTGCTTCTAAAATCTAGCTTTAGTTTTAGATAGAGATGGAGGGGTATTCAGATAAAGTAACACATATATGATATGAGCATACCAAGGTGAATTCAAAAAATTTTCTTCAATAAATGGAGCTGTGAATTCTTCTGTTTCTTCTAAGGCATCGGCCATATTCATATCTAGTGCTTGAAATTTTGATTCAGCCATGAGTTTTGCTAATCCCTGCCCTTTGATTAGTTTGGTAGGCCTGATTTCTAAGTCATATTATAAAATAACAACAATCCATTTTCCCATTTTACCATTAGGATCTTGACTTAGAATATCCTTAACAACAGTGTGTGGGACAAAAGCAATGATGTGAGAATGTAAAATGTAGAATCTAAAGTCTTTCAATGCTTTTACCAAGGCTAAGGCTTGTTTCTCCATGATGTTATACTTGAGTGGAGCATCTCTTAAGGCCCTACTGAAAAAGTATATAGGTTGTTCATTCCCCATGTCATTTTTTTGCAGTAATACTGTAGCTATTGTATGTTCAGATGCAAAGGAAAAGATATAGAAATCTTTGGTGAAATTAGGACTGATGAGAACTGGTGTTTGAGTGAGGGTTTGTTTCACTGGTTCAAATGATTGTTTAGCTTGTATTGTCAATTTAACACCTACTTATTTCTTAAGCATGTTTGTGATATTTCTTAATAGCTCAGCAAGGTTGGGGATGAATCTCCTTAAAAAAATTATCTTCCCAATGAAAGATTGTAATTATTTGAGGTTTCTAGGATGGTTGATTTTCAATATGCCCTTAATCATTTTAGGGTCTACTTTGATTCCCTCTTCAGAAATTATGTGGCCAAGAAGCTTTCCTTCTTGGAGACCAAAGAGTGTCTTTTTGGGATTCAAAGATAAGCCATATTTCCTACATTTCTCAAAAATTTTTCTTAAATGAATCAAGTGTTCTTCATCAGTTTTAGAGAAAACAATAATGTCATCAAGGTAAATGATTATAAAATAGCCTATGTCTTCTAAAAAGGCTATGTCCATGGCCTTTTTGGAAGGTGGCCCCTGCATTCATTAGTCCAAATGGAATTTTGACATACATGAATGTACCCCAAGGTGTAGTAAAAGACGTTTTATGTTGGTCACTTGGGAGTACTAAAACCTCATTATAACCTGAGAACCCATCTAGCAGTGAAATTATTTTAGACCCAACCACGCTTTGAATTATATGATCCATTTTTGGCAAGGGATAGTTATCTTTAAGGGAGGCGCTATTTATATTTCTGAAATCAATACAGAGTCTAATTTCCTCAGTCTTTTTCCTAACAGACAATAAGTTGGAAACCCATTCTGAATACCTGATGGGAACTATGATCCCAACATCATACATTTTCTTAATCTCTTTCTCAACTAAAGGCAATAAAACAGGGTTTATCCTTATGAGTTTTTGTTTGAAATGTTTCTGATTTTCCTTAAGATTAATTTTGTGTTGAATGATGTTGGTATCATATGATTTCAGATCCTCGTATTCCCATGCAAACACATCTTTAAATTATTTAAAAATTTCTATGTATTTTTGTTTGACATGAGCTGGGAGAGTGCTGGATAATTTTATCATCTTGGGTTCTGCTAGGTTGCCTATGTTATGTTCTTCTATGTTTGTTTCCATAGGCTCTATTCTTGGATCTTTGGCTACATCATTTAAATCAAAAAGTTGTTCTAATGGTGTAAAACCTCTTAGAATTGTATCATTTTTACAAAGTAAAACTTCTAGGTCTTTCTGGTCTGCACTGTCAACTATTTCTGCTCTAAAAGGATGTTCAAAATGGTTTATATCAGCAGAAAAAGACAACTCTATTTCAGGGATTTTTTCTTCATTAAAACAGTTTTCCTCATGTCTTGAAATAGGTACCGGTATGGCAAAGTCATTCTTTGATTGCAAAAACTCATCTATGTGTTTGTCTCCTTCAAAAACTCGCCAATAATCCTCATTGTCAGGTATTGAAGGTCTGTTTTTTACCTTTATATCATATTGCTCATTTATCTATTGTACTTGGCAACTACTAGCAGCAAAGGCAAGTTCATTTGCTAGATGATTTTGAGCTCTTGGGATGAAAATGAGTTCACATTTTTCAAAGGTTTTTAGGAGATCAAGGGAAACATTTCTATATTCTCTGAGTTTTGGGTTTTTGGTTGAATATTCCCCTTTGATCTGTCTGATAATTAGCTCAGAATCCCCTTGGACTGATATTCTTTTAGTTCCTAAATCTTTGAGTAAGTGTAGGCCAATAAGTAGGGATTCATATTCAACAATGTTATTTGTGCATGGAAAATCTAATTTATAGGAAAATCCTTTGTTTGTGTTCTATATCCATACACCAGCCCCTGTACTTGTTTCTCTACAAGAGCCATCAAGGTTTATTTTCCAAGGTATTTCAATCTCATTTTCATTTTGTTTCTGTTGTTCAAGGCTGCTGAAGTATGAACTGTTCTTTTCTTGAATTGATGGTTGATTTGACTGTTCTGGTAAACTAATTTCTCCTTTGTTTTCCTTTTCTTGTTGGCTGATTTCATCTTCATTATATAAGATAAAGGAATCCAAATTTGAATGGATGGAGTAGATAGGAGAATTGTTTGGTCTTTCTATGTTTCTCACCATGTATTTCATGTGGGATTCCCTGTATAATCTTCTAGTTTGGTTAAATACTGGGATGGTGGCATAAGACATGTCAATTTGAAGGCTCCCCTGTAATTTGGCTCCCCATGATCTAGCTAGAAGCCTGCCATACTTAGGGGGAATGTCAACTACTACTATGTCCATTACTAGACTCTTAGCAGGAATTTGTGCCAAGTTAACACATAGATCTTTGATTAGGCCTAAGAATTTTACCCTACTTGAATCAAAGGAGTATAGGTATTTGTATGGTTTAGTAATTTATAAGCCTAGGCTTTCCATTACTGCTTTAGGCATAAGATTGTGTGAAGCACCTGAGTGTAGCATGACATTATGCAATATTTTGTCATGTATATTTAGGATGACATAAAAGGGAGGGACAACCCCTTCTTGGTATTTTCCTTCAACTTCAGGACCAAATAATAACTCTGGTTTATCGTCTGTCAAGTTTAAAGTATCAGTGTCACTGCCTATATTCAAAGCTTTCAAAACTTGTTTTTTATATACATCCCGAGTTACTAGTTCAGCCAAGGGTACGGTGATTTTAATTTTGGAAATTCCCCCTTCAAGGATGAAAGGAACTATTGTTCTTTACATATTTACATCTGTTTTTTCATTTACAACTCTTTCAGCAATTTTGATTTGCTGATTTTTATTTGGACTGCTATTTGGGACAGATTTGTTAGGGCCACTAGCAGAAGTACTAAGGCAACTTTGTTCAACACTTTGCTGACTGTTTTTGTCTTTATTTATATCATTTTTCTTGGCCAAAGTGTTGATGTTATTGGCTGTAATTTTGGGATGATTTTTTGAAGTTTTCTTAACAATAGTACTAGTGTTTTTGTAATTGGAAATTTTTGGACTCCCTTTTCTTCTAAGATTATATTGTTTGTGTACCTCCATGATTGCATTTTCAAACCCCAATCTATAATATTCAAAATCTTGATGGTTGTTTTCAATTTTTTCTGAAGAGAAGAATCCTTGTTCTTCTTCAGTGAGAAAAACATCTGTCTCACTGTCAGATCCTATCTGATTCACATGATTTTCTTCCAACCTTTCAACTTCCCTTTCTTCTTCTTGATCAATATAGTTTTGTTGAAAGGGAGGCCTAATCTGTTGGTCATTATCTCTTTTTCTTTCTTGATTAGGGTCTCTTCTGATATTTTGGTTTCTATTTTTGTTTTTGTTTTCTCTAGGAGGCACTCTATCATTCAAATTTATCTTTTCAAGCATCCTCTCCATTACCTTCACTAATTTTTCATTTTTAGTATCTGATGATGAGGTTGATGGCATGGTATCATCTCTGTATGTAACTCTTTTCTCTACTCTCAACCTAGCTCTCTTCTCAATCAGATTTTCCTCTACACTTAATGCTCCCCTTTGCATATCTTCTAAAGTGGAGGGGTCTCTTTCTCTTAGCTGATAGGCCATTTCAGGATCAAAACCCTCTGGAAATTTAGCCAAGGCTAAGCCTAATGGAGGTTTCATGTCTGGGGGAAGTGCATTATAAACACTATTGAATCTAGTGAAATACTCTTGGACACCTTCCCCACTGTTTCTTTTGAGATTGGTATATTCTGAAAGGATTTGGAGAGGGTTCTTCCTAATTTCCCATTTGTTTATGAATGTTTGATATAAATAAGGGAGATCATTTATGTTGTTAGGGGCTAAGCCCTTAAACCATTTCTTGGCTTTTCCTCCTAAAATTTGAGAAAAAATTCTCATCTTAATGGTCTCTTCTTCTATTTCCATGTAATCAAAGGCATCATTCATTTTATCTACATGTTGCTGGGCAGTAGTAGGTTCATTTCTAGTGAAATGTGGAATTTTGGATTGGTAATCATTGGGTAAGGGAACCAGAGGTTTTGGTCACACAATTGGAGCATACCATGTTGCCATGATAGGAAATAATGGGGGATTTACAAGGGGTAGATTAACAAGAAGGAAGGTGGGCTGAAATGGAGTGTTTTGAACAATGGATGTGTGGATAGGAGTAGAAAAAAAATTTGGGCTAGCAAAATGATGATGAGAAGATCTGTTATGGAAGGAGCTGAAATGATAAAGAAGCTGAGAATCAGGTGGAGTAGAAGGTGAGGCTTCTCTACTAAAGCTCTGTTGCAAATCTGTGGTTTCAAAATAAGCTTGGTTTAAGTCACTTTGAGACTTATTTCTGAATAGGTTCTTTGTGTAAGGTAAGTCAAAGTGAGGATCTTTCAAGACTATAAGTTTTTTAGGGACAAATATTGTTCTTGGGATGGTCCTATCAGTAGTTGGTTTCTGAGATTTAGAAATCTGCCACAAAATCCTTTCTGGATTGTCAACTATGGTAGGGGGATTAGGATCTAGATTGGATCTAGTATGGACCCTATGTAAAGCCAGATTTTAGTTTTCCAAAATTTAGAGAGTTTAAGGTTTTTTGGACTTTTTTTCAAGATTTTTCCTCTCATGATGATCTCTATAAAAGGGGACTAGGTTTCTAAACCTCCTTAAGTCTGGTTAACACAATCCTAATGAAATCTGGAGTACTAGTGAGGTAGTTAGTCCTACTGGGGCTAGTGGAGTCGCCAGGTGGAAATTTTTAGATTTTATGAAGGTAAAATATTTTATGGTCCACCACCAAAGGTTTATTTGAACACCAATCTGAAATGTTTTGGGTTTTCTGAGTTTTTATGTGGTTCTCTTCTTATGAGAGTGTCCTATACTTGATTCAACACTTAGCTAAGGTGGTGAAACAAACAGAGTATACTCTATGGATTACTATTTGATTTCTTCAAGGTTTGATAGGGGTCTCTTAGAATCCTAAGGGTTACTTAGATTGCCACTGATTCAGACAGATCCTATCATGATTACCATTATGCAAGTAGTGCTTTGAGAAGCTATATTTCACTTGAATGAATACTAAGTGTCTTGTTTAGGGACTTTTACTCAAAAAGGTCCCACCGTGATCGCCAGAATGTTGGGATCCTGTGATTTAGCAGATTGGCATACTAAATGACAAGGAAAAACATAAACCAGACTTTAGAGCTCTAGGATCTAGCCCTCCTAGTCTCAGAGAGGGATCTCTCAATTGTTTTGAAAATATATGACTTGTTTGCTTGTAAAGGGTTGATTTTAGGCTAGTTATGAAGTAAAAGTTTGTTTGTTTTGGTTTGGGTGGTTGGACATGAATAATATAGGAAGGATAGATAGAAAGGGGAAAATATCAGAGCCATTGGGTAATGGAGTCAGAAAGAGGTTATAAAAATCTCAATCAATGGATATGGGATATCAAAGAGCAAATCTAACCTGGCCAATGGATCTTGGGTTTGGTGAATGAAATGAAATAGACATTAAGGATTTTAGAAGGAGAAGTAGAACTAAGGGCAGTTAATAATGCTTAATTATATGTACCTCTCAACAAAGGGACTTAAAACATCATTTGAGCATGAAGAGGAATTCTATAGACAGGGCTAACCGTAAATTCTAGAAACCATACTTCAGCCAATAATAATTCCAAGACAAACTATTCAAATGAAATCTAGGAGTCAGGGAACACCCTATTTCATCAAAGATTTCATTTTCAATGATAAGAAAAGATTTAAGATTCATAAATAATTGCATCATAGAAGAGGGAACTCCTAGACATATAAGACTGCAATTATAAAGACCCTCAAAAAAATCATTTAAGTAAGAACAAAGGGTATTATTAGAACATGCCTCCTTGGAAGATTGTAAACAATGGTACTTCAAAGGGAGACTTCAGAAAACAATTTTCAAGTGGCAGCAAGCAAACAGGGAAAACCATAAATCATCCTTGAAACCAACTATTTGAACTATTTCGGAAATAAAAAAGCTTAAGGATTCATATCAGTTAAACTACTCAGTAAAACCTTCAGCATATGAAAACATAAAGACAATGAAGAGTAAACAGGTCTAAGGTGCTTCTAGGAGACATTTCTTAGCCTAAACTTTTCACCCTCCTGTAAGAAAGCAATGATGAAACATAATGGAAAATAGGAAATAACAATAATAGATCAGAATACATCACCAATAGCCATGTTTAGGGATCCAATGATAGAGCCTTCTCATTCACAAAACAGGTCTTAACAACATCAATCTTCCAAAACTTCAATTTCTTCTTTTATCTTTAGCCAGACTATGTACAAATACAGAGTTCGAATGTCAGCAACCAACCCTTACAAATGAGTTCCACAACAGTATTTATACTTGTAATTGAGGAGGTGGAACTATCTAGGGTTCAAAATGTTATAAATGACATAGTAAATGCACTCCTGTCCTTAAAAACCATGCAAGGCATAAGGTAGGAATGTCTCTCAACTACTTCTCTGTGTCATAAATCTGTCTTTACTTCCTGAGGATAAAATAGTTGAAAAGATTGACTTTGAGGCCCTTTTCCGTCTTTACAATAACTGTTTTGACAATTTATAATATCTTCTTTAGTGTAATAATTGTCAATTTGTCTTTTTAGGTATAAAGTAAGTGAAAGGTGTCACTTTTGATTTATCAAGTAAATAATTGCTCCTTTGATGTATCTGAGGCTATCTTTAAGCCTAAGTTTCCTTGATTTCATCATAAAACTGTTCTTTAGGGCTAATCTACCTTCATTTCATCATTTAAACTATGTTTTAAGGTCTGATGATGAATTTAGCCTTCATATTGTAATATTTTTTCCTTTTTCCTTTCTGATTAATTCGAACCTTTATTTCTCTGTTTCTTTGGCCTTCAATTGTCCTTTTGCTAACTGTATCCACCTTCAAACTGTGTATTTAACCTTAAAAATGAGGGATTAAAAATTTCTAATCTTTTGTTTTTAACATTAATCTTCATCTTTTAACCTTTAATCTCCACTGTCTTCCTTCTGTTTTCTTTGTCAGTTTGCAGATGGATTTTGGTGTGTTGGAGGGTCGATTGTATAACCAGTGCTTACAAAACACCGATCAAACCATGAAATTAACCCTGGAAATTCCTTTTCTTTATGATTTGGCCTCTGTTAGACCATAAAGGTCATCATATTCTAGCTCCATCCCTTTATGGAATGAGGGAGGGTTTTCGGCCCTTAAAACCGCTATAGAACATGCAAAAGACCAACAAACACGTTATATAATCCTGCGGGGTTGGAAAAACTACATGTAGAGGTTTAGGAGTGGCAGAGGAGCAATGGAGGAATTATGGAGAGGGAGGAAATGGAGAAAAATGTGAAAAATAGGGTTCACAAGGACTTTGGCACGAAAAATGGGTAAAAGTGGTTTTGGAAAACCACCAGTGGTTTCGCGCGACAAACGAGTAGTAAGTGGTTTATTGAAAAATGAACGCGATTCAATCAATTCACGACACGTGTTCCTCGGAAAATTGGTGGTTTCACATAGAAATGAGGTGTTAAACCTTGAGAGTAAAATGCACGCGATATTGCATATGAGCCGTCGGATGGGAAGGGGCAGGGGCTCAAAACCAAAGGGGCTTAAAAACCCAAAGTTATAAAAGGGAGGAAAAAGGCTAAAAACAGGGTTTTTCAAACTTCCTAAAGTTCCGACAGGCTTTTTAGAAGATGGTTTCGGGTTTTGGCCATGTGAGCGAAGGGGGCGGAGGACTTTTAAGCCCTCGGGGGCTTAAGCCTTTATTTATAAAAAAAGACTATTTTTTAGGCCAAAAAATGGATTTTTAGGCAAAATTATAAGTTCCGATAGGTGAAAAGGGGTGTTTTAAACCAAAACAAAGTGAGTTTAATGGTTTAAAAGGGGTTTTCTAACCATATAAAGGATTTATGATGGTTTGGAGGGTTTTTTCAGAGGAAATGATGAATTGATAAAGGGGGAATGGGCTATTTTTCAGAGGGAAATGGACTGATAAAAATAGGGATAAATAGCCTGAAATGAGCTTTCTTCTTTTAAACAGCAGGATAACTTTTTAAGGAGACATAGATGAAGATTTTGGTGAATTGACAGACTCAAAATGATGAAGGCAGTGAGAGTTCTAGAACTCATAATGCTTCTTTGAAATATTATTTCTAGAAATCTAGGATTGTCAACTTAGTCATCTTTGGATAGGATCAAAATTATGGATGACTAACAAGTTCAGCTCCAATTCTTGCATTACCAAACTTGAGATAGCCATTCGAGATTCAGACCGATGCTAGTGATTATGCCATGGGTGCAGTTCTCTTACAACATGGTAAGCCTATCGCATTTCATTCTGAGACATTTAATGGTGTTGTTGTGAATTATACTACATATGATAAGGAGTTGTATGCGTTGGCACAAAGAATCAAAAAGTGGAAACACTATTTTATTGGCAAAGAAACAATTGTTCATACCGACCATCAGCCTTTACAGTACTTGCAGTCACAAAGTAAATTACAACAGTCACGAAATTTCATATGGATGGGTTTCATACAACAATTTCACTTGGTAATAAGGTACAAGAAAGGTATTTTCAATAAATTTTCTGATATGATTTCAAGGCCTATTATTAGCACTAGTACTTTACTTAAGAATGATTCTATTGTACATGAGAGCTACATAGAACAGTATGCATCAGATGTTGATTGTAAGGATGTGTATGCTAACTTGCGTGAAGGGAATCATGTTGAGGAAAATGATTATCACTTGCATAATAATTCACTATTTCGCATGAGCAAGTTATGTATACCACATAGGGAGAGACTAAGTGTCATGAGAGAAGCTCATTCTTCTGGACATTTCGGGGTAAGCAAAACGGTGGCACATTTACAGAGGTATTTTTATTGGCCTCGCATGGTAGATAGTGTTTCACATTTCATTAGAGTTTGTTCATTATGTGCTACAAGAAAGCCTAGAAATATGAAACTTGGTTTATATACGCCATTTCCGGTGCCTTCTAGACCATGGGAAAGTGTTTCTATGGATTTTGTTGGAGGTCTACTATTATCTACAAAACAGGATTATTATCTTTATGTAGTAGTTGATAGATTTAGCAAGATGTGTATTCTTATGCCATGTAAGAAATCTATAACTGTTGAACAAACTACTGATTTATATTTTCAACATCTATGGGTTCATTATGGCTTGCCTACTTTTATTTTTAGTGACAGGGATTCCAGATTTGTTGGGAATTTTTTTTCCAACTTATAGAATATGATGGACACCAAGTTGAAGAAGAGTACTGCTTTCCTTTCGCAAACAGATGGCCAAACAGAGGTAGTGAACAGAACCATTGTACATCTCTTGAGAGGTTATTGCAGCAAGCATCCCAAGCTTTGGGATGAGCACTTGCATTACATTCAGCATGCTTACAACCGGGCCAAGCACTCTTCTACAAATACTTCACCTTTTTAAGCTTGTTTTGGGTATTTTCCTAAGTCACCTTTATATTTCATTTTTGAGACATTGAAAAAGCTCGCATGTTCATTAAAATAATTCAGCTAATACATCAGCAGGTTCAAGAACAACTTGAAAAAAGTCAAGGCAAGTACAAGGAGGGACATGAAAAACACAGGGATGATCATAATTTTCAAGAAGGAGATGAGGTATGGTTGCATATTAGTAAGGAAAGAATACAAGGAGAAGGTAAAATGTTGAAGCCTATTTGTTATGGTCCATTCAAGATTCCTAAAAAAGTTGGAAATAATGTTTTTCAACTAGATTTGCCTTCATATATGCAAATTTATTCCATTGTGAATGTGGAAAATTTACGTTTGTATGAATCTCCTTTAATTTCTAATCATGAAAGTCACATTGAGCTACCATCCATAGAGGATTTCTTGCCAGAATTTTTGGATGAGCTGAAAGAGGATGCTATCCTTGACATAATGATACACACTTCGATGAGGAGAAGTGTTGATTATCTTCAGATTGGTCTTAAAGGCAGAAAATTGAGTAAGGAAAAATGGATGGAGGTGGAAAAGGTGAGGGATATGTACCCTCATCTTCTGAATAGGTAATTGAAGGCTTTTGGGGTCCAAAAGCTTCCCATTGGGGAGGTGTGATGAGAAGATCATGTCCAAGTGAAAAAAATATTCAAAATGGAAATGCTCAGAAATGTTTGCAGTCTGAATGATTGGAAAGGCCTCATCACTACGATTCTGGCACCATGAACGAGACTCAAATCCATTGTTGTATGTGAAAGTTACTGAGGTTTGAATTCGTTCAGTGACCTCCAAAACATGACTTTTTGACCAAAATATTGTCATTTTCAAATAAAATTTTATATGGCAAAAATTGATTTTTGTAAGGTTTTTATAGGGCCTATCAGTGGGTGCCACGTGGCCTACCCAGAGGCTTCCACGTGGCCCCATGCCTAATTGTTTAAATTGCATAAAAGGAAAAATTAATTTGGGTTGAAGGTTGACCTGACCCGACTTGAACGAATCTGTGGATCACCCTAAACGTAAATTCGGGTTGGGCACATGTGAATGAGTCGGGTCATGTGTTGAATGCCTCGTGCAGAGGCTAAACGGATAGTCGGGTCATGTTAAACGCACAGTTGGGTAGAGGTGAACAACTATTCAGTTCATTTAAAGCTTGAACGAGTGGAGGTAAGGATTAAGCCCTCAAGGCTAAGCTCCAAAGCCATACGCCCGGAGCTCAAAACCATAGGCTAAGCATTTTTTTATGGCAGAGTTTGAAGGGGGCTATCCCCAGCATTAAGCACTGGACTCCATGTAACCTTCAGGCGGTGACCAAGGGCGTACTTTCTAACCTTATCCACCAGTGCTAACCATCGGGAGTATTTGCATGTGAATGGGCCGATTTGAACTGATAGTTCACTTTAATGCTACCCCTAAAATAGCGCGCGGTTCCGCCTAATTGACATGTCCGCCTATTCTGGTGGAGTTAATTGGAGTTCCTCCAGTTTTGGAGGAGATTTTTTAGTGTCACTGGGACAAATCTTGTTTGGGTCATAACTTTCTCAATTTTCGACCAAATAAGATGAAATTTTAGTCAATTTTAGCTTTCTTGAGAATTATGGAGAGTTTGGGATAGATTGCAGAGCGAATGAGGTGAAACAAAAGCCATTTTTAGTTTATTTCTATCTTCCGAAGTCAAATTCACAGCTTGTTTTTCCTGTTTAGGCATATTTTTCACTGCGTAACCATTTTGAGCAATTTAATAGAGCAAGGACATACCATTGGGGAGCCTTGGACCAACAGATGTAGCCTAGGAGGGGTGAACTGCCTCATCGGTTTGTTGTGTTATATTATGGTGAATTTTTCTTGCTGTGTATTTCTGCTGTGATATATTAAACAGTAAATTTAAATAACAAATCCTCACACATAAAACTCAGAAACATTACCAAAACTACTTTGTTTAACTTGCAAGACATGGAGAACACTTTGCACACTTAATTAAATGGAAATGGATACTTTTCATAGAATTTACAAATAGTTCCATTTTCAGATCAACGGATCTAGAGGAAGGCTTCATCAATGCCTTTGTCTTGGATCAGGTTGTATCTATCCTATACTTACTATTGTTAATAAATAAAGAAGCTCATGTCTTGTTCCTGATATATGTTGTCATATTATGAATGATAGTTTGTATTGCTATATATGATGATCTAACATATTCTTATGCATGAATGTTGAATTATATATTATGTATATTCTTATGTGATTGATATGCACGTCTGTACATCTTGGAGGAAACATAGGGTTTGGACCCTATGGGAACATCTTCAACGTAGGACCCTTGGGTATGTCTCTAAGTCCAATTTTCATGATTCAAATCTTTGGTATATGTTTGAATGAGTGTTATTTTTTTATTGATTTATTCCTCTTTGTTGATGCTTTCAACCTTGGCCTTAGGGAATGTTTCCCATAAAAAAAATTAGCGACTCCACTAGGAAATACCATAAGGTATTTCCTATTAGGATTGTTTTTTTTATCTGGGTTTTTAGTTTGTTGTTTTTTGTTTTTTTCATTCTTCTTAAGTCGAGTAATTTTGTCATTCAACTTGATATTTAATATCTAAGATTTATTTTTTATTTTTCCTCATTTTTCTTTTTATAAGCACTTTTGTTATATACAATCACATACATACACAATTTTTTTCCAAAGAAACTTGCATATGTGCCTATTGTTTCACACACAATCACATATATTACACAAAATTGTATTTGAACATTCATGTACATATATGAAAAATAAAAATCTTTCATTTCTTGATTTTCTAAGGATTTGACCAAGTTTCTTTAAGCCTTTCTTCATCTTTGTGAGGCCTGGAACCACCTTAATGATTGCTTTGTTGATGTCTTTCCTCTTGTTGGAGAAATGGAAATGCTTATGTCAACCTAGGGTTTTTTGTTCTTGAAGCTTTTTGTTTCTGAAGTTGGGTTCCATATATTCTTTGTGAAGTATATAGTTGCTATGTGGCTTTGGAACAAATATTTATCGTGTTAGGTCCCTATATTTATCGTGTTAGGTCACTAGTATAGTCCCTTATTATTGTTAGTGTAACCCCCTTATTGTTATTATTGTACCTTTCAACCCCCATTTTGTTATTATTGTGCCCTTAAATTATTATTGTTAGGTCATTAGATTACATCAGGCCCACTAGGATTACATTATGGCCCCATGGACTCCTATATAGAAAGGCGCTTGTAAATTGTATCATCCAAGAATTGTTCATTTATGTAATGTATTGGAGGTTGTCCCTCAAGTGGCTTATTTTACATGCTCATATCTCTTTTCTTCTATTTTTGGAGCTGGTTACACAACATTTGGTATCGAAGCTTTGGATTTTAGGGTTTCGCTGCTCCAAAAAGGTCATTGTGGAATTTTTGCTATAACGTTTTTTCTGCAAAGTTTCAAAAGCTGAAATTTTTAGGGTGTGAAGCTAAAATTCTGAGGAAGATCGTCTAAAAATTTCAGAGCTTGGTTCGCAATAGTTTCGGAGATATGATTTGTGGAAGTTAGGTATTTTTTCAGGCTCCTAAACAGGTCATTGTGGAATTTGCGCTATAACCTTTTTTCTACGTAGGTTAAGAATCTGAAATTTTTAGGGTGCGAAGCTGAAATCCTGAGGAAACTTTTTGCAAAATTTTAGAGCTTGGCTCACAATATTTTTGGAGATATGATCCGTGGAAGGTAGTGCTTTTTCAGGCTCCTAAATTTCATCTCAAAGAGGTGATCGTGGGAAAAGTTCAATAACTCTCTCCTGGGCAGTGGATTTGATCTCTGGGCATCGATTGGAGTGCCGAAAAATTGGTCGTAAGTACATGCGACCGTAGCGTTTCTCGCTATCAATTTCAGACAAAGGAAAATGCTGACACGTGGCAAGTCGTGTAAAAGTTCGTCCCATCAACCAATCCAAAATTAGGTCATTGTGGGAGATTGGACACAACCTTGTCTTGGAGAATCAAAATTAGATCAGACCTACGGAATTTGAAAGAAGCTTCAGAGGGCTACTACAGGGCTGAATTTCAGATATTGAATATTTTCAATTACAGAGATAATTCAATTTCAATATCGAGCTCCTCAAAGCAAGTAAAAGGTGTGTATTTTTTTTTTTCCAAATTGCATAAGTCTTGTTTGAAGAATCAAGTTGAATTTATTCCAATGGAATATTGTAGAATAGATATCGCATTGGATTATAAAATGACCCCATTTATGTCACTTTATGGATATCATCCACCATCCATCACATCATCTTTAATGGCCAATTCAAGGTCTAAGCAAAGGAAGATCACATCGAGCATCAGAAAGAAGTTCTCCAACTCTTAAAGGATAACCTGAATTTGGCACAAAATCGAATGAAACAACAGGAAGATCAACATCGCAGTGAGAGAATTTTTGATGTAGGAGATTGGGTATTTTTACGGCTACAACCATACAAACAAATTTCCCTCAAGCAAGCTAAGAAGGATAATAAGTTATCGCCAAAGTACTATGGTCCTTACAAGGTGTTGCAAAAGATTGGTTCTATGGCATACAAATTGGAGCTTCCCGCTTCTTCGCGAGTACATCCAGTTTTCCATTTTTCATGCTTAAAAAAGGTTATAAGTGAAAATCTTCCAGTTCAAACAATATTGCCAAAACTTGATGAGGAAGGAAAAATCATATTGGAACCTGAAGCGGTCAGGGAAACAAGAACTCGACAACTACGGAATCGATCAATTTCAGAGTATCTCATCAAGTGGAAGAACTTACCCACTGAAGATTCTAAATGGGAGGATGATAATTTTATACAGAAGCACCCAGAGCTACTCAAGCATTGAGGACAACACTTTTTTGAAGGAGAGGGGCATGTTAGGTCCCTATATTACTAGTATAGTCCCTTATTGTTGTTAGTGTAACCCCCTTATTGCTATTATTGTACCCTTGTAACCCCCATATTGTTATTATTGTGCCCTTAAATTATTATTGTTAGGTCGGCTAGGATTACATTGTGGCCCCACTAGGATTACATTATGGCCCCATGGACTCCTATATAGAGAAAGGAGGTTTTGTAAATTGTATCATCCAAGAATTGTTCATTTATGTAATGTATTGGAGGTTGCCCCCTCGAAGTGGCTTATTTCTAAGGCGTTCATATCTCTTTTCTTCTATTTTTGGAGCTGGTTACACAACATATCGTTGTTAAAGTTTTTGGTAACCTAGTCATTGATTTGCTTCCCTTGCGAGCTAAAAATTGGCTCTTTTTTATTTAAATTTCTTGTCTTTAAAAAAGGGTTTTTGATTCTTGGGTGAATGTGAGATTTTAGTTCTCTTAAGTATTTTTTATTTTGTGAGTTTCATGCATCCTCTTGACCAATTTCTTGCAATGTTAAGTCTCTAATTTGCACTAGCCTTTTAATATTCATGATCATATTTGTGACTAGGTGGATTTGAGTCTTCTTCATTATTTTGGTTTTGAGATCTTTAATTTCCTTCCCTTTCTGAATTTTTGTAATATTCCCAAATTTTCACATCACATTTGGAATATTAGAGTCCTTGATTTTATTAATGAATTAAGTAAATAAAATGGTGGAGGGACCCACAATCCTCAATAAGAATAAATATCCACTTTGTGTGTGTGAATGTGGATTAATTTAGTCTAGATTTGCAAAAAGAGGTAGTTGAGCAACTACTAATATGAATGAGATTGGAGATCATGTCTCATTTAATGAGAGAGTTCATGGAGGGTTGATTTAGTCAACTAATATCTTGAATATGTCAAACCAAGGGGGTCATTGAGCATTAATAATCAAGTGGTGGAGGAATGAAGGACACATGATGGAGGGGTGTACATTGCACCTAGACTGTTTGGTTGATTTGGTCAAACAACGCAGTACCACTTGGAGGATCTTATCCACCTAAGAGAACGCAGTTGAGATTAGGGCCAAGGCTTGAGGGGGTTTAATCATTATAAAGGAGATGAAGGCAAAGGTGAAAGGCATCTTGGATTATTTTGACGTATGATCTTTTAGATATGGAATTGTCAAGTGACATTCCACTGCAATCTTGGGTTGTTTAGCAGAGATTGCAAGTGCTGTTTAGCACAGGGTGTTCCTGGGTGGGAATCCCTCCTCTTTCTTTGAGTGATATCTAAGGAAGAGGTTTTTACTTCATTATACATCAGGCTTTAAGTTCTATTTCCATTTTCTACTTTTTGCAGAACATTCATATTCAAAAAACTGTGTTTTTCTGAAGATTAGTTTGGGAGGTAGTAATTGTCTTCAGTACTTCAGCTAGAGATCAAGTCAAGGATTATTCCCATCACTTGGGATTATATTGCAACACTCCCAGAGCCACATTGCAGATCTGGCATCAGGCCAAAAGTTATTGACCTCCTAGCAGCATTATTCTCTTCAAGAATAATGTTGTCCATATTGTAGATCTGAAAGGAGGAAGGAAGTTGCTAGTATTTCAGCTAGAAATCCAGTGGAGGATCATTCCTTCACATTTCCATCAGTATTACCATCAACCTAGATCTTATTTCAGCATTTTTCAGCAGGAATAAGGCCTCTCTTTCCCTCACAGCGTAGTTTTCAGAGGCAGTTGTGTTGCAAGAGTTGCAATCATATTTTGTAGGATTGAGAAGCTATATCTAGAGCTCCTAGCTCATAGATTGAGGAAGGGATCAGCCCTTCAAGCATAGATCTTATCTGAGCACATATTTCAGCCATCTATTCTTCAGATCTAGCTTCAGATCTGTATTTCCCAATATATCAAGGATCAAATCCTGGGGAGGTGATTTTTCCAAAGTTGCAGATTTGGAAAATCCTTTTTGGGTTATCTTGGGAATCCATCACAGTGGCCAGATCTTGAATCTTGGCATAATCAGAGCTCTAGTTTTGAGTAGATATACATTTCTCTTTTCAGCCTGCAACTCCATGTTTATATTCTGCTGAAGAGACAATGCAATATTTGTTGTAGAGACTCAACAGTTACGTTGTAGCTGCTTCACACATGTTTTCTAGGTGATATTATCTCATCTTTTGGATAGATATACCTATATCTTATATTTTTGTAACTGATTCATATCCAATATAATAAAATGGCTCAGCTCTTTCTGCATATTCTGATTTGTACTTATATTTATTATCTATCTTGTTGTAAGTTCTTATATTGTGTGAAGTATTGCTACATGTTCCCACTTTGGGATATTACAGTGGTATCAGAGCATGATCTTTGGCTCAGCTTGTGGACAGTTCATATTTTTACATTGAAACAAGAACAGATAGATGAGATCTATCATGGAGAATGAAAAAAATGTCACTCCTTTCTGTATATCCATGCAAGATCTCTCTAAAGGGGTCTATCAAATGAAGGAGGAAGAAAAGAAAGAAGATCCAAGAAGTAGATCTGATGAGGAAAGCACTTCCTATCAGCAGCAAAGAAGACTGGAGAATTCTAGATCTCCTCATAGATCCACTGTGCCCACTTTCTTTGAAGAAGGTGAGAGGTATAGAAGTAAAGGAAGGAATGAACCTAAGACTCATGAGACTCTCAGTCTGTATCTTTAAGAGTATAAATCACAGTCTAGAGCATTCAAGGAGAAGCTAACTCTCCAACAATTCTTTAAAAATAAAGAAGAGAGAGGATCTTATAGTAGCAATAGAAGGAAGAGGCATAATAGATTCTATTTGATTACATTTGATGGATCTTCCTCAAGAAATATCAAGGCTTGGAGGAGGGAGTTAGATTCATTTTTCGAGCTACATCCTATGGCTGAAGAAGAGGCTATTCAAATTGCATAACTTCATCTCTTAGATGAAGCAGAAGATTGGTGGTTTGGGCACCTAGAGCATGCAAAGGTGACCAAGTATTCAGATTTCTTTCATAAGTTGAGGAAGAGGTTTGATGTGGAGGGGTCACTACTTTCACCACCTACTGCAAAGGTACTTGTATCTAGAGAAGAGGCACTTGCATCTTTGCAAGATAGTCTTGAGCTCTTGACATATGGAGTCCAATGCATGGATCAGGAGATGCATGAGGAGGAGAAGGAAGATACCATAGCTAGAACACTTGAAGAAAAGAGACCATCACTCTTACCAGCACTTGAAGACATTGTTGTCCTAGTTGGAGGAACTCTTGTGTTCTGTCAAGGGGTTCCCACATATCATTTGACCCAAGGTATGCATAAAATTTTAGCACATATGGTTTCTATATCAATGCATAACCAAAGATTAGAACAATATGCTGATTTGAAGCAGAAACATACCACAACACAGAGGACCCTTGATCTAATCAAGGAGGAGACTGAAAACTATCCCTGTTCATCATTGTTGAGCTACATTCAACCCTTTGAGTTGAGATGTAGAGTTTTAGAAAATGGGATTAGAATTACCTTATGTACAATGGCTGATTATGAGATCAGTATTGTGCCTTACTTTGAGACAGCATATGTATTATCCTGCAGATCTACAACACTGTCACTTAGTAGCTATGAAAAAGAAAGGGCTTCATTATTCTTGGAACATTCTGGAGGTAGCTTCATTCATGAATAAATGGAAGCAAAGATGACAAATGGTAGACATATTGAAATGAGAAATCTTTTCTCCTTTCTAGATGACCCTTTCTCAATGAGCCCCTCACTGCTCAAAGAGAAACTTCTACTTGCATTAAATCCAAAACTTCTATGGTTTTTGAGGGTCTTTGATGGAGAGATAATATCATTAAGAGATCTCATTAGAGATGCATTTCAACATTTCATGGAATGCAAAGCTCTTCAATAGTTTTGGAAGGATGGCATTCTATAAAGGGAGGATGCCATGATTATGCAATACCTCATTCATCATCCCCATGGGAGTGAATGGGTAAATATGATAAGCAAGGGGTTGCGACACCACTTGTAGATTTGTATGAGCCAACATGATTGGTTATGTTGTTTTCCATTGGGATATTTCTATCACTCTCCAAAGGCTCCTATTTTTCTGATCCATGCCTTGAAAAACATGTATGAAATGAATAAGGAGGCATGGCTGCGCTGGCTGCTCTTGGGTGAGTATGGATACCACCCAATAGCTCATCATTTTCTGAGTCATGCCTTGTCTTTCAATGATAAATTGAAGCAAGGGAAGGCATGTTAATTTTGGTTTCACCTGAGAGAGCTTGGCCACCACATGACATCTCCTATGTCTATGTGTTTTGTATTGTTTAAAATTTGGCATAATGATCTCATGATGCGCATTGATGATGTTTCTTTGTATTGGGCTGATGTGACATCTCATATTTCCATTAGTATGCTTATGCTTCATGATGCATATGAGGAGGAAAGGAAGCAACAAGATCTCTTATTTCTTTGGTTGATTATGGGGGAGTCTGGCTTGATTATCTTACATGGAGGAGATGGAGGATGGCAACAAGGGGCCTTACTACGGTGGTTGTTGTTAGGAGAATATGGTTTGACATCTTTGTCTACCCATATTTCTTCTTTGCTTATTCTTTTTCATAACTTTGAGATGATGTAGTTTGGATCCAACAAGGTCAACAGGGCTAAGTATGGGAGCATATCAATGCTCAATCTAATTCATGAAACATGGGATGAAGATATGTATTGTACGATGAAGCTTTTCCCTTGTGGAAAGAGCTACTTTATTTTATGTCTCTCAGGTATTGCTGATGATGTTGGACATCACATGGTTGTCACTTGGTACTTCATGATGGGAGGAGGACATCTAACCAAACAGTTGGAGGTCATTCCTTATGCTTTTAAGAGACAACCTTGGAACCAAACATACATAACCTATTGCAGAAAATGGAGGAAGCCTTCCTTATGTGGATGCCAAATGGAGGGGAATATATGGCCTTGCATCTATTTTTGGAGTTCCTTGAGGACAAGAAACATTTTGCCAGGGGGAACTGTAATATTTCCAAATTTTCACATCACATTTGGAATATTAGAGTCCTTGATTTTCTTAATGAATTAAGTAAATAAAAGGGTGGAGAGACCCACAATCCTCAATAAGAATAAATATACAATTTTTGTGTGTGAATGTGGATTAATTTATTCTAGATCTGAAAAAAGAGATAGTTGAGAAAATACTAATATGAATGAGATTGGAGATCATGTCTCATTTAATGAGAGAGATCATGGAGGGTTGATTCAATCAACTAAGATCTTGAAGATGTAAAACCAAGGGGGTCATTGAGCATTAATAATAAAGTGGTGGAGGAATGAAGCACACATGATGGAGGGGTGTACATTGCACCTAGGTTGTTTGGTTGATTTTGTCAAACAACACAGTCCCACTTGGAGGATATTATCCACCTAAGACAGTGCAGTTGAGATTAGGGCCAAGGCTTGAGGGGGTTTAATCATTATAAAGGAGATTAAGGAAAAGGTGAAAGGAATCTTGGATTATTTTGATGTATGATATTTTAGATATGGAATTGTCAAGTGACATTCTACTGCAATCTTGGGATGTTTAGTAGAGATTGCAGGTGCTGTTTAGCACAGGGTGTTCCCGGGCGGGAATTCCTCCTCTTTCTTTGAGTGATATCTAAGGAAGAGGTTTGTAATTCATTATACATCAGGCTTTAAGTTCCATTTCCATTTCCTACTTTCTGCAGAACATTCATATTCAGAAAACTATGTTTTTCTCAAGATCATTTTGGGAGGTATTAGTTGTCTTCGGTACTTCAGCTGGAGAACAAGGTGAGGGATTATTCCCATCACTTGGGCTTATATTATAGCACTCCTAGAGCCACATTACAGATCTGGCATCAGGCCAAAAGTTATTGACCTCCTAGCAACAATATTCTCTCCAAGAACAACACTATATTGCAGATCTGAAAGGAGGAAAAAAGTTGCTAGTATTTCAGCTAGCAATCCAGTGGAGGATAATTCCTTCACATTGCCATCAGTCTTACCATTAGCCTGGATCTTACTGAAACATTTTTTAGCAGGCATAAGGCCTCTCTTTGCCTCACAGCACAATTTTCAAAGGAAATTGTGTTACAACAGCTGCAATCATCTTTTGGAGGATTGAGAAGCTAGATCTAGAGCTCCTAGCTCATAGATCTAAGGAAGGGATCAGCCGTTCAAGCATAGATATGATCTGAGCACATATTTCAACCATATATTCTTCAGATCTAGCTTCAGATCTGTATTTCCTAGCAGATCAAGGATCAAACCCTGGGGAGGTGATTTTTCCAAAGTTGCAGATCTAGAAAATCCTTTCTGGGTTATCTTGGGATCCATCACAGTGGCCAGCTCTTGAATCTTGGCATCATCAGATCTCTAGTTTTGAGTAGATCTGCATTTCTATTTTCAGCATGCAACTCCATGTTTATATTCTGCTGAAGAGACAACGCATTATTTGATGCAGAGCCTCAACAGTAACGCTGTACCTGCTTCACACATGTTTTCTAGGTGATCTTAGCTCATCTTTTGGCTAGATCTACCTATATCTTGTACTTGTGTAACTGATTCATCTCCAATATAATAAAATGGCTCAACTCTTTCTGCATATTCTGATTTGTACTTATATTTATTGTCTATCTTGCTATAAGTTCTTATATTGTGTGAAGTATTGCTGCATGTTCCCATTTTGGGATATTACAATTTTAAGTTTTTCAAGATTCTTAAATGAGAAAGAAAAACATATTCGTGTTGCTTTCTTTTCTTTTGTTTCTTGGTTTTGTAGTCTTTTGGGTTTTAGGAAATGTGAATTTTTTTGTGATAATGTCAAATGTCTTCTTTTCTTTGGGAAGTGTTCTTTGATTTGGGATTTTCTTCTTTTTGTTATTTGCATTTTCCTTTATTTTTTTTAATCACTTTTTCTCACGTTTAGATTTCTCTTTGAATCTTGCATTTGCATGCTAGTGTGCATTAGGTTAGATGCATTTTAGACATCATTTAGTTCTTTTTGTTCTATTTTGAATGTGTGAGTGCCAAATTTAAAAAAAATAGAAAAAATAGTTTTTTCTTTATTAAGTTTCTTGTAGAACTCTTGTAAAAGTCTCTTTTAATCAAATAAAAAGAAGAGTTTCATTTCCATGTAGCCTAGGATTTTCTTATTGATTTATTTTATGTCATGAGATCATCAGTTGCACTTTCATTTACCTTGTCCTAAATAAATGACAATTGAAATGCACTTAAATTAAAATGAAATATAATTTTTTATTTTCTCATAACAACATCAATTAGTATAGGGATTTTTATGGCCTTGGAATAGGTGTGTGGAGAGTAAACACTCAAAGGCCACTAAAATTGAAAAGTACAAAAGTTGATTAATGAGTGGAAATCCAGTATCATTAATTTTTCTGGGAAATCTCTTCTAACATGAGATTCAAGCACAAGGACATGGGAAGATAGGGAAAGAGAGATACCCCCTCTCCTACTTGTTGGATCACGTGCCCATGACTATTTCGCCCGACTTCTGATTACGGGTTGGTGAATTTATTTTCCTTTCCTAGGGACAACACAAGTTACTAAGGGGGAGGGGGGGGGGGTGGGGGTGCCTGTGGTGTGTGAGGCAGGGCATTGTATCACTTTCATAGTACTTATAGAGGGTTCCATTGCGAATCCTAGGCACTTTCATTGGAAAAGGATATAGTCCGGAGGTCAACATAATTGCTTCTGATACCTTCGTTGGTAGGATTGGTCCCTCATCATCCCAAATTACCTTCTAAATGTATTTTTCTTCACTTTCTTGTATTTTCATGTTCAGTCCTCATCACCCAGAGTAGAAATACTTGGAAGTTGTTTGCTTGTTTGTACCTTTAGGAATTTTTTAGAGAGTTCTTTATGCTCCTATCTTACCTCAGGTGATTTGAGTCTTAATTTTTATTTTATTTTTTATATAAGGGTGGATGATCGACTAGTTTGTTGGTCTAGAAGGCTTCATGGGATTTCACTTGTGAGTGTCGAGCCTTCACCAAGAAGGCATAGGAGTAATTCTACTGGTTCTTTTGAACCAATACAAGCTAATGAAATGAAGACATATCCTTCACTCATGGCTGTTATTTCACAGGGAGAACCTAGTCTAACCCATAATCCAGGCATAAACACTCTAGTTCTTTCTAGATTACTCTTCCAATCAGTAGAAAAAGTAGAAGTTAACTATGTTTCAAAGTCCCCTGGGACTCCTATAGAACCTCTTCCTTCTCACCTTCCTTACATTGTATCATACATGGGTGCTCCAAATAATAGACTGGCCAACCATGTTCACTCTCCTCTTTTCTTAATGGCCAATGTTAGTAGCAGAAGTGTGGCTACTCATACAACTAGTGTGCCTAATTCTTATTCAACTATAGGAGGAGGTATTATTTCTATCTCTATTATTGCACCTAGCATAGTAGTTTTCATCTCTACCTCCATTTTGGGTTCGTGTGAGGGAATCCATCCTTCTTTTGATTTCACTAGCGCCTTTCCCTTTGGAATGCCATCTATTAGGATTCCCTTAGTGTCATAAAATTTACCCTCTACTGCTTAGGTGTTTATGACTTCGATGGCTAGTGGTTTCACATCTTTACAAGGTTATGCATTTGGAAGTGGACATGTTCTTCCATCATTGAATGTAGAATAAATGTCTTTCTCTTGATATGCTCAAAATATTAATCCTTTTCAAGGGAGCCAGGACATGGTATAACCTTCCATTAGTGGTAATGGGTCTATGGATCTCTCTCATTTATTTGGTCAGCGAGGGAGCATTCCATTCCCTACTATTAGTACTTCGTCATTTTTTCCTCCTTTGGCTAGTGCTTAGAACCCTTACCAAGGGCTCTTCCCTTCATATAATGTTTTGCCTAGAGGAAATTTTCATATGTCTAGTAATGTTGTATTAGGGGGAGGATACCCTTTGTATACCCCTAGAATACAAGGTTTTCCTTATATTTCACATGCTTCTAGGAGTAATTCTTGGCAGCTTCATGCCTCTTAGAAACTAGGATACTCTTTTTCAAATGTTTGGAATTCCACTCTTAGAGATTGGGATTCAAGAGTCTCTCCATGCACACCATTCCTAGAAATTCTCAATTTTCTAGATCTTTGGAATTTAACTAATGACCTGATTCGCTACAACTCGGCCTGCCCCCCGGTCCCTACAAAAATTCCATCAAGAATACACAAATTTGAAGGGAATTCTGGTGAGGATCCAACAAACCATGTAACCAGTTTCCATTTATGGTGGTCATCGAAGTCCTTGATTGATGATTCAATCAGGTTGAGAATTTTTCAACTCACCTTAACTAGAAATGTGGAAAAATGGTATATTGAATTAGAGGGTGGGTAATTTTCTACATTTTGTGAGTTGGATACAGTTTTTCTCAACCACTTCCATTTGCCTACCCATTATGATGTCGGAGCTGAACTTCTGGCCAATTTTGAGCAGGACAAGGCCACCCATATTTTGGACCAAATTCAATGGTGGCCTAGAAGCAAGAGATTGATCAAGGATTACATTCCTGATGAATTCCTTTTCGAGTGGATTTTAAAATATTTTCAGCATAAAATATCTAAGGATGTGTCACTTTCAGGAGTGTTGAAAGAAGAACATGCTATCTTTAGAGCCAAATAATTAGAACTGATTTATTCCTAGTCTCGAGTCCTATATAAGATTTTTCCTAATCCTCGTACATCTAAATCTATCTCGCAAACCAAAAAAAGCCCTCATGACGACACAGTTGTAGGATTTCTTGATACTAATATGACTAGTTTGTTAGTAAATCAATTATAGCAGTTGTCATTACAATTTTATTGTGCAACGCAAATCACATTATTTGTCTCTCCCCCTTCTAAAAATTGAATAGTTAATGTTGTTCAGTCCTAGAATTCCAAAGGAAAGAAAAAATATGATGAGAAGAAGAAAGGACATGGGAAAAATAAATATAAGGGAGGGAAGGGGAATGTAAATAAACCTAGTGATGGCACTGGCGAGGGCAAGAATGAGTTCAAAAGAAAGTTAAATTCTCATGCAAGCTATGCAGTGGGGATCATCTTACTCATATTTTCCCCAATATTCAAGATACTCAACGTTTGTTAGCCTAACAAGGTTCGTTTAGTTCTAGACTATGATTACTAACCCTTTTCCCTAAAGGAAAAAATTAATTGTTGGCGCGAATGATAATAATAGAGCCCCTACAGGGGGAAAATAGGAAGGGGAATCCACATCGAACATATATATGGTTAAAAATCATATTGATATTTCAACTAGAGCTCATGATTATGGAGAACGAGAATAGTGTAAGGCTAAAACTACTTCTGATCCTCAAGAAACTCTTCGTATAGAGAGGCCCGCACTTGAACCTATAGCTCAGATGTTGAAAGGATGCTTAAAATGATCTACTTATAGTACAAATGGAAAAGTTGCTCAAAACTATTCCATTATTGTAGATTTACCTTATATCCATAGTGTTAGGTCAACATTAGAGGTACTCTAGTCGTGTCATACGCAAAGGATTGTGTTTCTCACTATAATTAGAGAGATTGACCTGAAAAACTCTTTAGTGATTACATTTTATATGTCAAATGTAAAAAAGAGACTCCCTCATCACATGTATTTTCAAATTAAATCTACATATCGTAAGAATACCATATTTCAAACTGTATTTGGTGAAGGGGGTTCTGCATGTGTCATTTCTATGTCATGTTGGAAAGCTATCGGGTCCCCTGAAGTCATTCCCTCTCCTACTCTTTTAACCACTTTCGTTGGTCATTCTCATAGGCCTGATGGGATTCTGCCTACCTTCATTATTTGTGTTGGGAGGAAGGTTGTTAATGTGGAAGTAGTAATGGATGATGCCAATCTTGATTATAATCTTTTATTAGGTAAGAACTGGGTATATGCGATGGAAACCATACATTCATCCTTGTTTCACATACTATGTTTTCCTCATGAAGGGATAATTTTTACAGCTGATCAGTTAGCCTCTTATCCCAATGACCCAAATGCATCTGTTGACTCCACTGTATTTTTAGTAAATAATACTAAGTATCCTACTAAGAATTTAGGAGGTGGAATGTATTCCTCATTGATGGGTAGTTTTGATCTTCCACCTCCTGTTTCTTACATCAATGAAATCTCATCCTCTGGGGTGGTCCCTTGACAATGTTATTTTAGAACTCATTATTTTTCATATCCTTGTAAATTTCCCCCTCCTCCTACCACATTAGAAGATAGGAAATATTGTGGAATGGATTATTCTATATCTGCAACAGAAATTACATATCAGGCCATTGTTGATACTGTTAGCCACCTATATTTTTCAATTATATCAGCTGGTGGCTAAATTTTCTTGGCAGCCTTCAAGAAACAAATTCAGGCCTAAAATTGTTGATACTTGAAGTCTGTTGGTAAGATCACAAACTATTGATTGGTTCTACATACTCTTCATCCTCTCTGCCTCTGATGTTCCATGAAAATCCTAATCAAATATTGCTACATCCTCCTCCTTTTTCCTCTCCCCTTCTTCCACCTTTCCTTCGTTTCTTCAAGTCTCATTTCATCCATAAAACAAACCCATAAAACCGTTTTATATTCTTTATTCCTCCATTAATCTCCTTTCCTAAGGTTAAAAACCCACTTTTTGGCCTATCAGAGCCTTTCTCCTCTTGCAAAAATCATTAAAAAACCTTAGAAAAACATACGTTTTCTATGCGTTAGGCTTTAGCCCCTCAGGCTAAGCCCCTGCTTTCTCTCCATCCATATGTCCCCCCGCCAGAACCGTGTGCTAAGACCGCCAGGCGCTTAACTCTCAGAAATAATTTATCACCCGGAAACATTGAAAACCTTTGTAAAATGCAAAAGTCGGGTTTATTTTATTTCCACCAAAGAAAATCATATTAAAAACTCCGCCGTCGATCTGTCCCACGGATCAACGGTGCGGAGTGTACCTGTCATCTGGTGGACCCCCCCCCTTCGCCGCGTTGTTTTTCATTTCCACCGGTTTGTGCCCGCACCACCTTTCGTCCGGGAGCGGTTTTATACCGTCGGCCAGCGATCCCATACGCTGGCCGACACGTGTTCTTCACCTCACCCCGAAAACCGCCGTGCCATGTCCATCTCCCACGCGTTAAACCTTGTCCTATGGCCCTGCAGCGGGATTCATCCCCACCGTCGGATCTGAGCCCTCCCATCCGACGGTCCCTGATCGCCGTTTCCGCTCACCCTTTAACGAACTCACCCGCCCGTTAAGTCTTCCCCGGCGCATTCAAAAGCCGATCCCCACCGTCGATCTCCGCAGATCGACGGCTCTCATTTATTCTCCTCATTCCGTTGTACAGTCCACCCTTTCCCCGTTGACTGTTCAATTTGCTCCCAACCGTTGATCGCGATACGATCAACGGTCCCGATCTCTCCATTTTCCCGCACGACTTCCGATGCAGTCTATCCATATAACGCAGGATTTCCTCATTTTTTTTTGTATTTTGCAGGTTTTTAAGGTTTTTTCTTCGTATTTTATGAAATCTAAAGGATGAGGGTGACGACTCCAGTCCTTTCGATTTATCCAGAGAATCGATCATACGGAGAAGAACCATGATATCACCAGAGTTTCATGAGCTTTGGTTGCCGCGCATCCCTGTAAAGCTCGAAGAATGCCATCGACATCAGAGCAGAGAAAGAGTATCAGGTTTTGAAGACAGAATGAACCAGGGCAGCAGTTTTGTGAATAAATTGGCGGGGATTACGGCTAAGACGGTTATCAAAAGCCTAATCCCCGGCTCAGAACGCGGATTAAAGCAAAACCTAAAAGTGTTCATCAGACAGATCGCCTCCACCGCCATACTTTGAGGCGAATTGATTCCTCAACCACCACGGTGCCACCTATTGCCTCAGAACGATCAGTCAGAGGCCGAATTTATTGAACAAGATCAGATACTATGCCTCGGAACAACCAAGAAGTTATTTCTGCGCCAGATGTTATTCCAGAATATTTGCAGAATAGCCCTAATAGTATGCGGAGCCTCAAAGGTCAACAAAAGCTCTCTTCGAGCTTACTTCTTAAGTATAAACACATTAATGCAATGTAACACCTGTGGAATTTCTTCATCGAACCTCACGGGGTTAGGAAGACATTAATTCTGCATTAATTGTATTTGAGATCTTTTTATCAGATCTCACCTCCTCATCCTTCTATATATACTCCAGAAGAAGATGAGTGAGGGGTTGGATTAGTTGGTTGTCAATGTAATTGCTGAAGCGCTGTAGCTGTTTCCGAGTGGAAAACTCTTGACTGTAAATAGTGGTTTCATGGGCCCTTGGAGCTCTTCTTGTAACAGATAGATTAGGTTGTGAAGAGAGGTGAATTAAAACATTGGATTTGAAGATTGTAACCGGTTTGAAGCAATCAATACAAGCTGATTTATGGGATCCTGGTCTATGCCGATGGTGATGTTATTCTCACTGTAACTTGTCATTTTATTTCTGTTTTCAATTTGTTTCATTTTCCACTATAAAGAATAGTTTAAACAGTGTTAGAGTTTGCTGTACACCAGTGACCTTCTCTGGCTGAAAAATATTTATCCCAATGTTTTCTTCTTATTGTGTTATTTAGAAATGATTCAATTCAGTCTAAGCACAGAGATGCTGGCGTTCCCTCATCTTTTCGTCACTGCTGAATGTTATTTTTAAATGTTACTTTCATATATGTTGTGTGGGGAATGAATTGAGGAAATCAAAGGTTAGCCCTGAGTCCCTTTCTTGCTTGCTCAACTATTTGTCTGTTTCCCTTAGGATGTGTCAAAAGCTGACTAGTTTCAAAGTACTTATCAGATCTTGGGCCATTCTGTGTTATCTTGGTGATTGTCTTGAAAGTAACTAAGTAAAGAAGAACTAAGATGAGGAGAAAGGTGAGCCCTGCCCGCTAGTCTCTACTCCAAAGGTTGCCTTCAAGTTTCCCTTTGTTTTTTATCTGTGTTCTATTAGAAGTGTATCAAAGGCTGGATAGTTTCAAAGTACTTACCAGATCCTAGTTTTCTTCTATGTTTTCCTTAAGTGCCTGGTCAAAGGCTGGCTAGTTTCAAAGTACTTACCAGATCCTGGGCTGCTCTTTGTTCTGCATCTGTTAATTCCCTTTCTTTTTGTAATCACCCCATTCCATAAATCAAACTTCAAAGAGATCCTTAGGCCTAGATGACTTGCCCCGTAGATTACTCTTGAACCTGGATGCTTCAATTAAATTCTCTTATGACTCCATAGCCCAATGGATTGAAAATTTTCCATCATCTTTCTTTAGAATCAAAGCTTATTTTGTTCACTTGCAACTTCTCACCTTTGAACCTATTTGCATATAGATCTTTCCGTCTCAGACAGCAACTATGTTCAACCATCCGAGAAAACCAAACAAAACCCTTGGCCTTCATAACTAGCCTAATACCTTCACCCTAAACTTCAAAGACAATATCCATCTTTGTACATATTGGAGAGATCCCTCTCCGGATTCAGGAGGGCTAGATCCTAGAATCCCAAAGTTGGTTGAAATGATGTTAACTCTGTGATTGGACTTTGCCAATCTTGCTTGTTACAGAGACCTAACAGATACTGTAGATTAAGATCCTATCCCTATTTCATTAGAGGATGTGGATGATGATGTGGCGCCCGTTTGGAAAATTGATTCCACTTTGGCTAGGGATTACGTTGATTTCATTTTATCATCTAAAGAGGAAATTATGGAAGAAATTAGTGGTGTAGAAAGACCATGGGATGACCTACATCATCAGTCTTATTTTCTCCCTGAGTTTCATAAAGTTGAACCAAGTTTGTATAGTCCTTCTTCTCATGGAAGTGCTCACAAAAATTTAAACACTTTGGCTTCGACACATATATTTTTCGAAGGTAATGTGGCTAATATTTAGAAAAATATTCTTGTGAACATTTCCAAGAATCCCAACTTTATAGAAAATATCTTCATCGGAGTTGATTATTCCCTTGAAGGGATTAAAATTTATACTAACCTATTAAAATAGTTTAGATATGTATTTGCTTGGTGTTATGAGAAAATTCTTGGGATTGATCCTAGTATAGTTCAACATAATATCAATAATTACAGAAATGGAAATATTGAGTGTCAAAAGCTTTTATCGATCAACCCTAGGAAAGTTGCAGCTATCAAGGAAGAAGTAGAGAAATTTATTAAAGCAGGTTCCATCTACCTAGATTCTCTTACTAAGTGGGTTTTTAATCCAGTCCTTGTGGACAAAAAACAATGAACAATTCATGTATGCATTGATTTTTGGGATTTAAATAAAGTCTGTCCAAAGTAAAATTTCCTCACTCCATTTATAAAATAGATAATCGATGAGTGTGCTGGAAATGAGATTTTTCCTTCATGTACGGATTCTATGGATACAATCATATAACAATTTATCTTGAATATCAACATAAAACAACATTGTTTTGTCCCAGGAGTACATTTTCATATAGGAAAATTCCTTTAAGCCTTAAAAATGTTGGAGCTACCTTTCATCGGACTATGTGATATGATTTCCACAACATAAATCACATAATCAAGGCATATTTGGATTATTTAAATGCTCTTTCTCGCAAGAGAATGAAATATCCAGAGAATCTTCGTTTATTTTTTGAAATATGTCGTCATTAAAAAATATAGTTTAACCCTAATAAATGCGTTATTGTCATTACATCTAGTTGGTTGTTGGGATTCATCATTTCTAGTGAAAGGATAAAGGTTGATCCCTTCATGATTGAGGAAATAATTTAGTTTCCTCCCCCATCTAATATTCATCAACTTCAAAGTTTCCAAGGTAAAGCCAAAATTTTAAGGAGGTTTATCGTGAACTGCACTGATATTACAATAGGATTCATAAGTTTACTTAAAAAAGGAGTTCCATTTATTTGGGACAAATTCTCTCAACGCTCATTTGCTGCTTTGAAAAAGGAATTGACCTTTGCTCCCCTATTGTGTCCACCTGATTGTAGCAGAGATTTCCTTTTGTACCTTGCGACAGTAGAATCAGACCTAGGTATGGTTCTGGTCCAAGAAGATGATGCCCTTAGAGAACATGTGATTTATTAGCTAAGTCTTGGCTTGGTCGGTCCTAAATTTCAATACTACCACATTGAAAAATTGGCTTTAGTAGCAGTTCATGTTGTTAAGCGACTTTGTCATTACATTTTGCTAAGAAGAAACTTTGTAGTAGCTGATATCAATCTATTTCAATTTGTAATAAGTAGGCGAGTCATTGGGGGAAAATACAACAAATGGATTGTGATTTTACAAGAGTTTCATCTAGACTTCATCTCAGCCAAATCAGAGAAATCTTTGGTTTTTGCAGAATTAATTTCAAAATTTCCTTGGGAGGGAGATTTCAATTATTAAGAATAATTACTGGATGAACATATTTTTCTTATCTCCTAACAAGATCCTTGGTACAAGTAACAAACCTGCTTCAAAATCAATGTAAAAAAATATAAATCCATGGTTTATGGGACGTTTATTCGAAGCTTAATGTTGGGAAAAACATCCTAGTGGGACATTCATTTAGGTTATTATGGATAAAGGAAATTGGAAAAGGAAATGGAAAAGGCATTTGAAAGGATGAGGCATTAATTGGAATTTTATTTATGAAAATAATGGAAAATAGGAGAAAAGGGAGGTGAAAGGTCACAGGTTGCATGTGAGGAGGTAAATGAAGGAAAATAATGGAAAATGAAGAAAATAGAGGCCTCATTAATAAAAAGGCTTTTGAGGATCAATTGGTAACATGGAAAATTTTAGGGGCTAATATTTGCAGGTGGGCTAATTTTCCATGCATTTTCCAAAAAAATGATTCGCTAATTCCCATTTTAAAAAAAAATTGATTCGCCCAAATTTTATAGTATAAAAATATTTTACCCTAAAAATTGCCAAAAATTTATATATGCTATTATAAAATGATTACAAAACTAAATTTTTTTACAAAAATAACATCAAAAATTTTACAATTCACATATTGGGGACTAATAAGATTCACCAAATTTTTAAACTTTAAGATAAACGTTCATCATTAAAATTTTCCCTGATTGGTAATATTTTTTTTGGGCATTGTTGGAGCTCTACCATTATTCCCTATCTCTCTCATACTCTTGATACTCAGAGTTTTCTTGCATCACTCTTGGAGAGTGTGGATGCTTGGTGATTCGGAGAAATAAAGCAAAGGAAGAGTAGGAAAGTGCAGGAGGACATCAGGACAAACATCTACGCATGTTCTTAGTAAAGGTACCAAGTTGCATGTATGTTTTACAGACTAGTTTTAGCATTCATGATGTATGCATGTGTATTTTCCTAGCCTTGCAATTTCCTAGATAACCATGGAGTTGTGGGTTTATTTCCATTGATTAAATTTTGGTTGGTTCTAATGATTCCTTTATCTATTGGGTTGAGTTACTAGTTCCTATAGCATTGGTTGGAAAAAAATTCCGAAGTGCAGTAGGAAATTGTTGGGTTGAGTTACTAGTCTTGGAGCCTTGGTTAGAAAAAATCTCTGTAGCCCTAGGTGGGTTTAGTTACTAGTCCTGGAGCCTTGGTTGGAAAAATGTTCTTGAGCCTGAAAAATAGATGGGGATGGTTTAATAGTCTTGGAGACTTGGTTGGAAAAAACACTCTAGAGCTCTGAAGTAGCTTGGATAGAGACCAATCCATGATGGTTGTGATGTACAACCATGATATGGAATCACTAGTTGATGGTTGAGGCGGTTTTGCCTCTAGAAGCATTGGATTGATTGTGATTGACGTGTTTGATGAGATCCCACATTCATGCTTGGAATATGGAATGGGGGTGATTAGCGGAAGTGAGAGTTGGCTCAACCAATCTATGGTTGGGTGGAACATGGAAGTCACATCTCCAGTTTGTTTTTACATTTGGTAATGAAGATACTATTCCTCTGTTATTCGATATGAAAATGCACTAGTTTATGGATGGATTTTATTGATGTTATATCCATTGTATTTCTATCATTATTGTGGTAGTTATAAGCATGTATTTGATAATGATGATGTATGGCTCTATCCATGTTTTTACCTATAAATGAATACACTCTGTATCTATGGTCAAATATACTGTATTTTAGGTTATGATGTCGGGGTGCAATGTTTCTTAGCGATTCTTAGATAAGTAAGAGACCCCCATGATTAAATCCGTAGTTTACGCCTGTAGATGCAATGTTTGTGACATGGTTGACGAAATTTCTATCATGGATAGGAGGGGTTCAGATGAGTTCCTAATGATGTGATTGATTTTTTTCCTTATTTTTAATGTTATTCATCATCCCCCGTAGTTTCATGAATTTCTGGGCAGTGACCTATGCCCTTGGGTTAAAAATGTGGTAGAAATCTTAGAGTTGCAGGCACAAAACTAACCAAACTAGGCCTTAGTCACTACCTTGCCTTGGCATGTCCACGAATATAGGATTTTAGCCGCTACCTTGCCTTGGCATGCCCATGGATAAGGCTCAAATTGGTCAAAAAGTCAGTCTCCCTTAGGGTTAAGGGGCCTGGAAGGTTCGGTTACCTCCTGAGGATGTTTACGATGTTTTGTAAGGTGTTTTTATATTTTTTCCATCGGTTCCGCTTCCTTAATGTCATATAGGAGGTTGAATCTCATATTTGTAGCCTCTCATCGCATTTTTACCCCGATTAGCAGGTTACCTGGGTAGATGTGTCAAGTGGGTGTTACAGAATGGTATAAGAGCATGGCTCAACCCTTGGAATCAATGGGCGATGTGCTAATCATACATATATATTGGTTTCATATGAAATTAGTATGCTTGTAGGCTATGTGTTATTTTTGCATCTGTGTTGTTTTAGTCATGGAAGTATCTCCATGGAAGTGTCGGTGGTGTTGTTATCAACATGTCGTCATGAGTGTATGACTGGTTATGTGTGGTTCTTGCTTATGTATTGTTCGTGCACGCTTGCTTACATATTGTTACATATTGTGCATGCATCGATTTCTCATGCTAGTGTTACATATTGGTCATGCTTCGGTGTTATCCGTGTAAGTTTGCTTCTGTGATGTGATATGTTGAACATGCATTGGTCATTCATAATTCTTTATACATGTCAAATGGGTGCATATGGTCAAGTTTGCATTGGTTTGATTGGGGCTATTGTGCATAAGGTCATTGTATGCAATTAGGTCATCATGATGATATGGTTAGGTTATCATGCTAATGTGTTGGCTGAGATAGAGCAAGAGATGCATACCATCAAAGTGAAGTTGCAACATTTGATTCGAGGCAAGATCATGTTGTCATATAGGTTTCGATGGTTGGAATATAGGTATGTAGGTTAAGCATTGTTATATGAATTATGGTTATGATTATTCCTTTCATTATATTGATGCTATGATTACATACATTATATATTCTAGTTGATTAGTGTGGTTATATGTGCATGTGTCGGATAGTCATGAATGATAGCAAAATCTAGTGGTATGCATTGCTATTGTTGTTTTATGTTAGATAACTTATATGTTGTCAATGAGCATGTTATGGGTTAACTTGTTGTTGTTGTATGATAGTTCTCTTGATGATTAGGTTACATGTTGCTTATGAGCATGATAGATAACTTGTTTTTGTTACATTCTAGTGACTTGATGGTTAGGGTTATGACAATCAGACATGAGTAGACTTAATTATGATAGTGTGTTGAACTAATCTAGACTAACTATGTATATGTGATTGTTATACGCTAATCAAAATTGTTTATGAGCTTATGACATGAACATGTTAGCTAGATATTTTTATGGATATCATGACCTTATTGATGATCACGTTAATATGTTGTGAATTTATATCGTGATAATATAGATTGATTGTGAAGAAAAGATAGCATACCTTGAGATACATTAAGGTATGAGCTTGCTTGTGTCATCTACTTTGTACTTGAATGTTTGATTATGTCATCTATTTGGTGTTTGAGTAATGGTGTCTATTATGTCATTTATTTACTGTTGAATCTTTGATTAATCACATGATATGAGGTTGTATCTATAACATTTCACGAAGTAATGATCATGTTTAAAGAACAATTGTAATAACACATATGCATTAATATAATTGATATGTACTTGAGTGCAAGTAGGTGATAGTTGTAGATTTATGTATTATGACCGATGAATGTGAGTTGATTGTTGATAATGACATGGTTTTTAGTATTGGTAAAATTTGATGGTGACTGATATGTGTGTTTTAAGTTACAAGGAAGCGTGATTGCCCAACAAGGTAAGGTAACTAGCTTGTTGTTATGTTTATTTTTGCACTCATATTTATGTGGTTATGGAAGTATGATGTAGAGGATTACATGGCGAGATAATTCCATGAAATATTAAAGAAGGCCCAGGATGAGAATTCCTTTGGAAGTTTTGGGAAGCCATGTGGATTGAGTCATGATGTTTTTTGCTAGTCTTGTGCTTTCGGTCTTTTATGATTTGTCTTCACTTGATTTGTGGTTTATTTTTTACCAGTGCAAGGCCTTGCCACTTTTTTGTGGTGTCATATTTATTTTTATTTTCATGGATTTCTTATTGTTTTTTCTTGTTCTTGCCTTTTATTTGTGAGCCCTGGGAATTGGTTGGGAAAGAGGAAAGTTGATGGAGCTCCGGGAGAGTTGTGTGGTACCAAATAGGTAATGAAAGACTTGGATGAAGCTCAGTGCATGAGTAAGTGCAACAGAAGGTTAGAATATTGTTGGTTGCTTTAATTTTTTTAACAATTCAAGCTCCACATAAATTGTCAACCCGAGAAGGTATGTTTATTCCAAAGACAATCATTAACTGGATATGCTCAATTCCAAAAGAAAAAATAATGTTGTAGTAAAAAGTCACACAATTATTAATCATACAAATCTAATTATTCACACCCTGTTTAATCAAAGCTGAAGTTTACTTATGTTATAGTAGAAGAAATTCCTCTATTGCAGTTTTTAAGAATCCAAATAAAGGGAAATCATTCTGTAGGAAAGGAAACCAATCAACCATAACAGGGAACAGGACCCTATTCCTTTAAATAGGAACTTCAGCACCTGTTTCCTGACACTAATCACTCTGTAGAAAAGATAAACTCAAGAGAACAGGACCCTATTCCCATGAACAGGAACCTTCAGCACCTGTCTCCTATTTCTAATCACACTGCAGGGAAAAGAAAGGCAACCAATGGAAACAGGACCCTATTCCTTTGTACAGGAATCTTCAGCACCTGCTTCCCCAGCATCAATCATACATTCAAACAAATAACAGAAAGATATCTCTTAACTTCTTAAGAATGAATGTACTAAACACATGCAGCGTTAAGGAAACAGAATGCTCATTAAACTACAGAACTGTGTAACTGGTGTTTCAGCAAAGAGAATTAAAGTAAAGTGCGAATATCATAAAGAAATCTAACAAACTATAGGAACAGTCGGGTGAATCTTGTGAGGAAGGCGGGCCCTTTCCCTCTCACAAGATTCCCCAGGGAAAGAATTAAATTGGAGCGCTCAAAAGGAACTTTTTATTCATCTGTCAAAAGAAATGATACATTACAAATGGAGTCTAGCTCCTGTCCTCTCAAACACAATGTTCTCCTATAGCTTTCGAACTCGAACCCCCTTCTAATGATGATGTCTCCTCTTTTTAAAGAGGAGAAATCTCTTACAATTACATGAGAGCAAATCTACGTTTATCCCAAATCTGTTCTTCTTTCTTAAAATAGGCTATTCTGTTCTTCCATAAAAAGATATTGTTACAGCAGATACAAAAAGAGTACTATCTTCAGAATAATCCGTGTAACCACGTCTTCATGTTGTTGCCATTGTTCCAAAAAATACTCTTCCATAATCGCAAATTACGGGTAGTGAAGGAATTTGCGTGTCTGTTGGCTGTTTCAACAATGGAGTCGACTGTTTCAGCAACGAAGTCGACTGTTTCAGCAACGAAGTTTGACTGTTTCAGCAACGGCCGATTGTTCCAGCACAACATATAACTTATCTGCGATATTTTAAACTTATGTTAGCAACAATCTACTTCGATTAATGATGAAATATAAGAGTAATATGGAATTATATGTAAACAGATTACACATATAGTAAAGAAGAGGATTTTATATACCTTTGGATAAAGTGAATGAAAATGATGATGGAATCCTTTTTAAACATGGTTATAAAGGTAAGGTGGTGTCAAAATATATAGTAAAAATGATACATAGTGAGGTCCTAACATCCCCCCCAGCTGAAAGTGTTGCATGTCCTCAGGCAACTCCTAGTCTGAGTCAGAGTCTGAGTACTGACTCTGTGCATGCAAGTTGCTCAAGCAGTAGCTGGAGAAGGTGGCTTCTGTCGAAGCTCGGAATCCTCGATTGTTCTGCAATTGCTGCCATGCTACAACCTCATCCCTGTCAGCCAATTGGTAGTGACACTCGTATTTTTCTGTAGGCATCCATAGAATTGGAAAATGAAAATGGTAACCAATCCAGTTTTCTCCACAATGCCGAATGCATCTGATGTAATTAGGTACCCTGGAGAGTGCAGCTTGAAGATTATCAGGGCTGAAAGGGTGATACTCTTGTCTTTCCTTGCATGAATGTTGCCAAAACATAGTGTTGGCATTCAATGCAGCAGTCTCCTTTACTCTGATTAGCTGTAGACACTTTAAAAGTGTTGAAGCCTGCAGTTGTTGTATGTACCTGTGCATTCCTGGCTTCTGCAAGAATCGGTGATATTGTGCTACAAACATGGCCAGATTTGAAGGTTCTGGTCTAATCCAAAGGAGCTGATTCTCCTCATTATGCCTACTTGCAATAAACGCAGTTTTCCAGGTGATCTGATTGGCCAGGAATGAAACGAATGCCCTAATTTGTACATCACCTACAATTGGAGTGGGATTGACTTTTCTATTCTCAGGCATGGCCTCGTTATGGAGATAAAGTTCACACAACAAATGTTGGTCACTTTCAGGGGCCTCAGTAAAAGTTTTAACAAATTGTTCCGCAGTAAGCAATTCATGAGGTCTGCCATCCTTTATTGCCTTCAATTGAAAATAAACCAGACGTTCAGAGAGGAAGAGAGAATAATTCAAGGAGGGTTTTCGGGTAGCCAACAATTTTTGCACTAATGAAAACATCAAAACCAAATTTTCCTTTGATTCCTTGACTTCTTTCTTGGAATCCTTGAGCTGTTGCAATGTCTGTTCCCAAATATCCCAGTTGGCATACATGTGATTCTGCCAGGCCAACTTATGCTGCTGCAATATTTTGTCTTGATCCACAGCATATTGTTTCTTCCAGTTATTCATAAGTTCTAATTGTTTCCATGGCAGGGTCTGTGTCCCGGCATTATAAGTACTGGGTTGGGGCATTGTCTGAGTGGCTAAGCTGACTAGTACAGGGTGGGATATTTGTGGTTTAGTTTCTTTTTCTAGACTTTTTGAGGACCCTACTGGTTCTTGTGTAGCAGTAGGGCGTTCTTCTTTAATTACGGCTGATGTAGATGCCTCAGGTAGCTGAATTTTGACTATTTTGTATCCTGCCTATTGGTAAATGTTACCACACTCATGGCACATGTATTCTCTGCATGGATCCTTCTTTTGTGCTGATGCTGTGTGTGCTAGCATGTAGAGATTCAATTCTCTATCAAAGGCTTCTCGTGCCATGATCAATTCTTTCTTATAGGCCTCTAGTTCTGATTTCAAAAACTCATTTTCCTCCAAAAAAGATGCCATAGTGTGTGAACCCTGTGTGCTGGTTGATTCTGCTGGAGTTGTCTGCTGATCTACAACTGTAGCTGGTTCTTGTGGAGCAGCTACAACTGGTTTCCCTGTATTATCATGCTTGGTGTATGATTCTTGTACCACAGTGGCTGGTTCTTGTGTTTTAGCTTCTGGGTAAGTGACTGGTTCTTGTGTGACAGTCACTGTTTGAGCAATAAACGATGTCATGTTACCCCGGGCCACTGGTTCTTGTGTGACAGCGCCACAGGACGAGACGGGTAATGGTTGGGGAATTTGGAATGGTGCTGAGGATTGAAGTTTTAACAGGATAGTGGCAGGGTTAGGGGAAATGGGGGTAACTTCAGTTTCAACAGTCATTTTCATTTTCCTTTTTGGTAGGAAAGCAGAGAAGTCAGTGTCTTTCCTTTTCTTTGTAGGAGAAGATTCTTTTCTAGGGGAAGGGCTTTCGGAAGAAGTGAAAACTTGGGATGTGGCCCTTGTTTGTTGTTTTGAGACAGAGACTGTTGGGGTTCGTCTCTTTCTTTTATGAGTAGGTGGAGATGGGGGTGTTGGAGAGTCATTGCTAGGGATAGGAATAGTGGGAAGGGGTGACTCTACTAAGTGGGACGAACTTGGGGGTAGGTCAACTGGTTCCGAGGATGGAATTACTGGGGGGTCTGGAATATCGTCTAGTTGCCTTTCATAAGAACTCTCAGGAGTTTCTTGGGAACTTCTGGCTTGTTGGGGAATTTCGGCTTGCTGGGGAATGAGGAGTGGATTATTCAGAGGGGGATTTTGCTGAGCAAAACCCCTCTGAATTAATAATTGACATAAACGATGATGGGTAAGGGATAACAATGGGAATTTAACCCGTCTGCAATAATATGAAATGTTTTTGATACAACCAAGTAGATAATAGGGAATATTGACTAATCGACCATGCCTCAAATTATTCATTAAGATGAAGTCGTGTTGATAGACTACCTGGTAATGCCCTTCGCATGTCAAATAGTGCTTGATGAATTCAGCTACTGTTGGCCATGGTCAAGGTAATGAATGCAGACTTATACCGTGGCCTTTAAGTTCAACTGGTTCTTTTGGAAGAAGAAAATCTTGCTGTGCATTTAAAATAACTTGTTTCCTACTGAACCAGCGAGCACCTATAACCAAAAAACCTGAAACTTGTGCTATATCTCCCTCTGTGACTGAAATTTGGACCCCTTGAACCACTGAATAATTCCCCTGAAGATTCTGTGCGAACTTTAAAACTTGCTGCTGATCAAATTCTCCTAACCTTTCGAAGTATGTTTTCCATCCTGCTTGTTGAAAAATTTGGTAGGCCTCCGGGAACAATTCGAGAAGAGTTATCGAACCAGGCTCGTGTCTGATAGCCGACCCTCCCATGGCTACTAGCTTGAGTCACATGCAGAGGCGCAGAGAACAGAAACACAGGCTTTGGTCAAGCTAATTGTTGCAACAGAGGATATGGAGTCTCAATGACGGCGGAAATAATGGATATGAAAAGTGACGGAGGATTGGATGGTTTGGAATGATGATTCAGTCTTTGATACAATCTCGTCAATGAAAGTCTTTCTTCCTCCCCTTCCTTTTCCTTTTCCACCTGTGGGATTAGTTTTCTTCTGGGTTCCGCGTCCTCTCATACAATCTGCACATCTAGAAAGAAAATATTAATGCTTTTGAAATCTATAATTTCCTTCCCCGGCAACGGCGCCAAAATGTTGGTTGCTTTAATTGTTTTAACAATTCAAGCTCCACATAAATTGTCAACCCGAGAAGGTCTGTTTATTCCAAAGACAATCACGCACTGGATATGCTTAATTCCAAAAGAAAAAATAATGTTGTAGTAAAAAGTCACACAATTATTAATCATACAAATCTAATTATTCACACCCTGTTTAATCAAAGCTGAAGTTTACTTATGTTATAGTAGAAGCAATTCTTCTATTGCAGTTTTTAAGAATCCAAATAAAGGGAAATCATTCTGCAGGAAAGGAAACCAATCAACCATAACAGGGAATAGGACCCTATTCCTTTAAATAGGAACTTCAGCACCTGCTTCCTGACACTAATCACTTTGTAGAAAAGATAAACTCAAGAGAACAGGACCCTATTCCCATGAACAGGAACCTTCAACACCTGTCTCCTATTTCTAATCACACTGCAGGAAAAAGAAAGGCAATCAATGGGAACAGGACCCTATTCCTTTGTACAGGAATCTTCAGCACCTGCTTCCCAGCATAAATCATACATTCAAACAAATAACATAAATAGATCTCTTAACTTCTTTAAGGATGAATGTACCAAACTCATGCAGTGTTAAAGGAAACATAATGCTTAATGAATCATAGAACTGTGTAACTGGTGTTTCAGCAAACATAATTAAAGTAAGTGTGAATATCATAAAGAAATCTAACAAACTACAGGAACAGTCGGGTGAATATTGTGATGAAGGCGGGCCCTTTCCTTCTCACAAGATTCCCCAGGGAAAGAATTAAATTGAAGCGCTCAAAAGGAACTTTTATTCATTTGTCAAAAGAAATGATACATTACAAATGGAGTCTAGCTCCTGTCCTCTCAAACACAATGTTCTCCTGTAGTTTTCGAACTCCTTTCTAATGATGATGTCTCCTCTTTTTAAAGAGGAGACATCTCTTACAATTACATTAGATCAAATCTAAGTTTATCCCAATTCTGTTCTTCTTTCTTAAAACAGGGCTATTATGTTCTTCCATAAAAAGATATTGTTACAACAGATACAAAAAGAGTACTATCTTCAGGATAATCCGTGTAACCACGTCTTCATGTTGTTGCCATTGTTCCAAAAAATACTCTTCCAGAATCGCAAATTACGAATAGTGACGGAATTTGCGTGCCTGGTGACTGTTTCAGCAATGGAGTCGACTGTTTTAGCAACGGAGTTTGACTGTTTCAGCAACGACCGATTGTTCCAGCACAGCACATAAATTATCTGCGATCTTTTAGACTTATGTTAGCAACAATCTACCTTCGATTAATGATGAAATATAAGATTAATATGGAATTATATGTAAACAGATTAAATATATAGTAAAGAAGAGGATTTTATATACCTTTGGATAAAGTGAATGAAAATGATGATGGAATCCTTTTTAAACATGGTTATAAAGGTAAGGTGGTGTCAAAATATATAGTAAAAGATGGTACATAGTGAGGTCCTAACAAATATGACAATCAGTTGGACTGGTTGGGTCCATTGTTGTAAATGGATGGTGGAAATACATACATGAGAAAGGCAACATAAAAGGTAAAGAAAGTGGATATGAGGTGTTAGATGCCTTGGCTATGTTGGGAACTGTTGTTGTCGATGTTATGCATGGTGTGCACACATAATGGAAGTTATCTTAACCTTGATCCTATGATATTTGATAATTATGTTTTGATCATGATTATGTTGATGGTTATATATGTATATATGTGTGTATGTATGTCATTGTCTGACATGATCATGATTTTTTGTATGCTAATTATTATATAAATGTATGTACGTATCTATGTCACTCTCTGACATGCTTTTCAAGGATCATTATAGTGGAGGAATGATTTCTTATGCAAGTGAATGACATGAAGAGGTTCTTGGTCGTATGAGGAATAAAGTGGGAAGAGTAACTATGAGAGATATATGAGGTCGGTATCATGTAGACATGAATTGATATTGTATAATTGTACTATGCATATGTTTATGTTATGGATAGGTAATGTTGAGGGGTACATCATTGAAGTGAAAGTAATAGGATCTGCGGAATGCTAGGATATACATGGATAATGGAAATATGCTATAAGCAAGGTTTCTTTTGGGGTCAGTATGTGGTCTATGGATGTGCAATATTATTGTTGTGTATATGTTGCACTTGTTGTATATTCAATGATTGTACCTATGGTGATGTGTACATGTAACATATATATTATTGTGTACATGTGATGTTGTATTCTAGTTGTATAGATGGTGTTTTCTGTATATTGCATGTGCAATGCTAAGTATACATGGTGCTATGTACATGTTGGATATGCAGTGTTGTGTACATATAATACTGTGCGCATGCTCAATATGTGGTGCTGTGTGCATATGGTGTTGTGCGCATATTGGATATGTGGTGTTATGTACGTATGGTATTATGTATAAGTTGTATGTGTAGTGCTATGTACATATGGTGTTGTGTGCATGTAGTACATATGGTGCTATGTACATATGGCATTGTGTGCATGATTGTACATGTGGTGTTGTGTGCATATGGTGTTGTGTACATGTTCTACATTTGATGTTGTGTGTAGGTGGTGTCATGTACATGTGGTGTCGTGTACATGTTGTGCATGTGGTGTTGTGTACATGTGGTATTGTTTACACATTGTACAACTGGTGCAGTTTATGTTTGGCATTGTGTACACGTTGTGCAGGTGGTGTCGTTTACATGTGATGTTGTACACACGTTGTGCAGGTAGTGTTGTGTACAGGTGGTACTATGTACATGTTGTGCATATGGTACGGGTATACATGTGGTATTGTGTGCATGTTTTACATGCTTTTTTGTGTGCATGTGGTACTATGTATGTGTGTGGTGTACTCTTGGTGTTAGCACAATTCTTTGCTAAGTCATGAGTCTATTTTAAATTTTTTTGTCTTAGGATTAGAATTTGTAAATTTCAAAAAAATATTGAATGCTACCGAAATATCTGGTAGTGTCTGTTTTATCCCTTTTCAGACTGTCTGTTTTAATTATGTTTGTGTTTTTTATTCTTTAATTCAATGCTAGCAGAAATTTTGGTAACTTCCTTTATTTTTTAAAAAATAAAATAAAAATGCATCTACTTTGTGACAAGACACATGTTCTTTTTAAAAAAAATACGTTTTAAATATTTATTTATGATTTAAGTCACATGATAGGTAGGGTTTACGGACAGTAATGTTAAGATTGGATTCATGGTTATACGTGTAGCATCTAGGTGTCAATCTACCATTAACACAACCAATCGTTGTTCCGTCTTGTCTGTCGGTTAAGTCACCTCACTCATATTTCAAAGTGCATGATTTTTTTTGGAAAAGATTGTGGATCCATAGTGTCAATGTGATGATCGTTTGGTTGATCATGCATAGATGCTACTGGAAATTTAGGCCAATAATAAACATACCATGGGGGTGACTGCCAGTCACATATCCGCTCATCTCCAACCACCTGTAGCATGCCATCTGAAGCCACACAGACAATTGAAGATCATAATTACTATCAGATGATGCATGCTACAGTCTAGGATACTTACCGAAATGAAAATCTCTTGCATGGGAGGGTGAACCAATGTAGCTGTTTTAAACCACCAAGAAGGAAGGAAGACTATCAGTTTTTAGTTTAGCTGTTGGAGAACGAAATTTTATAGTGAGAAACTTGAGAAGGGAGTCTTAGATTTCAGACAATATCTCATATAAGACACAACAACACCTGTTAGGTGAGTTCTTCTATCATTGCCACCTATCATATTTTAGCAGACATACTTATTAATTACTGAATATGACTAAAAGACGAGGAAAGTTAAAATGAATTGAATCACAAGGAGATGACCTATTGGATGCAAATTCGAATGTGAGAAGGTTATTTTTCAAGTAGGGTGGTATCCTCTATGCTCAAGACTGGGAATCTCTCACTTAGGAGTAGCTCAAGAGTTTGCACATTCTTTCAATGGACTAGAAGCAACCATCTATGGTCTTAGATTGCAGGTATCAAAAATTCAATTGCCGAGGCATTAAAACTTCCGCAAGAAGGAGAAATGTGGTTTAAAGGCCAAGTCATCACTATAGGAGACCTTAAAAATTTCCTCAAATATGGACACAGAGATCCCAACTGGGCTAAAGGAATTCCCAATAGTTTCCTTAAAAATGATTGGGTTGAAGCTATTAAGGTCATCCAAATTTACCTCACTTGTGAGAGGAGATATACTGTTGAAACTCAGAATTACCCTTTCCTTTACACATTTCTCATCTCATTTCATCTCTCTTTCATCAATTCATAAGCCCTAATAAATGAATAATGTTTAGGTTTGTCTCAAGGATGGATACAATTGACTAACATTTTGTATTTTCATGATTTTTTCTATTTTAATAAGTTTTTGTAGATTGGCTACAGAATGCAGCCTATTCCGTAGCTGACCAGACGTTCCATAGCTACTCTTGTGGTTGAATATGTTACAGGTGTCCGTTGAAGGAATGGTCCACATGGGTAGTATCAGAATCCCTCCTACATGGATTTCTTCCTATCCACAAGGACAAGATCGACAAATAAAGAGGCCTAATTTGATGGTCAAAGCATAAAGTGAAGAGACCATTTCACACAAAAATTAGGACCCTTGACTTGCTTCGTAGCAAATCATGAGTCCTAAGAGTCCTATTTTGATTGTAATTTGAAGATACACCTGTAGATATATTTATTCATAGTTAGTTATGCAAATTCCTTATAGATAAAGGTTCTATAGAACCGAGAACAAGAAAATTTTTTGTAGTACAAGTTCATAATTATAGTGAGATACTCTTTTTTCTGAAACTATGTTTCAATAAAGAATATCCATCCCCAGATGCTGTTTTGATTACATTTTTAAGGAGCTAAGGAGATGACCAACTTGGTAGCAGAGGGCCCCTACTACTAAAGCAGGTTTTTAATGTTTTCTAGATAGATTTTCTTTAATTCTGTTCATGCTTAATTCCAGTTTTCCATAGATTAAATACAAATGTGTAGATTTGCCTTCCGAAATGTTCTCAAGGAGATAGGTAACTCTATCTTCAAGATTGGGACAAAAGTTGAAGTGTTAAGAAGCATGGTTGTTTAGTTTATTGCTTTCATAGTTGTCAATTGTTGTGTTTAACTAAGCATTTATAAAGTCCATTTTTCCTATTTTACAAAATATTATATTGAATGGTTAAATGTCTTACAAATGCAGTGGTTGAATAGGTTTCATTTCCTGTCATTTTCTTTCTAAGGATTAAGGGTGTAATTGATTTATCCGAGAGCCATACCAAGGGGTCACAAGCTTCAGAATTAGATGAGACTTGATAAGTTAGTTATTCACTTAATTGGTTGTAGATAAAATATCCTCATTTCATTGCAACAAAATAATCTTTTTAAATGTTATCCTGACAGAGCCTAATTTGAATATACTTTGCAAGGATGATTAGATGATTAGATTCAATGCAGTGTTAGATACATTACCGCAAGGGGGTCACTCTCCACATATTGGGTAGATGGAGTAATTAAACCATCTTAGATAAATTTCAATTGCATTTTATGTTTTCTATTTTAGATTTTAAACAAATAAAGTACAAAAAATTGATTTCATCTCATAGGGCTTTGACCTAATCATTGAATGTGAAACAACTTGAAGTAAAATAGTTGACTTGCTTTCATTTTACAAATCTCAATTGAGTCATAGATCCATGGATTAGGTTTACTCACTAATTGAAGTACTCGCTTTTTCTTTTTGTCCAAAACTAGGTCTTAGAACTTGTCCATAAACTTTGGTTTCTTTCATAGAAAATTAACTTAGTTTCATAATAATTCCTTTTCTTCCTTTCTAATTAGATTTATTTTCACTTTTACAAATAGCATAAGATAGCATACACTAAGGACTAAAAATAAAAAACCCCCAAAAAAACAAGAAAAACACAAACAACGAAGTAAGAGAAGGGTCACTTAGGCACATATAGTGCACCACACTTCATCAGTTTACTAGCCCTAGTTGATAATTAATGGAAGCAATTTAGCAACATTAAATTAAATAAAAATTTTGGCACCGTTGTTGGGGAAGTGTAACTAGGTAGAATTATTTCTTAAATCCTAAAAACAATGATATGCGTAGAGAAAGAGATTCTAGGGGCAGATTTATAAGAGGCAGAAGCTTAATCCCTATAGCACCACTCACTCCACCTAGGCCAATAAGTAGTACACCTCCCTATCAAAATCATATTTCATACTATACTGGTCATAGGATTCCTGAAGTTTTAAGATCAGATATTCAGTTAGGAGGATCTCCTACTTCATCAACTAAGGCAATCTTGGAATAAGATCCTAGAACTCCAACAGAGGGAATAACATTTTTCACTTCTACAGGGGAATATATTCCAGCTAAAGAGCTATAAGTCCATAGTGAAGAGGAAGAGGAAGAACCTTTCTTCAATGTACCATTGATAGAAGAACTAGAAGAAAAATTATCCCTTCAGGCTGAACCCTATATCAGTTCTAAAAAATCTATGATGGCAGGAAGTGGAGAAGGAGGGGAAGGAGAAGTAGAAATCTTCAATGGAGAAAAATTACTATTTGGAGGAGCTAGAGGTAGAGGAGGAGATAGAGGAAGAGGTAGAGGAAATGCAGAAGGAGGTAGAGGAAATGCAAAACGAGAAGGTAGAGGAAGAGGTAGATGGGGAGTTGAAAGTTCCTTTGGATTCCCTATAGTAGATGAAGAGACAAATGCTTCCATGAAAAATATCTCACCTTCTATTCTTCCAAACTTTCATGGGCTGAAAAGTGAAGACCCCGAGACATTTTTATTTTTACTTGAAGTTTTGTGCAGAACTTATGACTATCTACAAGATGCTCAAAAACTAAAATTATTTCCCTCAACATTGAAGGGGGCAACTTTAAAATGGTTCATGAGTTTAATCAATAGGTCTATTGAGTCATGGAGTGATATGAGAAGAGCATTTATAGAAAGGTATTTGGACTATTGTATACCTGTTAACCATAAGGAGGAAGTGTTTAAAATGATGTAAAGGGAGTATGAAAATTTGGAATATTTACTGGAAAGATTCAACTATAACATCAAGAGAGAAAAGATGGAGAATCTAGACCAAGACACTCTAAAAGATCTTTTATTGAAAAAAATTAGAGATGAATGGATAGATATCCTTAACATGATAGGGAAGGGAGAGATATATCAAATTCCATTAGATGATATAGGAGAACTATGTATTAATCTCTTAAGAGGAAAATAAAAAATTTTGAAAGGACCAAGGGACCCTGCTCTTGCAAGGGTAAACAAATCTGCAGCTGGAACAACAAGTAGGGTAGAAATTGGAAATATACTTGATGAGTTTAAAACTGACAGTCTAGGGAGTCTTAGTGAGCAAATAGACACCCTTAAGTTACAAAACAAGCAAAAAGGTGAGACTGATGCCTTAGCAATATTTTTTCCCAAGTCTAGAAAGAAGCATGCCTTAAGAGAATGTCCTCTTAATGCAAAAGTAATAGAAACTTGTGAGATTTGTTCAGAGAACCATGAGACCAAGAGTTTTCCTTCAATTCATAGTCTTAAGGCTGTATTTCAAGAATAAACAACTAAAAATCCTACATAATCTCTTTGTTTTGTCTCTAGAAGACCTTGGCAGGGGCCTCAAACTCAAGGGTTTAATAACCAAATGTCTAATCAGCGCGCACCAAATTGGAATTCTTGGCAGCAACCTTGGCCTCAACCTCAAAATCAATCTCAACCTTGGGCTCAAGGGATGAAAAATCCCTATGGTAGGTTCTCCCAGTATTATCAGTATCCACCATATTATCCATACTATCCATCCTATCCAAATTATCCTCCCCAAAAAAATCCTCAACAAAATCCACAACCTCAATCTCAAAATAAAAATCCACCACTTCCACTACCATTCCCTTAGAAACCAAATCAGTTACCTACCTAGCTAATACCAAACCCCAACAATAAAAACCCTCAGAATACATATATGATAGAAGGTCAACAATTTCTAACTTATTAATTACTCCTCTAGATATTAATGATGTCCAACTTAGATCTGGAAGGATACTGGAAAAGAAGAAACCTTCTGTGGTAATACAAGAACAAGACAATTCTAAGGAATATTCTCTACAAGTTAATAAAAGTTTTGAAGAGAGCACATCTCTTCAAAACCACAACATTGAAAAAGAAAAACAGAAAGAACCAATGAATTCAACTACTATATTACAACAACCATCATCATCTACTTCTACGCCTCCTTTTCCTGAAAGATTAAAAATTGATAAAGGTATAGAGAAACATATTATGTTGCCTAATTACGATTTCTTAGATGAATTAAGAAATGTTTGTACTAAATTTCCATTACTACAAGCCATCAAAGAAATCCCAATCTTAGCTAAAACAATAAAGGAGTTGAGTATGAAGAGACCAAGAAGAAAAATAAAAGAAATAAAGAAGATACAACTGGTAGGAAAAATATCAGACATAATGATGTGAAAGATTTCCATTTCGAATATCTAGATCCCAGAAGTCCAGTTGTCAAAACACTTATCAATGGAATTGAAATCCCAAACATATTAATTGATTTAGGAGCAACAATAAACATCATGATTAAGAAAACCATGGAACAACTTAAGCTTCCTAATCTTCTTTACACACTCACATTACTTCAGTTAGCAGATAGGTCTGTAATCAAACCAGATGGTGTGTTAGAAGATATTTAAGTGTCCTTAGATTTTTGGGAGTATCCTCTTGACTTTATGATTTTAACTCCTAAAAATGATCTAGGAGGACATCCTCTTATACTAGGAAGACCTTGGTTGGCTATAGATGATGCTTTCATCACTTGTAGATCTGGTGATATGTACATCTCTTATGGTAATTCAACTAAGAAATTCACTTTGTATCCTCCAGAAAGAACAATCACATAAATAGATGACAAACAATGGATTGATGATGAAGAAGATATACAACCTCTATTCACTATTTCAAATATTAGTGAAGATAGTCAGACCTTGAATACTTTAGAAAATTTTGAACCATCTCCAGAAGATGGAAATGATCAATTCCAAGAAATATCTAATATTGAATTCTTGTCATCTAGGAAGATGTCTCTTTACTCAATGGAAGAATTTGGCAGCTCTACAATTGAAATATTTCCAGGAAAAACCTTGAACATAAACAAAAACCTAGAAAAATTACAACAAGAAGAGCTAGTCAAAACATTACAGAAACATTCATCTGCATATGCATGGGAATACACTGACATGAAAGGGATTATTCCTAAGACTTGCACTCATCACATCTACATAGAGGAAAATTGTAAACCTATCAGACAACCTCAGAGAAGGATCAATCCAAATCTTATGGAGATTGTTAAAGAAGAGTTGCAGAAATTGCTAAATGTCAACTTTATCTATCCCATTTGAGATAGTCAGTGGGTTTATCCTTTGGTGATTGTACCTAAGAAAAATGGTTCATGGAGGGTATGCATTGATTATCGAGAATTGAATAAAGCTACTCTTAAATATCATTTTCCTGGTGTGGCTGCTGGGATTATTTTAGGAAATCACATTTCAGGAGATGGTATCAGAGTAGATGAGTCAAAAGTTGAAGTCATCTCTAGGCTATTAGTTCCAAGTTTCCAAAAAGATGTTAGAAGCTTTCTAGGATTTACAGGGTATTATAGGAGGTTCATAGAAAACTTCACCAAGATAGCATCCCCACTCTTCAAATTACTCACCAAATTTTTTGAATTAAAATGGAATTCTGACTGCCAGTTAGCATTTAAAACCCTAAAAGAAAAAATCTCTGAAGCACCCATCTTAAGAGGGCCTAACTGGAAATTACCTTTTCATATATCAACAGATGCTTTAGACACAACTCTAGGAGCTATATTAGGACAAAAAGACCCGATCCCTTATGCTATCTACTATACATGTAAAAATTTGACTCCTCTAGAGTTGAATTATACTGTATTTGAAAATGAATTCCTAGTTGTTGTTCATGCTATGACATTACATAATAGGCTATGAAACCTTTGTTCACATAGATCACTCTACAATTAGGTACTTAATGAATAAATCTGTTACTAATAGAAGAGTTATAAGTTGGTTATTGCTCCTACAATAATTTAACATTACTATTATAGATAGGCCTGGAAAACAAAATACAGTTGCTGATTTCCTATCTAGAATCCAAAATATCAAAGAAAACACTCCAGTTGAAGATAAATTTCTTGATGAATATCTCTTTGCAATAACTACTCAAACTCCTTGGTTTACAGATATTGCCAATTACTTAGTTTCAGAGAAATTACCTTCAAATATGAATGCTAGAGAGAAAAGAAACATCATTCAAACAAGTGAAAAATTTTCATGGATTACTAATGAATTGTACAAGACAGGTCCAAATCTTATTATCAGAAGATGTGTTCGAGAAGATGAAATGCCTGAAATTTTTAAGGCATGTCATGATGAACCCTGTGGTTGAAATTTTTCTAACAAGAGGACAACCTATAAAATCCTTCATTTAGGATATTATTGGCCATCCATCTTCAAAGAGGCCAGAGAATATGTCAAAAGGTGTGACAATTGTCAAAGGGTAGGGAAACCTGCTCCTTCAAATGAAATTCCATTACAAACTCAGGTACATATTGAACCTTTTGAAAAATGGGCTTTGGATTTTTTTGGACCTATTAACCCTCCATCTAAACAAAAGAAGTATATCCTAGTATGCATGGATTATGTCACTAAATAGGTAGAAGCTAAAGCATTACCTTTTTCTAATGAATCATCAGTAGTCAATTTTATTTTTGAGGATATATTTACTCGTTTTGGTGTTCCAAGAGAAATTGTAACAGATCAAGGAGCTAAATTTATATCAAAGATGGTGCAGAAGATGGTAGAAAATTACAAAATAAAGCATAGGAAGTCTACCCCTTACCATCCACAAGCAAATGGTCAGGTTGAATCTACCAACAAGGTGACTGAAGGAATTCTCACAAAGACTGTTCATCTACATAGAAGAGATTGGGCAGAAAGGCTTCTTGAAGCCTTATGGGCCTATAGAACTACATGGAGAAACACAAAAATACATAATTCTTATGAAATTGTTTATGGGAAAGAAGTCCCGTTCCCCATAGAATTTCAGATCAAAACCTTCAATATGGCAGTCCAAATAGGACTTGATTTGAAAGAAGCACAAAAGCATAGACTGGAGAAAATTAATGAACTAGATGAAATCATACGAGATGCAATCCAAATAACCAGCATAGTCTAGCAGCAAAAGACTAAATGGCATGACAAGTATGTCAAAGAGAAAAAGTTTCAAGAAGGAGACTAGGCACTCTTGTTTGAATCAAAATTCAAGGATTTTCAAGGGAAATTTAAGACTCATTGGCTTGGGCCATATGAGATCGAGAAAATATTTGAAAATGGAGTAGTAAAGATCAGAACAATAGATGAAGTAAAGGTATCTCTTCTTGTAAATGGTCATAGGCTGAAAGTATACCATAAGCCACTTTCAAGAGAAGAGTTTGTCAGAAAATTTCAGGATAACATTGATATGGAGTTAGTGAAGAAAAATTCTTCTTCTTCACTAACTTAGCTTTTATCTTTCTTTTGATTAAAAAAAAAAAAAATTATAAGTATGAAAACCAATCAATGATTGGCATAATTACACATAAAGTATAGGGTGAAAATCAGAACTCTCTGACATCCTATACTTTCATTCTTCTTTTCTGTAATTAAATATTCATGTTTGTAAAATGAAAATTGCAAATTCATTTCATTTCACTCCATATTTCATCTCATTCCATTTCGATTCTATTTTCACTTTCATTCCACCATAACATTTTATTTCATTCCATATTCATATTTCATTTCACTCCACATCCACATCCATACTTCATAATCTATTGAAAGATCACATTTTATAGCCATATCATATTCTGCAGAAAGGTACATTCTACAACTATTCACATTCTGTAGCTGATCCTATTCTGCAACCAATATGATTCCGCAAACCTATTCCAATAAGGTAAAAACAAGGTGTTTGCAAGAAGGGATTATGAGACTATGTTCTAAAGACCACCATGCCACAAAAAGGAGGACCTAAGGAACCACATCAAGCACAACATACAATAATATCAAGTTTTGAGGTAAATTGTGAAAAAATATTTTAATAGCAAAAAGGTAAAACATGAAATATGTACAATGTGTATAATCATATGATTCCTAAGCAACCTATCATTCGAATTGATTATCCCTTGTCATGAAATATCTTGACCATATCCCTTATCTAACGTTCCATAAAGATCCATCATTAAACTCTTAATTAATGAATAAACGGTCATAATCATAAATGTGACCTATTAGGCCACGTCTCTCAAAGATCATATCATTAAATTATTCCCCACAAGTTCACCATAAACTCTCCATCAGTTCTGTAGCCATTTCATTCTCTTCCACAGTTTGATTACCGCCATCGTTCATTCACTTTCATCAGAATTTGCAACCAATCCATTTTCAAACATAGAAAGGTAATTCTGAAGGGGAAGATACTCTGCATAGGAGAAGAATGGGTCTAATTGTCGGAACAGATCTGGTAGGAGTCAAATATTTGGAGGGATATCCAAAAGTCAGGGAGCTACTACAACAAGCATGATGGTTGAATTTTATAGAAAAGTTTGATGGCTTCCATAAGGAGATCACCAAATAATTTTCCATCTTTTGATGGGGCTGAGGTAGAGATTGGAGACATCAAATTCACAATAACAGAATCATTTTTGGCTGAAGCAACAGAACTCCCAAGGAAAGGAGAACGGTGGTTCAAAAACAAGGAATATCATAATGAGTCTTAGAAGGAGATACTTAAAAATCTAGGTATGGATGTTTCAATCTTTAGAAAAGGAATTCGAAGTACTACTTTGAAAAGTAAGTGGAGAAACATGCTGCTAATTTTGCAAAAAATTTATAACATGTGAAGGGAGGTTTGGAACTATATATGTTTACCATATCAGGTTATTAATGAATTTTCTAGAAGATGGCAAGAGAAATTTACCTTTCTTTTTACTCAATAGTTTAAAGAGAATGGCTTCCAATGTCCAAAAGAGAGTTCAGTTTTTAGAAACCACTCTGTATCACCATAGTTTAGTAAAAATGCTGATTGAATTCCACCTAAAGAGCATAGAAGACTATTGGGAAAATTTTCTTGTGAGAAATCATTTTCAAGAACAGGCAGAATTACCACCTAGGGAAATAAATGTTAGGAGATTCAGAAGAAATAAAACTGACATGGTTATTGAAAAAAAACTTGACACTCCACCACAAGAGAAAGATGGAGAAATAATTTCTGAGAAGTTAACAGAAATTAGAAAACAAATTAGGGCCAGAGAAAATAAAAGAAAGCAAGTAAGGATATTGATAAAGAGGATGAGAATCCACCAAAGCTGAGAAGGAGCTCTAGAATCCGAGGTATTATGAAAAAGACATTAACAAAGGAGACAAAATTCATAAATATAGAAGATGAAGAAACCTCAATTCAAACACCTGTTAACAATTCTCCTACGTTCAATCCTCAAAACTCCCCTCTATATCATTTTGAAGAAGGCCCTAGTAGAAGATATCCTGGTATAGACCCAGTCCGGCAACAAATATATGATTATGTGGAATCCTTGGAAAGAACAGCCTCAATGAGTCAAGAAATACCTATCAATACACAATAAAATCCAATTGAAACTCTTAATAAAGATAAATATGAATCAGAGATATTGAACAGGAACATTAAAAATGAAAATGAGGTTCTAAAAGAGTATATAAAGTTGAAAAATACAATGAATGATAACTCTACTCTACAGCTAGAGATATTACACAAGAAGAATAGGAAACTGAAGAAGAGGAACAAGAAGTTGAATAGAGCTCTCATAAACCTCAGATTAAAATTACTCATGAAAAAGCCAAGGGTGACACTAACTTCCAAGAGAAATAGAAGAATAAGGCTGGATGTTTTGGGTGAAGTATCAGAGCACATGCAGTAGAGGAAAAAAACTTAAAATTTTGGCAAATTGCATGAGCACATGCAATGATTTTGTGGTGGGGGTATGTTGAAACTCAAAATTACCCTTTCCTTGACACATTTCTCATCTCATTTGACCTCTATTTCATCAATTCATAAGGCCTAATAAATGAATAATGTTTAGGTTTGTCTCAAGGATACATACAATTGATTAACATATTTTATTTTCATGACTTTTTCTATTTTAATAAGTTTTTGTGGATTGGCTACAAAATGCATCCTGTTCTGTAGCTGACCAGACATTCCATAGCTACTCTTGTGGTTGAATATGTTACAGGTGTTTTTTGAAGGAATGGTCCACATGGGTAGTCTCAGAATCCCTCCTACATGGATTTATTCCTATGCACAAGGATTAGATCGACAAATAAAGAGGCCTAATCCGATGGTCAAAGCATAAAGTCAAGAGACTGTTTCACATAGGAATTAGGACTCTTGATTTGCTCCGTAGAAAATAATGAGTTCTAAGAGTCCCAGTTTGATTGTAATTTGAAGATACACATGTAGCTATCTTTATTCATAGTTAGTTATGCAAATTACTTATAAATAAATTTTCTATAGAACCAAGAAGAAGCAAAGTTTTTGTAGTACAAGTTCAAAATTACAGTGAGATACTCTGTTTTCTAAAAATTTGTTTCAATAAAGAAGATCAGTCCCCATATGCTATTTTGATTACATTTTTAAGGAGCTAAGGAGTTGACCAACTTGGTAGCAGAGGGCCCTTGCTTCTAAAGAAGGTTTTTAATGTTTTCTATTTAGGTTTGCTTTAATTTTGTTGATGCTTAATTTCCAATTTTCCATATATTAAATACAACTATGTAGACTTGCCTTCCGAAACGTTCTCAAGGAGATAAGTAACTCTGTCTTCAGGATTGAAATACAAGTTGAAGTGTTGAGAAGCATGGTTGTTTAGTTTCCTGCTTTCATAGTTGTCAATTGCTATGTTTAACTAATCATTTATAAAGTCCATTTTTCCTATTTTACAAAATCTTATAGTGAATGGTTAAATGTCTTACAAATGCAGTGGTTGAATAGGTTTCATTTCATGTCATTTGCTTGCTAAGAATTAAGGGTGTAATTGATTTATCCGAGAGCCATACCAAGGGGTTACAAGCTTCAGAATTGGATGAGACTTGATAAGTTAGTTATTCACTTAATTGGTTGTAGATAAAAGATCCTCATTTCATTGCAACAAAATAATCTTTTTAAAGGTTATCCTGACATAGCCTAATTTGAATATACTTTGCAAGGATGATTAGATGATTAGATTCAATGTAGTGTTTGAATTATTGTAATTCTTTAGTTTAGGCAGATGCAATGATTTCTTAGATACATTACCGCAAGGGGGTCACTCTCCACATATGGGGTAGATGGAGTAATTAAACCATCTTAGATAAATTTCAATTGCATTTTCTATTTTCTATTCTAGATTTTAAACAACTAAAGTACAAACAGTTGATTTCATCTCATAGGGCTTTGACCTAATCATTGAATGTGAAACAACCTGAAGTACAATAGTTGACCTGCTTTCATTTTCCAAATATGAATTGAGTCATAGATCCATGGATTAGGTTTAATCACTAATTGAAGTACTTGCTTTGTCTTTTTGTCCAAAACTAGGTCTTAGAACTTGTCAATAAACTTTGGTTTCTTTCATAGAAAATTAACTTAGTCTCATAATACTTCCTTTTCTTCCTTTATAATTAGATTTATTTTCGCTTTTCTAAATATCCTAAGATAGCATACACTAAGGACTAAAAATACAAAACCCCCAAAACAACAAGAAAAACAAAAACAATGAAGTAAGAGAAGGGTCACTTAGGCACATATAGTGCACCACACTTCATCAATTTACTAGCCATGGTTGATAATTAATGGAAGCAATTTAGGAACACTAAATTGATTAAACATATACTGTAGTGTTTCTTTATATATGAGATTTTTGTTTCATGTTGTTGTTAGGAAGACCCTCAACTTGCCATAATTTTTTCTGAAGAGCTTGACAAAGATGTTAGCCATGATTCAAACACACACAACTGCTTCAGAATATAGCTTGTATCATCAAGCTCCCATTAAATTTTTAGTTGAGGAAGAACTAAGGAAAATAATTCAATATTGGGCCATTTATAGGGCATGCCAACCTGCACCTACACCTCCAGCTCAACTGTCTCCAGCTTCACAACAACACCCTCAACCCATAAAAAGAACAAAAAGAAAGGCTAAGAAGGAGAATATCCATAAGGCCAAGAGAAGAAAAGAAAAGACTCCTTCAACCAAGGTTGAGAGGAAGTTGGAGAAAGGAGAGAGCTCATCAATAAATAAACCTAAATCCATGAAAATGGTGCATCCCATTTCTCCTTTTCTTAATGTTTATACTAGAACTTGAAGAGAAAGGTTTGCAACTGTAGAAATATATAAAGAACAGGTGCTACCGGAAATTATAGAAGAAATAATTCAAGAGAAAATGCAGAAAGAGTATCATACCACTAAGTCTGATGAAGATCTCCTCAAAGATTCAGGGTATGAAATCAACAGAAAAAGCAGGAAACATGTGATCCGAATGGAAAATGGCATCCACCCATGGTATTCATCTACCCATGTTATACATCCACCAATGGAATTTACCCATGGTATTGTAAATGTCATCGACCCATGGTATTAATCCACCCATTGTATTTATTCGCCCATGGTATTGTAAGTGACATCTATCCATGATATTCATCCGCCCATGGTATGTATCCACACATGGTATTCATCCACACATGGAATTATCCCATGGTATTTTAAGTGGTATCTACCCATGGTATGCACCTATGGTATCTAAACATGGTATTGTAACACAAAAAAGATAACACAAAGCAAATAAAACCACAAAGAAACTTGTTTTGTTAAAACAAAGAATAAGTGTAGAAGTTACATTGTGGTGGACCATCTCTCCTTTTACAAACTGAGGCTTGTTATTTATAGCCTTTTTTGAGTTACAATACCATGTGTAGATACCATAGGTGCATACCATGGGTCAATACCACGAGTAGATACCATTTACAATACCATGGGTCAATACCACGAGTAGATACCATTTACAATACCATGGGTGGATTCTATGTGTGGATGAATACCATGTGTGGATACATACCATGGGTCGATGAATATCATGGATAGATGTCACTTACAATACCATGGGCAAATAAATACAATGGATGGATCAATACCATGGGTCAATGAAATTTACAATACCATGGGTAAATTCCATGGGTGGATGGATAACATGGGTAGATGAATACCATGGGTGGATGCCATTTTCCATTCAGATCAACCATTGCTAAAAAAGATTACTTGTTGTTAGTGCAGAATCATGAATTATAGATAAATCATTCTTCCCTATATAGGTGCTAATCTAGAAAAATAGATTAAATACTATATGCCTACTTTTCCTAACTAAGAACAAACACACAGAATGGATTAGAGGCTTACTTGGAATCCAAGCGCTTCCAAATGATTCCTTCTGTCGTTTCCATTGTAGCTTCAAATTCTAGCCGGCTGTAAAAAATATTTCCTGCAAGAATGAACACTAAATAGTAGAAAATAGCAACAATATAGATGTCTATTCAAGTTAGTTTGATAAATCAGTAAAGCATAAACCATATACATCAACTAATATCTTGAAATATGGAAAACCAAAGCCAATAGAGATGCATATAGGGAAAAGTAAGCTGTACTCTTTATTAATGATACAACAGGAGGTTACAACCTAATGACTGATTTAGTCCCACCATCTCCAGAAGTATCCCAAACTCATCACAATGCAAATATCTCCAGTAATCTGTCACTCAAATCAATCTCCTCAATGAAAAATCCACTAGCATTTCTCTACACAAATTCTTCCTTATCAAACACTAATATCTATACTCAATTTATAGAGGGTCTAAGGTAGTTTTACAATTAATGAATTTCCAATAATAGGCAAGACATGTTCCCAATATTGTAGATGTCAAATGGACACATGGATTCAAAGTTTGACACATGTGAACTCTTCTAGAAGGCACTGACCAAGTGGAGATTCTGAAACAATGAGAATTTCGCTCCCAATGTGACCAACGCACCCATGGATGTCGGGAAGTGCTTTGTACAACAGCCTTGCATAGGGATACCTGCATATGAAACACACTTAGTCCCTTAGAGGCAGCGTTAGTAAGCTCTCATATGATATATTATAAACTTGAAACTTTGGAAACCTTTGCAAATGAAAGTATTTGATTGATTTGTCTTGTTATTTATCTTAGGGAATATAGCAATTGAAATGTTAGGGGTTGATGGACCCTATACATTGGTCCTAGAGATGATGCCAAGTTAACCAGGTCATTGGGAATGATGCCCAAATTGATCTATAAAAATTCCCCCCTAAAGCATGAAGTCAGAATAATAACAATAGTATTTTGATTGATATGCTTTACACTGTGATGGGCTAGAGATGAAGTGGAGTGGTGATCTAAATCAATCTTACAATACATTACATCATGATATATCCTCTTGATCATAATTTTTGAGGGTAGGCATTCCCATATTCAGCACATAAACAATATAATAACATGCACATAATTCCGAAAGTCATATACATTGGAATTTTGCCCAATACAGACATGCCTACAGATATAGGCCCATGTTTTAATGACGATTTGTATGTAAGATCACCGTATATATGATGTGTACAAAAATCCTAAAATCATAGTCTGGATGGCTAAAACTAGATCCAGGGTCTTCTTATCTCGTTCACTCGATAATTCGGGTACAAGTCTAGCCATGCGAATATATGATTTGTCGTCGAACATGGAAATACATCGTTATATTACCAGCCGATGATGTGAGTTGTTAACAAACACGAGAGAACCACCATTGATGTAAATGGTCCTCAAGGTACTGCAGTATATTTCTTAAGGTGTGAATAGATGATTTGATGTCGAACGGCAAACAAAATCTTTCAATCAAAAATCTAGAAGCGAGGATCTTGTCGATGTTGTAACAAGCCTCATGGTACTGGAACTTGATGTTTCTAAGTGAACTTCCTGGATAATGATTTTTTGTCGACAGCAAGCCACCTTATTGTGAAATGGGAGTTATTGATTTCAGAGACAAGGGTAGGACTTGATATAGAAATTTTCAGGGATGACGGTCATGACAATAAAGGTTTATGAGTACTGCAGAAGGATGAGTTTATTCACTGGATGACTTCTCTTGAACATATCGGCGACACTGTGATGAGTTGGCAGCATTGACCCAAAACTAAAGTGAAAGTATGATGAACCATACGTATGAATGAACCGTCAAGATGATTACCCAACCCAAAAAGTCACGGACATGGAGTGAAGGAAGTGTCATGTTCAAGAGCGACTTGCTACCATAAATAATTTTTCTCACTTTTCCCAAATTTTCCCCAGTCATTTGTTGACTAGTACCTCTTTATTTTTTAACAAGCTTGAGGAGGATAACATTTTCTTGATCTATAATTCAACCCTTTGGGTGAATAAAGTATTTCTATTTAATAATTTAACAAGTCTAGCAATGAATAAAACCCGATTCTTGCCATGATCGACAAGCCCGTTGCTATTTTATGTTTTAACGAGCTTAACGATAGTGACAACCCAGTCCTTTTTCATATTTAGAGAGTTTGAAAAAGAGGACGAAAGAAAAATCCATAAGTATTTTTTCGTAAATTTGTCACTCAGATCCGAAAAAGTGTAAAATAATATCTGAGAGAACCTCTTTGGTCATGTTTAACCAAGGTATTCCTTTTTCGTAAATAATCTATCTCAGTTCGGAAAAGGGTTAAACTTATAATGAGTTGATGTCAATTCATTTACTTTTACGAGCTCGAAAAGACAAGTGCTCGAAAAATGTTTCACATTATTGGAGTCTGAAAAGAGCTGAAAGAAGACTCTAGGGGTTCCTTTTTCACTATTATTGAAGCTCGAAAAAGAGATAAAAGTGTGCTTCAAATCCTTTTTTGTTTTTAACAAAGTTCGAAAAATTAGGAGGAAAAACATGCTTTGTGGTCAAATCATTCTTGAAATAAATGTACACGACTAATATGTTCATCAGTTGCAAACCTATTCAGAACAACATCAAATGGATTAAAAATACTTGTTTCATGATAAAAATAGAATAAAACCATAGTCACGGCAATAAATATTATTTGAAAATAATATAATGACTCATTAAAAGAGATTTACCATTCATTTTACCATTTGAAATTTACCATTTGGATTTGGAGCTCTGAACGTTGCTCCCAAACTTCAGCGGTCAATTGTGTGCAATTGGTAAGAATTTTTTGAATGCCCCTTGCAAGAGCACATGTCGAATGCCCCCTGCAAGTGAAGATGCCCCCTAAGCTTCATTTAATTCACCTAAGTAGATTACTAATAGTTGGATGGAATGAAAGTTCATTTATGAGATCAAATGGAAGACTCGTCTTACTTAGGAGAGGATTTGTTTCATTTTTTAACGAGCTAGGCACAAGAAAAAACTATGCTCATGACCTGTTTCATTTTTTAACGAGGTTTACACAGTAAAATAACTTTCCTCAAAGGCACTTGTTTCAATTTTTAATGAGGCTGACACAAGAAAAAATAATTATCGTCAAAATCTGTTTCATTTTTTAACGAGGTTGACACAATAAAAGAACCATCCTCGTGACTCTGTTTCATTTTTTAACGAGGCTGACACAGTGAAAGATCCATCCTCATTGTGCAATTGGAATAGTGAGTGTGTGCTGGAAATGACATAGTCTAACAAAGTCATCATTTAAGGAGTTTTATGAACACCACAAATGATAATTTATAACATGCGTTGATGGGTCTTCTCCAGGGTTTCCATTGAATTTTGGAATTTACGAAGGTAATTTCTGTGGTATCACCAGCCACCAAGGAGAATAATTGATGGGACCAACTTGATATTGCACTGAATATGTGAATAAAGGATCAAGCCGTTCAATACTCCTAAGGGAGGAACCAGATAGGATTCCAGATGATGACATGGGTGAATTCAATGGACAAAAAATCGAAGATGAAGCAATAATAGATGTTGTTGTAGCTGAAATAGATGGTTCAGTCTTGGATGTTATCTTGGCCATGGTCAGATGACCCAATTTATACCCTATAGAATCTATGGGAACTCGAAGTGAAACAAGATCAACAAAAGAAGAGGAAGTTGATTGAGGAAAAGACTTCTTCAGGTAAATCTCCTACCGAAAATGAGTTGGAGTTAAAGGTGTCTCGTCTTGTGGTATTTATTTAATAGAAATAAAACCAGGTGGAAGAACTTCACCATTAGGCCAAAAGTATATTTTAGGTGGTTGACTATGCGATATGGGAGACTTAATGGCTAAAATAGATTTTGGAGTGACCAATACAAGAACAACTTCCGATTGTTCGAATTTGGGATCAATATTTTCTCTACTTAGGGAATATAGCAACTGAAATATAAGGGGATGATAGACCCTATTTTATTGATCCTGGGGATGATGTCCAGTTTGACCAATAACAGTTGCCCCCTAAAGCACAATGGGATCTAGTTCAACTTCCAGTTGAACAACATTGGGTTCAGGAGGTATGGTCTCACAGATTGGATGGATCGTGACCATGGGTAGCTGTGAGGACTATGTCTCGACAAAAATAGAAAAACTGAGATTTTTAGAAACAACTTGTGCCAACTATGGTATATGGGAAGATGATTCTTCACCAGAGGTACTGATAGTACTGGTTTCGGTAGAGTGATGTCGCCTTCGCTGACCAAGAGTAACTTCTGGTGGTAAAGGTGGTTTTAATGATATTCTACACGAATGACGGGGGAAAGGATTTTTTTCTTCCATGATGAATGATTTATTTTAACCAAAAAGAAATAAATAAAATAAAAGTGTAATTCTAGGCAAAAGGTTTACCAAGAAACTATGAACTGTAGAATAACTCCTTGCAAACCAAGAAGTACAGGCAGGCAATCTCCCCTAATGCTGTGTTCGGTGCATCACAATTTACAAGGCGGCCAAATCGGTTCACCATGGATGGATAGCACCTAGAATTTGTCCTCCCAAATATACCCGAAGGTACGTGGAGGCCCAAGTCTGTATTAGCATTTTCTGATGAGAAACTGCACAGTGGGAGCACCCCTTTATACTTATCGTACTGTAACACCTCCCGTTATACCCGAAAGTACGTGGATGAGATACGATATACTTATGTACATGGAGTGAGGTATCACACTCGGAATGTATCGCAGACAAGTTAACCATAGCTGCCATGTTTTACGACGCTGGAACACGTCTCTAGCCTAGACCTTCTAAATGTGATCGTTATGGTTCCAATGCTTTGTTAGGTAAATTGAGATTAATTTTATGTTGATTGTGCTTAACAATTTGCCTTTCAAAGGTTCACTGTGATGATGTATTGGAAAATTCCTAAAATGCAACTAAGAATGATAAGCAATCTTTCACTTTTAGTTTTTCAATGAGAACTCCTAGCTACTAGAGGGAAAGAGCAATCAATTTGCGAGCAAACAAATCAAAGAACACAAACTAAATGCATATTTCCTAATTGTTCCTTTTGCAAAACACACAAACCACTACATGCAAATGAAATTTTTTATTTTTAGTTCCTTTAATGTTATGAATGCAGAAAAGAAATTAAGTGCACAGAATCAATAAAAACAAATGCCTTTTACTTTTGAGAAATGAAGAATGTAAACAAAAATTTCTCTATTGAAGGAAAAATGAGGAATTTAACAAAAATATCTCCTATCAGGAAATGAATAATTTACGCCAATTTCCTTTTCAAAAGAAAATGGATCTAATGGAGCAATGAAAATACTTTGAAATTAATTCATCAACGATAAAGAAAAACACTTTAAATAAAAATTGAACAAACTTTATTTCAAAGGAGGAATATGTAGATAAAGTTACTAATCAATATGAGGAATTAGGCACTTGAAAACACCACAAACAAAATGTTGAATAAAATTAAAATGACAAATTCAAAGGGAATTTGGTTGGCTTAGGGGGAAACACAGTCTCTATGGGGAGAAAGTGCATTGAAAATTACCCCTGAATGGGAGACAGTGCTCTGCAAAGCACCCTTGAGTGGGAGACAGTGCTCTGCAAAGCACCCATGAGTGGGAGAAAGTGCTCTGCAATGCACCCCTAAATGGGAGAGTGTGCTCTGCAATGCACCCATGAATGGGAGAAATTGCTCTGCAACGCACCCCTGAATGGGAGAGAGTTCTCTGCAAATCATTGTGTTTTGACCAACAGTGCCTTGGGCACAGTAGAGATTCAAAAATCAAGCTACTAAACACACTTCTAATGCAAATTTTGGTTTCAAAAAGCCTAATCTTTGTGAGTAAAAACTACTGGGTGAAGAAACAAAGAAAATTAGAGGCTAAAACACCTGGGATAAAGAGTAATTTCCCCAGCGAAGTTTCCAATTTGTTAGTGCAAAATCATGAATTACAGATTAATCATTCTTCCCTAGATAGGTGATAATCTAGAACAACAGATTAAAGACTGTACGACTACTTTTCCTAACTAAGAATAGACACACAGAATGGATTAGAGGCTTACTTGGAATCCAAGCGCTTCCAAATGATTCCTCCTGTCGCTTCCGTTGTAGCTTCAAATTCTAGCCTGTTGTGCAAAATATTTCATGCAAGAATGAACACTAAACAAAAAAATATAGCAATAATATAGATGCCTATTCAAGTTATTTTTCTAAATCAGTAAAGCATAAACCATATACATCAACTAAGATCTTGCAATATGGAAAATCAAAGCCAATACAGATGGATATAGGCAAAAGTAAATTGTACTCTTTATTAATGATAGAAGGGTAGGTTACAACCTAATGACTGATTTAGTGTCACCATCTCTAGCAGCATCTCAACCTCATCACAATGTAGATATCTCTAGTAATCTGTCACTCAAATCAATCTCCTCATTGAAAAATCCACCAACATTTCTCTACACAAATTCTTCCTCATCAAACACTAATATCTGTGCTCATTTTATAGAGGGGCCGAGGTAGTTTTACAATCAATGACCTTCCAATAATAGGAAAGACATGTTCCCAATCTTGTAGATGTCAAATGGACACATGGATTCGAAGTTTGACACATGTGAAAACTTCTGGAAGGCACTGGCCAAGTGGAGATTCCGGAAAAATGATAATTTCACTCCCAATGTGACCAACGCACCCATGGATGTTGGGAAGTGCTTTGCAGAGTAGCCTTGCATAGGGATACCTGCATATGCAACACACTTAGTCCCTTTAGAGGCAGTGTTGGTGAGATCTCATATGATATATTATAAACTTCAAACTTTGGAAACCTTTGCAGATGAAAGTCTTTGATTGATTTGTCTTGTTATTTGTCTTAGGGAATATAGCAATTGAAATGTTAGGGGATGATAGACCCAATACATTGGTCCTGGAGATGTGCCTAGTTAACCAGGTCATTGGGAATGATTCCCAAATTGACCTATAACACCTGCCTCAACTTCCATGTCAAGTGAACTTACTACTGAATTATTGCTTTGTTGACTCCATAAGCCCAAATTTTGGAGGCTGATGTTGTTTTCAACCTACACTTATCACAAAAAAGTCATTTTCCAAGTAGAGTTAGCCATCTATTTTATCATTATCAAATATCATTAACCATTTTTGAGAGATCCCTCTTAGACTAAAGAGGCTAAGCTTCAGTCACAAGTTGGTTTGAAACAATTACATAAATTTTTCTGGTTAGCAGCCAATCAGGTGCAATTTTGTGACAACACTAGCATTGCCCATCTATGTTGGGGGCAAAATTGTTAACATCGAAGTTGAGATAGTCAATGCAAGCTTAGACTATAACCTTATGTTAGGGTGAAACTGGATCTATGAGATGGGTGCTATTGCATCCTCATTATTTCGTATTGTTTTTTCCCTCATGAAGGGAGAATTGTCATAGTTGACCAACTGGATTGTTCTCCTGTAGGTCCAAATTCATGTTCTGACTCAACGATTCCTTTGGTGAAGGATACCAAGCCACCTGTAGAGAATCTAGGGGTTGGAATGTACACTTCCTTGATGGGTACTTTTAATCTTTTGCCTCCTTTGGTTCATTTCAATGCTATTTCATCCTTCAAGGTTCCTATTCGAAGAGAGTTCTTCAAAACTCATTATTTTTCAGACCGTTGGACCTTACCTTCTCCTACCTCCACATTAGAAGAAGGTCAAGTGGGTGGAATGGAATTTCCTATGTCTGCAACTGAGATTGCTTATATCTCTAATGTTGACTCTGCAGATTCCATTCCAGTTTCTCTTTCACCGGAGGAATTGGATGGAGATGTGGCTCCAGCTTGAACTCTCAGTTCATCTTCAGCTAAGGATTGCCTTGATACCACTCTTCCATCTGAAGAGGTCATCCTTGAAGCAATGAATGGTGTAGAGAGACTATGGGATGATTTTCATCATCGATGTTACTTTCTACCGGACTTACACGAAGTTGAATCAAGTTTTCCTAGCCCTCATTCTTCTAGTCCTATTCACCTAGTCCTGAACCCTTTAGCACCAACACAGGTTTTTGTTGAAGTGAACATGGATGTTATTTCTCCTACTACCCCGGTGAACATCTCCAGAGATCCCAACATCATAGAGAATGTCTTTATTGGATCTGATTGTTCCCCTGAAGAGGTTTAGACTTATACCGATCATTTTCGAGATTTTTGGGATGTGTTTGCTTGGTCTAATGAGGAAATGTCGGGTATAGATCCATCTATTGTCCAACATGAGATCAAGGCATATGAAAATTATAAGCCTATCAGGCAAAAACTTTGTCCGATCAACCCTAGGAAGGCAACGACTATCAAAGTTGAAGTAGAGAAACTGCTTAAGGCAGGGTACATTTACCCCATTCATTTAATTGAGTGGGTTTCAAATCCAGTTCCTATGGACAAGAAACAATGAACGATTCGCGTTTGCATTGATTTTCGGGACCTAAATAAATCATGTCCTAAAGATAACTACCCCACACCGTTTATAGATGAGATCATCGATGAGTGTGTGGGGAATGAGATTTTCTCCTTCATGGACGGTTTCTCTGGATATAACCAAATCACTATCCATCCTGAAGATCAACATAAAACTGCATTTGTTTGTCCCTAGGGTACCTTTGCTTACAAAAAAATGCCTTTTGGCCTAAAAAATGATAAAGCTACTTTTCAGCAGGCCATGTATTATGCCTTCCATGACATGAAACATATTATCAAGGCATATTTGGATTATTTAGCTACTCGTTCTCGCAAGAGAATTAATCATCCTTCTCACCTCCGTCATGTTTTTGAATGATGTCGGTATTGCAAAATCTGGTTGAACCCGAACAAGAGTGTTTCTTTTATCACTTTTGGTCAGTTGTTGGGATTCATTGTGTCTACGGAAGGGATTCAAGCAGATCCCTTCAAGGTTAGGCAATAATTCAGTTGCCTCCCTCGTCTTCAATTCCTTAAATTCAAAGTCTGCAAGGAAAAGCTAATTTCCTGCAGATATTAATCATAAATTATGTCGAGATTACAAAAGGATTTATGAGATTATTAAAGAAAGGAGTTCCATTATTTTGGGATGAATTTTCTCAATGCTCATTCAATGCTTTGAAAAAATCAATGACATCTGCTCCTTTACTGAGTACCCTATTATAGCTGGGATTTCGTCTTGTATTTAGCGACAACAGAATTTTCCATTGGTATGGTTATGGTTCAAGAAGATGATGCTCTTTCTGAGCATGTTATAAACTACCTTAGTTGAGGCTTGGCAGGTCCTAAACTTTGGTACTCTCCGATAGAGAAACTTGCTTTAGTAGCTTTCCATGCTTTGCAATGACTCAGACATTATATTCTCCTTCGCAAAACATATGCTTTGGCAGCAGTCAATCCATTTCAGTTTGTTCTCAGCAGGTGAGTGATTGGGTGAAAATAAAATCGATGGATTGTGATTTTGCAGGAATTTGATCTTGATTTTATGTCTGCCAAGTCTAAGAAATCATTATTTTTTGCAAAATTGATTTTTGAGTTGCCCTGTGGAGAAGAGATTTTTTATGAAAAATCATTTCCTCATGAACATATTTTTCTCATTTCTTCACAAGATCCTTGGCATGGAGATCTCATAGTTTATCTCCATACTGCGAAGTTCCCCTCAAATTTTTCGAAATATGAGTGCCAGAAGCTACGTCACTTAGCCAAAATTTATTTCATTATTGGTGACACTTTATATCGTCGTAGGTTCGATTCGATCCTTAGATGCTTCTTAACTCTCGAAGAAGCTGAGGTTGTGTTGAATGATTTCCATAGTGAAGCTTGTGGTGGTCATTTATCTGGGCTTGCTACAACCCAAAAAATATTGCGTGCAAGATAATTTTGGCATTTGATTTTAAAATATTGGTAAAAAATTGTCATCCATGTTAGGTTTATACTCAAAAGATGCCCGGTCATGCAGCTCCGCTCTTTCTGGTCGTCATTGTTGGCCCCTTTACAAAGTGGGTTATTGATTATACTACTTCTAACCCACCTTCGGCTAAAGGTCACAAGTACATTAGACTACTTCACCAAGTGGGTTGAGGCTATGCCTACTTTTGGGAATGATGGTGAGACAGTAGCTCTCTTACTCTTCAGTCAAGTCATTTCTCTCTTTGGTATCCCCAAAGAGATTGTCACCGACCATGGCAGTCACATTCAGAAAAACGTGATGGCGAATTGGCTCTAAAATTAGGTTTCTGGCAGGAGAATTCATCTCCTTATTATCCTTAGGCCAATGGGCAAGTTTAATCCGTGAACAAATCCTTGAATATGATTCTTCAACAGACAATTGATCAAGCTAGATCTAATTGGCATATTATGTTGTATCCTGCACTTTGGGCATACTGGATGTCAGTCAAAACTGTAACCGGTTTTACTTCGTTTCAACTAGCTTATGGGTTGGAATCTATATTTCCTATTGAATGTGAAATTCCATCTCTTAAGTTATTTTTTCAGCTTCTTCCTGACACTTCCAGAATCGAAGAATTCCTTCCTCATCTGGAACATCTCGATGAGCAACATCAAGATGTAGCTATGATGAATGAGGCACATAAGCAACGGGTAAAGGTTCAGTATAATAAGGAGGTCAAACCTAGGGTTTTATTTGAAGGTGACCTTGTCTTGGTTTATGCCCAAGAGAAGGATGCCTTAAGGGTAGGAAAATTCAAATCTATGTGGTATGTCCCCTTTATCGTCAAAAAGGTCTTGAAGAAAGGAGCTTATGCCTCGATTGAATTTGATAGAAATGAGTTGGTAGAGCTGAAAAATGGGCTCTATTTGAAAAATTATTATGCCTAGGCTTTGGCCTAGCATATTTCTTTGTTGTATATATTTTGTTTTTTGTACATATCTGGGTTTCGATTTCTTATGTGATTTTGATGAATTTGATCTGCTTTGGTCAGTAATATTGGATGACAATGAGTCACTTTGGTGTCGTCGATGGTGCTAGTAGACATACCCGAAACTTGGCTTCCATGGCTTGGGTACTCCATTATCCATCAATCGAGATGCTAGTTTCAAGAGGTTTCTGCATTGGTCCTGCTTCAAACAATGTAGCAGAATACACTACAGTGGTAACCTACTTTCGGAGGAAATATCTTTTGGTGTTGATTCGTTAGTAGTTTTCTTGGATTCACAACTGGTAGTTTCATCGTTGAACAACACATATCGTGTTTGAGAAATTTTTTTACATCGATTTATTTTTGTTGAGATTGCAACAAGATGATGAGCTTAGTGAAAAGAGTCGCCTTCACTAAGTGGGCCTGCAGGCTATTTTTGGCGCAAGTCTATTTTTAGACATGTCGATCATATTCTATGAGTTGCAGGATACTATTTGTGGATGGTTGTTCAAGTTGGAAAAATAGATGGACTTATATTTTTAGACATACTGGGCGGAATCTATCTTTAGATTGCCAGTCTAAAAATAGATATGTCGAATATTATTAGCTCTTAATAATATTTGGACTATAAACATTATCTTATTCTCTTGGAGCACTTCAGTTAAGTGCATAGATGTGGCACAGGAGCTGACAGAAGGAATTACGCTATTCCCGAGGGTTAAGTGGAGCTATTGCATGGATACTTCAGTTAGAACTCATGTGACAGAGTTTGGTGGAGTTATTGAGGTAGTTGGTGGAGTTGTGTTCAGTTTAACTGAGTTAAACATAGTTGAGCTAGTTGTATCTAGTCTAACTGATTGATACACTAGTGAGAGTGGTGTGAATTAATTATTAACTCATTAATCAACTAAAGAATACATCAGTTAACTACAGTGCATGGACAGTTTCAGTGGAGACCAGTGAAGAGGTAGGTGAAAGAGCAGTGTGACTATCAGTTGTGACTATAGTGTTGCATGATTTGCAACACATAGTGGTTGGAGATGCCAATGAGGATTGCGTGAGAAAGGTTGGAACAATTCGAGTTCATTCAGAGCCATTCTTCAGCAGTGATTGCACAGTAGAGGCAGGCTAGCAGGTGGCAGAGATTGGAGCATGAGATTTGCTAGATCGGACCTGATTAGTGTGTAGCAATTGGAGATTGTACTGAGAGCTTGTGAGGAGCTTTGTATAATGATTGTTACATGATATATATGACATATAATATACAGATAGTTGGGGGTTTTCAGCTTTAAGCTTTCCCATAAAATATTGTGTTCATATGTGTGAATGTTTATGGTTTTAATGTGCGCATGCGATTGTTTTTATTTTCGCAATTAATGATCAATGGTAGAAGAGATTCTGTATTGTGCATGAAGTTAAAATAGTGTGTGATCAGGAGAATCTCGGTGTATAACATATCAGTTATTCAAATTTCTACATGGTATCAGAGCGATATTGATCATTGGAGAAATTGCAAAACATTGAAGCGGTTGAGTTTTGTGTTGGTGGAATTCGAATTTGCAGTAGTGTTTTCTTGGTGTCGAAGTTGAGATGTCTTTCAACGGATTGTGATTGGAGTATGCCCTTGAGGGAAGCTCAAATTATATTTCATGGAAGGACAGGATGGAGGCGGTGCTGGAGGACAATGGGTTGAAGGAGTTCATAGATGCAGAAATTCCAAAACCTGCTTCTAGCGATGCTGCCGCACTTGACGCATGGAAAAAGAAGACAGCAAAATGTCGAAGGATTCTGTTGGAAGGTGTGAAGGATCACATAGTGTCCAGCCTTCATGGTAAATCTTCTCCATTCTTGATGTGGAAAGCTTTGACAGATTTGTTCCAAAGCAAGAGTGACCAGAGGAAGTTGGCGCTCAAGGATAAACTCAGGAAAATAAAAACAGAGAAGAATGACACTATTCCGGTATACTTGACAAAGTTTGTCCACTGCAGGGATGAGCTTGGGAGTGTAGGAGTTAGTGTGGATGATGAGGAATTGGTGAGCTTGGCTCTCCTTGGGATTCTGAAGAGTTGGCATTCCTATCAGGACTCTGTCAATGGTCGGGAGAAATTGCCAGGATGGGAGCGACTTTGGTCGGATCTTGTGCAAGAGGAGATAAGGCGGAGTACCAGGGACGGATCTTCATCAAAGAACTCAGATGAAGAAAATTGTGCTTTGGCTGCCAAAGCAAAGAAGGGGAAGAACAAGAAGAATGCTTCTCAATTCGGTGCGAAAGGCAAGAAGTAGGACATGTCCAAGGTGAAGTGCTTTCACTATCACCAACACAGACATTACGCCACTAATTGTCCACAGAAGAAGAAAAATAAGCAGGTTGCTGGATCTGCAGCTGGAGAGGCCTTAGCCTTGCAGTTTGAGCTGGATTTTTCACTGATCGCATGTTTGGTCTCAACTATGATGGGTTCAGTGTGGTTTCTTGACAGTGGTGCGTCTTTTCACATGATCGGAGACAAATATTTGTTTATTGATCTGGATGAGAAAGATCTTGGAGTGCACATCGAGATGGGTGATGATGGTAGATACAGTGCGACCGGTATCGGTACCATTTCCTTTGAGAGGGAGTCTAGTAAACCCTTCGTATTGAAGGAAGTGATGCATGTTCCAGGATTGAAGAAGAATCTTATCTCTGTGGCCATGTTGGAAGACAAGGGATATGATGTTGTCTTTAGCGAGGGAAAGGATTTCCTGCGCAGTAAGGCAACTGGTGAAACCAGGAGGATAGGGGTTCGAGTTAAGAACCTTTATCAGTTGCAGGTAGATGGCTGCACAACGATGGTAGGGAAGGCAGAAGGATTGGTGAGCCGGGATGAGGGTGAGCTATGGCACAGGAGATTGGGCAATCTTCACCATGGTACTTTGAAAATTTTGCAGCAGATTTCTACCGGGCTTCCCAAAGGTACACTTGCGCAGTCAGATCAGTGCAAGGGATGTACTTTGGGAAAATTTGTGAAAGCCACCTTTCACAAGAAGGATAGTCATGCCACGACGATCCTTGAGAGAATTCACATAGACATGTGTGGACATTTCTCAGTAGCTTCGATAGCAAAGCACACGTATTATGTGATCTTTGCTGATGATTTTTCTCAGAAGTGTTGGATCTTCTTCATGCAGAAGAAGAGTGAGACATACTCAAAGTTCTGTGAGTTAAAGGCACTGGTTGAGAAAGAATTGGGGAAGCACGTGAAAGCTCTTAGGAGCGAAAATGGTGGTGAATTCATCTCTGGTGAATTCAAGGACTTTTGCAGCGTAGAAGGAATTCGAAGAGAGATCATAGCGCCTCATAACCCACAACAGAATGGGGTCGCGGAGTGAAAGAACAGAATGATGATGGGTGCAACAAGGGCGATGTTGCATGATCAGGGCCTTCCCATACACTTATGGGCTGAGGCATGCAATACTGTGGTTTATGTGCAAAACCGTTGTCCTCACAGGATACTTTGCATGAGTACACCCGAGGAGGCGTTTTCTGGTAAGAAGCCTGATATTTCTCATTTGAGGATTTTTGGTTCACCTATTTACATTCATGTGATGAAGGATGCCAGGAAGAAGCTGGAGCCAACTGTAGAGGTTGGGATATTTTTGGGGTACACTGATACACCCCACAACTATCGTGTGTATTTGCCAGACAGTCGAAAGACTGTTGTGCGATGGGATATCAAATTTCATGAGGAGAAAGCCATGAAGTGTTCGCTTGAGAGGGAGCCACACTTGCATGCAGATGAGGAGCTATTAGTTCCAAAGGATGAGCCTTAGGATGTGGATCAGCCACAAGAGGAGGTTCATGGAGTAGAATAAACCACTCATGCAGTGCCAACCATCAGAGGGGGGAAGCGCACTACAGAAGCTGAGCGACTGATTCTTGATGCAAAGAATATTGTAGGAGAACCTACATCACAACGCAGACAAAGACAGTCACCTGACCGGTATACTGCATACATGGCTCTTATGAGAAAGTGTATCGTGACAGAGCCATCCTCTTTTGAGGAAGCTGTGGAGGACCCCGCATGGGTAGATGCTATGGTGGAAGAGTATGATTCGATTGTTAGAAACAATGCATGGGAGATTGTCCCAAGGCCGGAAGGGAAATCAGTGGTAGGTTCGAGATGGATCTACAAAGTGAAGCAAGTAGCTGACAGGAGTGTGGAGAAGTACAAGGCAATATTTGTTTCCCAGGGCTACTCACATATTGAGGGGATCGATTATGAGGAAACCTTTTCACCTGTCGCAAGGTACTCTTCCATACGAACGATTCTTGCTCTCTCAACACAGATGGGGTGGCACATTCATCAAATGGATGTGAAGACTGCGTTCCTCAATGGAGTGATTGAGGAGGAGGTGTAAATAGAGCAACCCAAAGGTTTCGATATCTTCAGCAGTAAGTCGCATGTGTGCAGGCTCAAAAGAGCGTTGTATGGGTTGAAACAAGCACCTCGTGCTTGGTACACACGGATAGACAGTTATTTCACCAGACTTGGATTCTCCAATAGTGAGGCGGATCCAAACCTATACCAGATTGTGGTGGAGGGTAAGTTGCTGATCATTGTAATTTATGTAGATGATTTGTTTCTGATAGGTGATGAACTGTTGATACGCTCATGCAAGGCTGATCTTGAAAAGGAGTTTGAGATGAAGGACTTGGGCCTCCTTCATTATTTCCTGGGATTGGAAATTTGGCAGCGCAGTGATGGATTGTTTGTGTCTCAAGGCAAGCATGCCCGGGATATACTGGAGAAGTTCAACATGCATGGCTGCAAGCCTATCGACACTCCTCTTCCTGGTGGATGGAGGAAAGGGGATGCTACATCGGCAGAGGTAATGGATGCCATTGTTTACCGATAGTTGGTGGGGTCGCTTATGTATCTAGTCAATACACGACCTAACATGTGCTATGCTGTTAACCAACTTTCACAAGCTATGGTTAAGCCTACCAAGCTCTTTTGGAAGGCAGGAAAGCATGCATTGAGATATCTCAGAGGCACATCGGGATATGGATTATGGTACAGACAGTCAGATGAGGTGAAGCTGTGTGGCTTCACGGATGTAGATTGGGCAAGGAGCCCAACAGACAGAAAGAGCACATCTGGAGGGATTTTTAGTATCGGGTCGACAATAGTTTCTTGGTACAGTAGGAAGCAGAGATCCATGGCACTCAGTTCAGCAGAGGCCGAGTATATGGTAGCGCGTTTGGCTTCATGCGAGGCTATATGGATGAGGAAGATCCTGGTCAGGTTGTTCGGTTCACACTTAGATCCTACTATGATATATTGTGATAATTAGAGTTGCATCAAACTCTTGGTAAATATAGTATTTCATGATAGATATAAACACATTGACATCCAGTATCATCATATCACAGATTGTGTGCAGCAGAAGATCATGTTACTTTCATACATTCCCATGGAGGATCAGGATGCTGATATCTTGACAAAGGTGCTCACCAGGAGCAAATTCAAATACCACAAGGGCAGGATCGGGGTGGCAGATAATCCCTATCTTGTTGAGAGGGAGTGTTGATATTGCAACAAGATGATGATCTTAGTGAAAAGAGTTGCCTTCACTAAGTGGGCCTGCAGGCTATTTTTGGCGCAAGTCTATTTTTAAACTATGTCTATTTTTAGACATGTTGATCATATTCTATGAGTTGCAGGATGTTATTTGTGGATGGTTGGTCAAGTTGGAAAAATAGATGGACTTATATTTTTAGACATACTGGGCGGAATCTATTTTTAGATTGCCAGTCGAAAAATAGATATGTAGAATATTATTAGCTCTTAATAATATTTGGACTATAAACATTATCTTATTCTCTTGGAGCACTTCAGTTAAGTGCACAGATGTGGCACAAGAGATGAATTAAGGAATTATGCTATTTCTGAGGGTTAAGTGGAGCTATTGCATGGAGACTTCAGTTAGAACTCATGTGACAGAGTTTGGTGGAGTTATTGAGGTAGTTGGAGTTGTGTTCAGTTTAACTGAGTTAAACATAGTTGAGCTAGTTGTATCTATTCTAAATGATTCATACACTAGTGAGAGTGGTGTGAATTAATTATTAATTAATTCACTAATTATTAACTCATTAATCAACTAAATAATACATCAGTTAATAACAGTGCATGGACAGTTTCAGTGGAGACCAGTGAAGAGGTAGGTGAAAGAGCAGTGTGACTATCAGTTGTGACAATAGTGTTGCATGATTTGCAACACATAGTGGTTGGAGATGCCAATGAGGATTGCGTGAGAAAGGCTTGACCAATTTGAGTTCATTCAGATTCATTCTTTAGCAGTGATTGCGTAGTAGAGGCAGGCTAGCAGGTGGTAGAGATCGGTGCATGGGATTTGCTAGATTGGACCTGATTAGTGTGTAGCAATTGGAGATTGTACTGAGATATTGTGAGGAGATTTGTATGATGATTTTTGCATGATCTATATGAAATATAATATACAGATAGTTGGGGGTTTTCAGCTTTAATATTTCCCATAAAATACTGTGTTCATATGTGTGAATGTTTATGGTTTTAATGTGTGCATGCAATTGATTTTATTTCCGCAATTAATGATCAATGGTAGAAGAGATTATGTATTGTGCATGAAGTCAAATAGTGTGTGATCAGAAGAATATCAGATGTATAAAATATTAGTTATATGATTTTCTACATAGTATCAGAGAAATATTGATTGTTAGAGTAATTGCAAAACATTGAAGCGGTTGAGTTTTGTGCTGGTGGAATTCAAATTTGCAGCAGTGTTTTATTGGTGTCGAAGTTGAGATGTCTTTCAATGGATTGTGATTGGAGTATGCCCTTGAGGGTGGCTCGAATTATATTGAAAGGAAGGACAGGATGGAGGTGGTGTTGGATGACAATGGGTTGAAGGAGTTCATAGATGCAGAAATTCCAAAACCTGCTTCTAGCGATGCTGCCGCACTTGACGGATGGCAAAAGAAGATAGCAAAATTTTGAAGGATTCTGTTGGAAGGTGTGAAGGATCACATAGTGTCCAGCCTTCATGGTAAATCTTCTCCATTCTTGATGTGGAAAGCTTTGAAATATTTATTCCAAAGCAAGAGTGACCAGAGGAAGTTGGCGCTCAAGGATAAACTCAAGAACATAAAAATGGAGAAAGGCGATTGTATACCCAAGTACCTCACGAAGTTTGTCCAGTGCAGGGATGAGATGGGAAGTGTGGGGGTTACTGTAGATGATGAGGACTTGGTGAGCTTGGCTCTCCTTGGGCTTCTAAAGAGTTGTAATTCCTATCAGAACTTTGTTAATGGTCAAGAGAAATTTCCAGGATGGGAGCGACTTTGGTTGGATCTTGTGCAGGAGGAGATAAGGTGGAGTACCAGGGACGGATCTTCATCAAAGAATGAAGATGAAGAAAATTTCACTTTGGCTGCCAAAGCAAGGAAGGGGAAGAGAAAGAGGAATGATTCTCAATCTGGTGCGAAAGGAAAGAAGCAGGACATGTCCAAGGTGAAGTGCTTTCACTGTCACCAACACAGACATTACACCACTAATTGTCCACAGAAGAAGAAAAATAAGCAGGCTGCTGGATCTGTAGATGGAGAGGCCTTAGACTCATAGTTTCAACTAGATTTTTCACTGATTGCATGCTTGGTCTCAAGTATGATGGGTTCAATGTGGTTTCTTGACAGTGGTGCGTCTTTTCACATGACCAAAGACAACAATTTGTTTACTGATCTGGATGAGAAAGATCTTGGAGTGCACATCGAGATGGGCGATGATGGTAGATATAGTATGACTGGTATCGGTACCATTTCCTTTGAGAGGGAGTCTGGTAAACCCTTCATATTGAAGGAAGTGATGCATGTTCCAGGATTGAAGAAGCATCTTATCTCTGTGGCCATGTTGAAAGACAAGGGATATGATGTTGTCTTTAGCGAGGGAAAGGATTTCCTCCGCAATAAGGAAACTGGTGAAACCAGGAGGATAGGGGTTCGAGTTAAGAAACTTTATCAGTTGCAGGTAGATGGATGTGCAGCAATGACAGGCAAGGCAGAAGGAGTGGTGAGCCGGGATGAGGGTGAGCTATGGCACAGGAGATTGGGCCATCTTCACCATGGTGCTTTGAAAATTTTGCAGTAGATTTCTACCAGGCTTCGCAAAGGTACACTTGCGCAGTCAGATCAGTTTAAGGGATGTACTTTGGGAAAATTTGTGAAAGCCACCTTTCACAAGAAGGATAGTCATGCCACGATGATCCTTGAGTGAATTAACACAGACATGTGTGGAACTTTCTCAGTAGCTTCGACAACAAAGCACAAGTACTATGTGATCTTTGTTGATGATTTTTCTTGGAAGTGCTGGATCTTCTTTATGCAGAAGAAGAGTGAGACATACTCAATGTTCTGTGAGTTCAAGGCACTGGTTGAGAAATAATCGGGGAAGTAGGTGAAGGCTCTTAGGAGCGACAATGGTGGTGAATTCATCTCTAGTGAATTCAAGGACATTTTCAGCGCAAAAGGAATTCGAAGAGAGCTCATAGCACCTCATAACCCACAATAGAATGGGGTCACGGAGTGAAAGAACAGAACGATCGTGGGTGCTACATGGGCAATGTTGCATGATCAGGGCCTTCCCATACACTTGTGGGCTGAGGCATGAAATACTGTGGTTTATGTGGAAAATAGTTGTCCTCACAGGATACTTGACATGAGTACACCCGAGGAGGCATTTTCTGGTAAGAAGCTTGATTTTTCTCATTTGAGGATTTTTGGTTCACCTGTTTACATTCATGTGATGAAGGATGCCAGGAAGAAGCTGGAGCCGACTTCAGAGGTTGGGATATTTGTGGGGTACACTGATACACCCCATAACTATCGTGTGTATTTTCTAGACAATCAGAAGATTGTTGTGTGATGGGATATCAAATTTCATGAGGAGAAAGCCATGAAGTGTTCACTTGAGAGGGAGCCACACTTTCATGCAGATGAGGAGATATTAGTTCCTAAGGATGAGCCTTAGGATTTGGATCAGACACAAGAGGAGGTTCATGTAGTGGAAGAAACCACTCATGCAGCGCCAACCATTGAAGGGAAGAAGTGCACTATAGAAGCTGAGTGACTGATTCTTGATGCAGAAAAGATTGTAGGAGCACCTACATGACAACGCAGACAGAGACAGTCACCTAACCGGTATATTGAATACATGGCTCTTATGAGAAAGTGTATCGTGACAGAGCCATCCTCTTTCGAGGAAGCTGTTGAGGACCCCGCATGGGTAGATGCCATGGTGGAAGAGTATGATTCGATTGTTAGAAAAAGTGCATGGGAGATTGTCCCAAGGCCGGAAGGGAAATCAGTGGTAGGTTCGAGATGGATCTACAAGGTGAAGCAAGCAGCTGACGGGAGTGTGGAGAAGTACAAGGCAAGATTTGTTGCCCGGGGCTTCTCACAGATTGAGGGGATCGATTATGACGAAACCTTTGCACCTCTCGCAAGGTATTCTTCCATACAGACAATTATTTCTCTCTCAGCGCAGATGGGGTGGCACATTCATCAGATGGATGTGAATACTGCATTCCTTAATGGAGTGATTGAGGAGTTGGTGTACATAGAGCAACCTGAAGGTTTCGAGATCTTCAGCAGCGAGTCGCATGTGTGCAGGCTCAAAAGAGCGTTGTATGGGTTGAAACAAGAACCTTGTGCTTGGTACACACGGATAGACAGTTATTTCATCGGACTTGGATTCTCCAAAAGTGAGGCGGATCCGAACCTATACCAGATTGTGGTGGAGGGTAAGTTGCTGATCATTGTAATTTATGTAGATGATTTTATTTTGACAGGTGATGAACTATTGATACACTCATGGAAGGCTGATCTTGCAAATGAGTTTGAGATGAAGGACTTGGGCCTCCTTCATTATTTCATGGGATTGGAAATTTGGCAGCGCAGTGATCGATTGTTTGTGTCTCAAGGCAAGTATGCCTGGGAGATACTGGAGAAGTTCAACATGCGTGGCTGCAAGCCTATTGACAATCCTCTTCCTAGTGGATGGAGGAAAGAGGATGCTACATCGACAGAGGTAGTGGATGCCACTGTTTTTCGACAATTGGTGGGGTCACTTATGTATCTAGTCAATACACGACTTGACATGTGCTACGCTATTAACCAACTTTCACAAGCTATGGTTAAGCCTACCAAGCTCTTTTGGAAGGCAGGCAAGCATGTATTGAGATATCTCAGAGGCACATCGGGATATGGATTATGGTACAGATAGTCAGATGAGGTGAAGTTGTGTCGCTTCACAGATGTAGATTGGACAGGGAGCTCAACGGAGAGAAAGAGCACATCTGGAGGGATTTTCAGTATAATGTTGTCATTGATGGCAAAGGAGATGGCAAAGGAGGAACACCTGAAACAATAACAAAGAAAATAAGTAGCAGAGGTAACAAAGAAACAGACAATAAGAAGAGGTAGTAGAGAGAGCATAAGACAAGTAGAAGAGGCAGCAAAGAGAGTAACAGAGATAGAAAATAAGCAGAGAGAAGCAAGAAGCACAAAGGAGATAGGCGGAAGAAGACGGTTGAAATGTAATAGTCAAACGACAGGGTTGTAGCAGAGTGGAAGCAACGACAGAGACAAAGAAAGGAGCACAAAGAAACTAAGGCAGCAGATATAACAGAAAGGAAGAGATGAAACGGTTGAGCAGTAGAGGAAGAGTTCAAGAAGCACAAGCATAAAGGCAAAGGCAGAGGCAGAGTCGTTATCGCAGAAAGGTCGAGGCAGAGGCAGAACCTTTATTCTGAGAATCACTACCCCAGTTAGTAGATACAATAAACACAATTCTGGGAACCGTAACTCAGGAGAAATCAATACCCCAGGCGGAGGATACATAAACAAAATTCTGGGAATATTAACCCAAGCGGCAAAGTATATATATAAATCTTATTCTGAGATCATTACCCAAGCCGGAGGATATATATATATATATATAGATATATATATATATATATATATAGATATAGATATAATTCCGAGAACCATGAGCCAAGCCGGAGGATATATATATAAACCTTATTCTGAGAATCATTACCCCAGCCAGAGGATATATATAAGGTTCTGTGCAAGATTAAACGACTAAAGGTCCCATTGTTCTATTTTTAAAACAAACAAAGTAATGTAAGGTGGGACCCTTATGAATCACATTGGAGAATATAAGGGCAACGAAATACGTTAACAACACGTTGCGATTGCGATTGAAGTTCCGAACCCGATGGGTCTATAAGTTATGATTTTATATATTTGAATTCTGGCCTAATCGCATCGGGGCATTGGAGTATAGGCATATCAGAACATCCAACCAAAACTTGCGATTGCGATTGAAGCCTGGATCCAATGGGATTATAAACTGTGATTAACACGTATTTGAATTCCGGCCTAATTGCATCGACAAAATAAAGTGAACAGTCGTTCATCACATCGGAACAAGCCAATATTTCCATTGCGATGAAGACTCGGACCCGATGGGATTATAAACCATCATTCATATATGGTTGAGTTCCGGCTTAAAAGTGATTCATCACATCGGAGTAAAACAGAACAACGGATCATTGAACCATGCGATTGTGATGGTGCGATTTAATCGCAACCGTCCATTCCCAATGAACGACAGCCGTTAGATATTAAAGGAATTCAGAGTGGGGCCTACTGGAATTTAAACTCGAAAATAAGGATTTCCTTTGTTAAATAGCATCGACAAATAAAATAGAAATATAACATAAAACATTGAAATGGCGAAGTATGGTCTGGTGGGACCCTCGCTCATCGCATCGGCGGAAATCAAACGACCAAAGGCATAAGAGGATCTCTGAAGTTTGCGATTGCAATTGAAAAGTAAAATAAGGTAGAATGTCTTTGTAGTGTGGGCTCCATGTAAAGGAAAAGGTTTAATGTATGTTTACACCAAGATTTTAATCCAAAGATGATGAAAAAAGGGGTAAGGCGGAGAGTATATATGAACCAATACATATATATATATATATATATACATATATATATATATATATATATATATATATATATATATATATATATATATATATATATATATATATATATATATATGTACATATATATATATATATACATATATATATATATATATATATATATATATATATATATATATATATATATATATATATATATATATATATATATATATATATATATATATATATATATATATATATATATATATATATATATATATATATATATATATGCAGTGTGGGACCATCGCATCGGCACGAAGGTTGAGCAGTGGAACATATCAATGAAGTTTGTGATTGCGATCAATCACATCGGAACAATCGCAAAGGGTGTAATCCCAATCGGAAATCATCGGAGGAGACTCATCGCATCGGAGCACAAAACAAAGTTCGGATGGTGGGCCCGAAAGGGAATTTTATATGTTAAACAAGATTTTACTACTACGCCGAGAGTTGATTTAAGTTGTATTAAAAAGGCAGTTTGCATGTTCAAAATTATTATAATTATGCCGAGAGTTGAAGTTGTGTTATATATAAAAGGCACTGATTACAGATACATAATAGTTACACCACGGTAGAGCACATATTAAAACACCTTATTATTACTGTGCCGAGAATTAATTAGCATAATATAAAAGCACAGTTACATATGTATGGCATACGGCAGTTACACTGTGACAGTGAACAAGGATACAAACAGAGCCGAAAGGAACAAAGACACAGTCAAAGAAAAGACAAATGTGCAGCGAGCCAAGAGGCTGAATGAGTGAGCTGGAGTTTTCATTATATGTGAATGTAAATATTGTAATTTAATTTTTTATTGTTTGTGATGCATTGGCAAGTCTCCGAAAGAGAACAAATTCCCACTGTAGTGTTAAATTGGTACCTACAGTTATATTTTCTGAATGAGCGGATAAAAGAGATGAGAAGGCAGAAGGCAAAGAGACATGGCTGTCCATTTCGAATTCCCAGTAGAATACAAACAACCATGAAGCTCTTTTGTATAAAACAAGGTAATATCCAAGGATGTTCGGTAACCGAGTGAGAGAAAGAAGAGAGTGTACGACGGAGGCGAAGAGAGTTGAAGAAAATAAGTAAGGCACGAGGTGAGAGAGAGTGAGCATAGAGAATGCGGAGTATAATTGAGGCGAAGAAGAAGAAGGAGAATGAGAAAAAGATGTTGTGAAAAGTTAGAGAATGCAGAAATGAAGCAGTGAAGATGATACAGAACAGAGCTGATATCCAAGGTAAATCAGCAAGTTTTTTCCTTTTGAAAGAGTAAGGAAGTTGGAGCTTCCCTATCAAGTTGTAGCTTGATAGATGTCAGTTGTAGCTGACTGAGGTTGGAGCCTCCTGTAGGTTGGTGCCTGTAGAAAATAGATGGGAGTTGGTGCTTCCACACCAAGTTGTAGCTTAATAAAATGTCAGTTGTAGTTGACTGAGGTTGGAGCCTCCTGTAGGTTTGTGCCTGCAGAAAATTGATGGGAGTTGGAGCTTCCTTGCAAGATGTATCTTGCAGAATTGAGGTAGGAGCCTCCTGTAGGTTGGTGCCTATAGACAATCAGTGGTGAGAGGGAGTTGGAGCTTGCCTTTGCATCACAACAATAATAAGATGTGGTTTTATCCCTTTATGGGTTTCCACTTATATCTGGTGTCTCTGTGCATGATGTTTATGTGTTGATATGGTTTATCTCATCATATCAATACATGCTACTCTCATATTAAATCTAATGTTACATTATATTAATAATTGCTGCTGACATTCTGTTAGCCACCTATAATATTTTGTTATACCAAAAGGTGGCTAAGATCTTTTTGAGTCTCCAAGGAACAAATTTTATCACTAAAAAATTGTTGGCTCTTGAAGTCTCTTTAAGGCCTCATGCCTCTATCCAAAATCCTCATTTGCTGTCCCTTTTTATACTCATAAAATTCTGCTGATTTCCTATAAAGAACTGCTGAAGAAACCATCATTTTCTTCCCCTTTTTTCTCCATATATTCCTCTACTTTTCATGAGTTTCTCCCTCTATCCGTAAAAATCTTCCTGACATGGTTTGAAACTTCTTTTTTGAACTGTGCTGAAACCCCCAAATCCATTGAAAACCTTGAATTTTTTCATAAAAAACAAAGTTTTATTGCTATGGACCTAAGCCCCTTGGGCTAAGCCCTAAACCACTTCCTCACCATACACTTTGGGTCTGGAACCACTTGCTAATACGATAAAGTGCTAATCGCATCGAAAAGAATCGAAGACGCAAGTCTTTGCCATACTCCAAAAGTTCCGATTGTGATTAGCCTTGCTGCTTAAGACCCTCGATCATATTATTTACATATAACCCTGAGCCCACCCCCGGCGCTTAAAACATTGTAAATTTTCATTACTGTTCTACTTTTTCCTTTATAAAACCAAAGAACCCGCTTATCCAAAGTTTCAACTTAAAAGCTTGAATTCACGTGTTAAATATAAAATGGTTAGATTAAAAAGACTGATCGCGCAATCGTAATCGGGAAAATTTCAATGGGTTGATCAAAAATACCAGGCCCGCAGTTTCGATTGCGATTAGGCCCGTAGTTTCGATTGCGATTAGGCCCTTATTTTATATAAAGCCCCAGGCCCATCAATTTTCACATATCCGAAGGCCCCGCAGGCGGGCGCCTATCCTTTGTATATATTTTATTTCCGCCCTGATCCATTAAACCTTCGTTTATATTAAAAAATTGGGGTTTTGATATGTTATAAGGATTTCTGCTGGTTCTTTCTAAAAACTAATCTCCACCGTTGATCGTAAGCCGATCAAACGGCCAGCGCCCAATCGCATCGAAGTTTTACATCGCATGCATTTATTTTTTTCCCCCGATTGCTGTTCCTCCGATTCACTCCCCGCCGTTGATCTAATCCTAGGATCCAACGGCTATCGCTTAATCACCTCTCCCCTCCCGATTGCGCAATCGCACTAAAATTTTCAATTCCATCCCCTTTTCTGCCACCTCCGATTGAGACCCTCCGATTAGATCTGGACCATCCACGTGTCCAGATCGGACGGTCCAAAATCACTCCGACTTGTTCATCTCCCCGCTCTCCTTTTCGCCTCGTCTACGCAAATCTCCACTGTTGGTTGCCTTCATCCGACGGCTACGCTCCTCCCCCGCCATCTCAAGCAGTTTAAACCTATTTCCGCAGGATTTCTTAACTATTTTTGTGTTTTGCAGGTGTTTTAATGGTTTTCCATTGTATAATGAAAGAAAGCCGAGGGTTGGGAAAGACGTTTCCTGTGCCTTCGAGCTGTTAAAGGGAACCATTCACACGGTTGGATTCAATGATTTGTTAATGTTTCATGAGCATTGATGCCGAAAAGCCCAGCGCGGCCCTGCACATTGACAAGACACTGTGTTTTTACGCGATTTTAAAAGAGTATAAGTTTTAAAGAACAGAGCGCGGAAGGACAGAAGATTGAAGACATATTTGGGGGATTATGGCTAAGAATGCTTATAAAAACCTAATTCCCTGAATTTAGACACTATTTAAGAAAACCATAAATGTTTTGATGACAGAAAGGTTTCCACCGCTTCAACTGAGGCGAATTGATTCCTCAGCTACTACAAAGAGCCACCTGTTGCCTCAAACCTTTCAAACAGAGGCCGAAGTTATTGATTCAGGAAATATCTGCCTCCAGCACTGCCAAGAAGTTAATTATGCCAAAGGAGTGTAATAGAAAATAGCTACAGAGTTGCTCCGGACGGAACATAGAGCCTCAAAGTCAAATAAAGCTCCTGCCGAGCTTTGATATTAATTGTAAAAAATTAATACAGTGATCCACCTGTACACTTCTCCATCGAACCCCTCAAGAGACCGAGAAGTCATTTAATCTGTATTAATGGTTCACGAGATATTTTTGTTAGTTCTCACCTCCTCATCTTCCTATAAGTACTTCTGCAAAAGATGAGAAGGTTGGTTGCTGTTTGATCACAAGTTGTAATATTGAAACTCTCTAAAAAAAATATACAAGTCTGTTGAAGTTGAAAATAATTTGGAGTCTTGGATGTCTTGATGATGTCGTTGCATGTCTGTTCCTGAGAAGGCTCTATCATTGGATCCATGAGCTTGGCTGTTGGTGAAGTGCTCTGAACTGTTAAATGTTTTTTCCCTTGTTTTCATTATGTTCCATAATTTCTTACTACAGTAGGCTGAAATTTTAGGCTAAGAAATGACTCCTGGAAGCACCTTAGACCTGTTCACCCTTCACTGTTTTATGTTTTCTTCTGCTGAAGTATTTTAGAGGCTTTAAACCTTCTCTTTAGTCTTCATGCTCGTTTATTTCCTTGATAGCTCAAATAGTTGGTTTCAGCGTGTTATGGTTCTCCCTGCTTGTCTGCCATCACTTGAAAGCCGTTATTGAAATCTCCCTTCGAAGTACCATTGTCTTAAGTTAACCAAAGAGGTCGGTTTTGATCTTATCCTTTGCCCCTGCTTAAACAGTTGTTTTGAAGGTCTTTATAGTTGCAAACACAGATGTTATTTAGGTGTTTCCTCTTCTATGAATGCAACTATCAGTGAATCTTTTATGTTTTCTAAATCCTTTAAAATAAGATCTTTGAGGAAATAGGGTGTTCCCCGAATCTTAGATTTCATTTTAGAAGTTTTCTTGAAATCATTATTTGCTTAAAGAATGTTTGTAGAATTTATGGTTAGCCTTGTCTATCAAATATCTCTTTATTGATAAGTCATGTTTCTCAAGTTCCCTTTGTTGAGAATTAAATTTCTTTTTCCAAATCATTAATGTCCATCTCATTCCAAAACAAAAGATCCTGTGGCCAAGTTAGATTTGCCCTTTGATATCCCATATCTCTTGAAGAGTTTGTCATGATCTTATTTTGACTCCATTGCCCAATGAACCAGATGTTTCCTCTTTCTGTCTATCTTTCTTAGACCTTTCATATTCTGCTGTATCAACTCAACCCAACCAAACAAACATCTGCACGTAATAACTAGTCTAAAATCCATAACCAAAGCAAACAAGATAAACCTTTGCAAACAAATATTTGAGAGATCCCTCTCTGATAACAGGAGGACTAGATCCTGGAACTCTAAATATTGGTTTTGATGTTGCCTTGTCTTTTGATTTGCCAAACTGTCAAAACACAGGATACCAACATAATGGCGATCATGGTGGGACCTGCTGAGAATTAGAGGTTTACAAAACTTTTTCTTCAACTTTAGGTCCAGTATAACATAAGTAACTTTCTTCAAGCACTGCCTAACATAATGGCAATCATGATAGGACTCTTTTGAATCAGTGACAAACTAAGTAACCCTTAGGATTCCTTTAAATCCTTATCAAACCTTGAAGGAACCAGTTACCAAGCCATAAGAGCAACTTTGTTTGTTTGAACACCTTAGCTAAGTGCAAAATCAAACTTAGAACACTCTCTTAACCTATAAAAACAAAATAAACTCAGAAAAACCCAAAATATTTCAAGTTTGGCTTCATAATAAACATGGTGGTGGACCATAAAACCTTTTACCTCCTTAGGAGCTAAAAAGCTTCCACCTGGCGACTCCATAATCCTGAGCAGACCTTAAAGACTCCATTGGAAAGAACCCTTACCATTATACAGATTCCTAATCCAGTTAGAGGATTGTAAGATCAAAATTTGTGTAAACAGATTAGTTAACCTCTCAAAGATTGTCATACTTGGTTGAACTTTTCCTGTCATTTGGATCTGAAATTACGGCATAGTGGCTTCTAGGAAGATTTATACTAGAGCCCATCCTGACCCCGATCCACCTGAGATAGTTGATGACCCAGAAAGTATCCTTTGGAAGTCTCCTAAGGTTAAATTTTCAACTGTTTTCAGATCACCCTTGAGAGCTAATTTAGTTCCTGAAAATATTTTAGCTCTACAACAATCACAAGTTGACTTAGTAAACCCATTTAGAACTAGGTCATTTGATGATATAATTCAGATAGATCCTGAGTCTTCACTTTCATCCCCGGAAACAAGTGAATATCCTGATAGAGAATCGACACCTCCTGATCCACATTTTCTTTTTAACCTAGGTGTCTCTCATCCAAAATCAGCTCAGCAATCTGCTACTGTTCCATCCACTTCTGTACACCATTCATCCACTGTTCAAACCAATCCACTCCAGCTAAAACCCCCCCTTGTAAATCCCCCCCTTGTTAATCCACCACTTGTTAATCCACCCCCACCACATATCATGGCAGCATGGTATGCTCCCTTAGCCCTTAATATACCACTAGTTAATCTTCCATAGGACTATCAGTCCAAAATTCCATTATATGATGCTAATAATGCTACAACTGCATCACAACATGTGGATAAGATGAATGACTATTTTGATCGAAATGAAATCGATGATGATTCTATCAAACTTAGACTGTTTGCTCAGAGCTTAGGGGGAGAAGTAAGAAAATGGTTTAAAGGTTTAGCCCCCCGTAGTATAAATGACCTCCAAGGCTTCCATCAAACATTTTTAAACAAGTGGGAAGTGAGAAAAAATCCTCTCCAAGTCCTTGCTGATTATAACAATCTCCATAGGAACCTTGGGGAAAGTGTACAAGCTTATTGTACCAGATTTAATAGCGTGTATAATGCACTTTCTCCTGAACTAAAACCTCCTCAGGGCTCGGCTTTAAACAAATTTCCTGAAGGGTTTGACCCAGACATGACATATTCACTCAAAGAAAGAGTTTTTGCAACTTTGAAAGATATGCAAAGAGGTGCCCTTTCTGTGGAAGTAAACTTAATAGAAAAGAGAGAAAGAATGAAAACTGAGAAGAGAGTATCTTTCAGAGAGGAATCCCCTCCCTCTACTTCAAGCTAAAAAATGGAGAGAATGTTGGAAGAAATGATGAAAGAGATGAGCATAATTAAGAAAGCACAAGAAAATCAAAGCCATACTGCACTTCAAAACAATCAAAACAGAAATAGAAATCAGAATTATAGAAAAGATAACAATCAGGATAAGAAAAAAGAAAGTGACCAACAAATCAGACCTCCCTTTCAACAGAACTATGTAGATCAATATGAGGAAGACAGGGAGTTGGAAAGGTTGGAAGAATCACATGTAAACTTGATTGGATCAGACAGTGGGGATGAGGTTTTCCTCACCGAGGAAGAACAAGGTTTCTTCTCAAATGATCAGAATACAAACACCTATGAATATTCTGATGACTATAGATTGGGTTTTGAAAATGCAATCATGGAGGTGCACAAACAGTATGATCTTAGGAGCAAGGGAAGTGTAGAGAATTCAAAAGATAAGAATACTAGCATTGTTGTCAAGAAGAACATGGAAAACCAGTCCAAAAAGACAGCAGAAAAACCCAACATTTCGGCCAAGAAAACAGACTCAAATAAAGACAAGGGAATCCAGCCAAATGTTGAAAAAAGTACCCCTAGCACTTCAGCTAGTAGTCCCAATAAAACCATCCCAATTACTATCCCAAACCAGGTTCAGCAAAGTAAAATTGCTGAAAGGAATTTAATTGAAAAAACAGATGTAAATATCAACAAGTCAATTATTCCTTTCAACCTTGAGGGAGAGATTGCCAAGATTAAGATTACCATCCCCCTAGCTGAACTAGTAACCCAAGATGTGTACAAAAACCAAGTTTTAAAAGCTTTAAACTTAGGAAGTGATACTAACACCTTAAACTTGACAGACGACAAACCTGAGCTGTTGTTTGGCCCAGAAGTTGAAGGAAAATATCAAGAAGGACCAGTCCCTCCCTTCTATGTCAATTTGAGCATACACGATAAAATTCTACACAATGCCATGTTAGATTCCGGAGCTTCACACAATCTAATGCCCAAAGTAGTAATGGAAAGCTTAGGCTTAGAAATTACTAAACCGTACAAATATTTGTATTCCTTTGACTCAAGTAGAGTCAAATGTTTGGGTTTAATCAAAGATTTATGTGTTAACTTAGCTCAGATCCCTGCCAAGAATCTAGTGATGGATATCGTTGTAGCTGACATTCCCCCTAAGTATGGCATGCTTTTATCAAGATCATGGGGAGCCAAACTTTAGGGAAGCCTTCAAATGGACATGTCTTATGCCACCATCCCTGTTTTCAACCAAAATAGAAGACTATACAGGGAAGCCCACATGAAGTATATGGTGAGTAACATGGACAAACCAAACAACACTCTGATCTATTCTATTCAATTAAGTTTAGATTCATTTATCTTGTATAACGAAGATGAAATTACTCAACCATGTAAAGAAAATATAGACCCACCCAATTTCACCTCGAATAAACTTCAAAACGTTGACGATCAACAACAACAAGAAAATGAGAAGGAGTCAAATATACTTTGGACAATAAATTTCGATGGATCCTATAATAAAACTAGTGCAGGGGTAGGTGTCTGGATTCAAAACACAAATCAGATTTTTTCATACAAATTAGACTTCCCATGCACTAACAATATTGTTGAGTATGAAGCACTTCTCCTAGGCTTACAACTGCTTAAAGAATTATAAGCCCAAAGGATATCCATTTTAGGGGATTTTGAGCTTATCATCAAACAAATCAAAGGAGAATACTCAGCCAAGAATCCAAAGCTTAGGGAATATCGAAATGCTGCCCTTGACCTGTTAAAAACTTTCGAAAAATATGAACTCATTTTTATCCCTAGAGCACAGAATCATCTAGCAAATGAACTTGCCTTCACTGCCAACAATTTCCAAGTACCTGAGATAAATGAACAACTCAGTATAAAGGTGAAACACAGACCTGCTGTGCCTGATAGTGAAGATCACTAGCAAGTGTTCGAATCTAAAAAACACATAGGTGATTTCTTAAAATCAGAAAATGATTTCAGCATACCAACACCAGAAGCTAGCCATGAAGAAAACTGCTTGTATATTGAACAAATCCCAGAGGCTGAAATGACATATCCTGCTGATATAAATCATTGCGAAAATCCTTTTGAAGCAGAGGTAGTGAACAATGAAGACCGAGAAGACTTGGAAGTCTTACAATGCAAAAATGATAAAATCCCAAGAGGTCTCACACCTTTAGAACACCTGTTTGATCTAAACGATGTAGCTAAAGAAACCAGAATGGAGCCTGTGGAGACAAATGTAGAATAACACAACATAGGTAGTCTCGCAGAACCCAAGATGATCAAGCTATCCAGCACCCTCCCAGCCCACATAAAATCACAGTACATAAATCTTTTCAAAGAATTTAAGGATGTGTTTGCTTGGGAATACAAAGACTTGAAATCATATGATACCAGCATCATCCAGCATAAAATTCCCTTGAAGGAAAATCAAAATCCTTTTAAGCAAAAACTAAGGAGAATAAATCCCCTTTTATTACCTTCGGTTAAGGCAGAAATTGAGAAAATGTACAACGCTGGGATCATAGTACCCATTAGATTTTCGGAATGGGTATCAAACTTAGTTTCTATTAGAAAGAAAACTGGGGAAATCAGGCTCTGTATTGACTTCAGAAATTTAAACAGAGCCTCTTTAAAAGACAATTGCCCTTTACCTAAGATGGACCATATACTTCAAAGGGTAGTTGGATCAAGAAGAATATCCCTATTAGATGGGTTCTCGGGTTACAATCAGGTGTTAGTTTTCCCAAGTGATCAAATCAAAACTGCTTTTACCACACCTTGGGGAACTTTTATGTATGTCAAAATGCCTTTCGGATTAATGAACGCAGGGGCCACCTTCCAAAGGGCCATGGACATAGCCTTCTCTGAAGATATTGGATATTTTATAATTATCTACCTTGATGACATAACTGTTTTCTCAAAAACTGATGAAGAACATTTGATTCACCTAAGGAAGGTTTTTGAGAAATGTAGGAAATTTGGCTTATCACTAAATCCCAAGAAGACCCTCTTTGGACTCCAAGAAGGGAATCTTCTTGGTCACATAATTTCAGAAGAGGGAATCAAAATAGACCCTACGAGGATAGATGGCATATTGCAAATCAGCCATCCTAGAAGCCTCAAAGAATTGCAATCTTTCATCGGAAAGATTAATTTTTTGAGAAGGTTTGTTCCCAACCTTGCTGAGCTATTGAAAAACATCACAAACATGCTTAAGAAAAATGTGGGTGTAAAATGGACTTTGCCAGCCAAACAATCATTCGAACTGGTCAAATAAGCTCTTACCCAAGCGCCAATACTGATTAGTCCTGATTTTACCAAAGACTTTTACATTTTTTCTTTTGCATCTGAACATACATTAGCTGCAGTTTTTCTTCAAAAGAATGATCTCGGACAAGAACAACCGATATCATTTTTTAGTAGGGCCCTAAGAGACGCTCCTCTCAATTATAACATTATGGAAAAACAAGCCTTAGCATTAGTAAAAGCATTAAAAGACTTTAGGGTTTATATTTTACACTCTCACATAATTGCTTTTGTTCCTCATGTTGTTGTCAAAGATATTCTAAGTCAAGACCCTGATGGTAAAAGGGGAAAATGGATTGCAACTATTCTTGAATATGACTTAGAAATTAGGCCCACGAAGCTTGTTAAGGGGCAAGGATTAGCAAAACTTATGGCCGAGTCCAACTTCCAAGCACTAGACATAAATATGGTGGATGTGTTGGAAGAAATGGAAGAATCTGACGCCCCTTTTATTGAGGAAACTTTCCTAAATTCCCCTTGGTATGCTGACATTGTTTATGTGCTTTTATATTTGAATACTCCTCCTTCTTTGTCTAAAACTAAAGCTAGATTTTTGAAACAGAAAGCTTTGAGTTTTTGCATTTTAGACGGAGTGTTATATTGGAAAAACGCTGTTGGAATTTTGCTTAAATGTTTACTTGAAGATGATGCAGGGAAGATCATGCACGAACTACATGATGGTGAATGTGGAGGACACCTCTACTGGAAGGCCACAGCAAACAAAATTCTCAGATCAGGTTACTATTGGCCTACACTTTTCCCAGATACTCAGAAGCTGGTTATGTCTTGCCATAAGTGTCAAATATTTGATGGCAAGAAAAAACTCCTTCCCTTACCCCTACATCCTATCAGAGTTGAGGCACCCTTTCAACAATGGGGGCTGGACTTCATTGGAGAAATTCATCCATCTTCCTCAGCTCAACATAAGTGGATCCTCACAGCCACTGACTTCTTCACCAAATGGATAGAAGCTATACCTACCAGGAATGCTAATGACTCTGTCATTATCAAGTTTCTTGAAACCCACATCCTATCCAGATTTGGTTGTCCCAAAAAAATCATAACAGAAAATGCTGCTGCTTTCAAATCCAAAAATATGGTTGATTTCTGTCACAAATACCATATAAGCTTGGGCCATTCCACTGCTTACTACCCCCAAGGAAATGGATTAGCTGAATCCTCCAACAAGAGTCTCATCAATATCATTAAAAAACTATTGGAAGAACATCAAAAATCATGGCACAGTAAGTTGGTTCATGCCTTATGGGCTGATAGACTAACTACAAAGAAATCAATAAATATGTCCCCCTATCAGTTAGTTTATGGCATGGATGCAATTTTTCCTACCTCATTAGGAGTTCCAGTCATAAAACTCCTTCAAGAAGTAAAGGTTGAGGAAAATGATATGCAGAGGAGGATCAACCAAACAATCCATTTGCAGCAGACTAGAGAAGAATTTTATGAGAGAACACAGTTAGTCCAAGAAAATATGAAGAAGCAATTTGATAAGAGGACTAAGGCAAACAAATTTCCAGGTTGGAAGTGTTGTTCTTAAGTGGGATTCACGGAGGGAAGAGAAGGGGAAACATGGCAAGTTTGAGAACTTGTGGAAAGGGCCATATATTATTCATGCTGGGAGGGGTCATAATACATTTTTCTTGAAAGAATTGAATGGATAAGACTTATATGGAGGTCCTGTCAATGGCAGGATGCTCAAGCATTACTTCTGCCAAGAGTCTTAAGTTTCAAAGCATTTTTGTCTCCATTGTAAATATCATAGTCTAACCATTGCATTCAAAAGTTATAAAACTTCAAAAAATACAAAAAACAATAGGAAAAAGGAAAAGAGGGCAGGTTGTCAAAACAAGAAAGGTATAGCCCCATACCAAAAAAGAAACAAATCTGAAAGTGTGCAAGCTTAAATGCCACTCCCGTAAAACACACTTCTAGTTAGTCAAACTGTTTAATCTTGACTAATTAGCTTTCAATTTTCTGCTGATAGGGTAGTGAATTTGATTTGCCAAACTGTTTAATCTTGGCTTATCGGTAGATAGATTAGGATAGAAATTAAAGGTTCAAACATGTTCAAAATCTGAACCAAAGTTTCCAAAGAGAGATGACTCAAAACTTTTTTATTTTTATGAGTCATAAAAGAGAAAAACTGGTTCTTATTTGCCCAAAATCTGAATCAGATATCAAGAAAGAGACAGCTCAAAACAAAATTAAAAACAGAGCTGTAAAGAAAAGAAGGCCATAATGAGAAACTTTCAGATCTTAAGCCTTCCATTTTGATTTAATTTTCTGCAAATAATAATCTATGTGTAGCTTGTTCTTATGCCATAGATCATAGCAAGTCAAACAGCTCAATCTTGACTTGACTATTTTTTAATTTTCTGTTATAGAATTTAGAGAATGAAAGTTTGTTGGATTGTGTAATCCCAACAGACAGTAGACTAGGTAGAAAAATATCTGAGCTCAACTGTTTAATTTGAGTTCAGGGAGAAATAAGGAGTAGAAGTAGATTATATTTCCTGCTTTCAAAATAATAAAATGTTGTGAATAGAGTTTGCCAATCCAAGTGCACTCTGATGAAGAAAAAATGCTAGATCTGTAGGATTGGGTAGGTAGCAAGCTTGTTGATAAAAGTCCATTGTTTTCATCGCTGCCAAATATGTTTTTAGAGAAGATCATTCAATCACAGAAGGGCAGCCCAATGGATGAGGCAACTAATCAGCCTCCCAGAAATCAAGTCTGAATTCTTGATGCCTTCAAGAAGGCACCATCCCCAAGTGGAGCCACTGTTAGCCACCTATAATATTTTGTTATACCAAAAGGTGGCTAAGATCTTTTTGAGCCTCCAAGGAACAAATTTTATCACTAAAAAATTATTGGCTCTTGAAGTCTCTTTAAGGCCTCATGCCTCTATCCAAAATCCTCATTTGCTGTCCCTTTTTATACTCAGAAAATTCTGCTGATTTCCTATAAAGAACTGCTGAAGAAACCATCATTTTCTTCCCCTTTTTTCTCCATATATTCCTCTACTTTTCATGAGTTTCTCCCTCTATCCGTAAAAATATTCCTGACATGGTTTGAAACTTCTTTTTTGAACTGTGCCGAAACCCCCAAATCCATTGAAAACCTTGAATTTTTTCATAAAAAACAAAGTTTTATTGCTATGGACCTAAGCCCCTTGGGCTAAGCCCTAAACCACTTCCTCACCATACGCTTTGGGTCTGGAACCACTTGCTAATACGATAAAGTGCTAATCGCATCGAAAAGAATCGAAGACGCAAGTCTTTGCCATACTCCAAAAGTTCCGATTGCGATTAGCCTTACTGCTTAAGACCCCCGATCATATTATTTTCATATAACCCTGAGCCTGCTCCCGGCGCTTAAAACATTGTAAATTTTCATTACTGTTCTGCTTTTTCCTTTATAAAACCCAAGAACCCGCTTATCCAAATTTTCAACTTAAAAGCTTGAAGTCACGTGTTAAATATAAAATGGTTAGATTAAAAAGACCGATCGCGCAATCATAATCGGGAAAATTTCAATGGGTTGATCGAAAAGACCAGGCCCGCAGTTTCGATTGCGATTAGGCCCTTATTTTATATAAAGCCCCGGGCCCATCAATTTTCACATATCCGAAGGCCCCGCAGGCGGGCGCCTATCCTTTGTATATATTTTATTTCCGCCCTGATCCATTAAACCTTCGTTTATATTAAAAACTTGGGGTTTTGATATGTTATAAGGATTTCTGCTGGTTCTTTCTAAAAACTAATCTCCACCGTTGATCGTAAGCCGATCAAACGGCCAGCACCCAATCACATCGAAGTTTTACATCGCATGCATTTATTTTTTTCCCCCAATTGTTGTTCCTCCGATTCACTCCCCGCCGTTGATCTAATCCTCGGATCCAACGGCTATCGCTTAATCGCCTCTCCCCTCCCGATTGCGCAATCGCACTGAAATTTTCAATCACATCCCCTTTTCTGCCACCTCCGATTGAGACCCTCCGATTAGATCTGGACCGTCCACGTGTCCAGATCGGACGGTCCAAAATCACTCCGACTTGTTCATCTCCCCGCTCTCCTTTTCGCCTCGTCTACGCAAATCTCCACCGTTGGTTGCCTTCATCCGAAGGCTACGCTCCTCCCCCGCCATCTCAAGCAGTTTAAACCTATTTCCGCAGGATTTCTTAACTATTTTTGTGTTTTGCAGGTGTTTTAATGGTTTTCCATTGTATAATGAAAGAAAGCCGAGGGTTGGGAAAGACGTTTCCTGCGCCTTCGAGCTGTTAAAGGGAACCATTCACATGGTTGGATTCAATGATTTGTCAATGTTTCATGAGCATTGATGCCGAAAAGCCCAGCGCGGCCCTGCACATTGACAAGACACTGCGTTTTTACGCGATTTTAAAAGAGTATAAGTTTTAAAGAACAGAGTGCGGAAGGACAGAAGATTGAAGACAAATTTGGGGGATTATGGCTAAGAATGCTTATAAAAACCTAATTCCCTGAATTTAGACACTATTCAAGAAAACCATAAATGTTTTGATGACAGAAAGGTTTCCACCGCTTCAACTGAGGCGAATTGATTCCTCAGCTACTACAAAGAGCCACATGTTGCCTCAAACCTTTCAAACAGAGGCCGAAGTTATTGATTCAGGAAATATCTGCCTCCAGCGCTGCCAAGAAGTTAATTCTGCCAAAGGAGTGTAATAAGAAAATAGCTGCAGAGTTGCTCCAGACAGAACATAGAGCCTCAAAGTCAAATAAAGCTCCCACCGAGCTTTGATATTAATTGTAAAACATTAATACAGTGATCCACCTGTACACTTCTCCATCGAACCCCTCAAGAGACCAAGAAGTCATTTAATCTGTATTAATGGTTCACGAGATATTTTTGTTAGTTCTCACCTCCTCATCTTCCTATAAGTAATTCTGCATAAGATGAGAAGGTTGGTTGCTGTTTGATCACAAGTTGTAATATTGAAACTCTCTAAAATAAATATACAAGTCTGTTGAAGTTGAAAATAATTTGGAGTCTTGGATGTCTTGATGATGCCGTTGCATGTCTGTTCCTGAGAAGGCTCTATCATTGGATCCATGAGCTTGGCTATTGGTGAAGTGCTCTGAACTGTTAAATGTTTTTCCCTTGTTTTCATTATGTTCCATAATTTCTTACTACAGTAGGCTGAAAGTTTTAGGCTAAGAAATGACTCCTGGAAGCACCTTAGACCTGTTCACCCTTCACTGTTTTATGTTTTCTTCTGCTGAAGTATTTTAGAGGCTTTAAAACTTCTCTTTAGTCTTCATGCTCGTTTATTTCCTTGATATCTCAAATAGTTGGTTTCAGCATGTTATGGTTCTCCCTGCTTGTCTGCCATCACTTGAAAGCCGTTATTGAAATCTCCCTTCGAAGTACCATTGTCTTAAGTTAACGAAAGAGGTCGGTTTTGATCTTACCCTTTGCCCCTGCTTAAACAGTTGTTTTGAAGGTCTTTATAGTTGCAAACACAGATGTTATTTAGGTGTTCCCTCTTCTATGAATGCAATTATCGGTGAATCTTTTATGTTTTCTAAATCCTTTAAAATAAGATCTTTGAGGAAATAGGGTGTTCCCCGAATCTTAGATTTCATTTTAGAAGTTGTCTTGAAATCATTATTTGCTTAAATAATGTTTGTAGAATTTATGGTTAGCCCTGTCTATCAAATATCTCTTTATTGATAAGTCATGTTTCTCAAGTTCCCTTTGTTGAGAATTAAATTTCTTTTTTCAAATCATTAATGTCCATCTCATTCCAAAACAAAGGATCCTGTGGCCAAGTTAGATTTTCCTTTGATATCCCATATCCCTTGAAGAGTTTGTCATGATCTTATTTTGACTCCATTGCCCAATGAACCAGATATTTCCTCTTTCTGTCTATCTTTCCTAGACTTTCCATATTCTGCTGTATCAACTCAACCCAACCTAACAAACATCTGCACGTAATAACTAGTCTAAAATCCATAACCAAAGAAAACAAGATAAACCTTTGCAAACAAATATTTGAGAGATCCCTCTCTGAGAACAGGAGGACTAGATCCTGGAACTCTAAAGATTGGTTCTGATGTTGCCTTGTCTTTTGATTTTCCAAACTGTCAAAACATAGGATACCAACACATTCTAAGACTACTCAAATATTAAGTTGAACATGAAAAGAAGGTGTAAATAAGTTTTAATGAAATTTTTTTAAAAGTACGCAGATGTATTAAGGCGGTTCACCCCCCTCTCAGTTTAACTAAGGGTTCAACAATTGGTATGAGAGCCGGTTCCCTTGGTGTAAGCCTAATAGCTTGAAGGAGACCTGGATGAGTCATGGACTATCAAAATGTACCTGTGATAAATACAACAAACTTTCCTGAATGGAGAGATAAGGTTAAAACAAGATTATTGACCTATGAACATGAGGTATGGAAGCTTGTTTGTGATGGTTACTGCACAGACTCCCCCACGGTGAAAGAACAACAGAGGAATGCCAAGTCAAAATGTGTGATGTATAACAGTCTTCATAACAAGGACCTTGAGTTGATAATGGATTTAACTTCAGCAAAATAAATCTGGGACAGACTGCATTTCATGCATGGAGTAGACACTGAGGATTGCATTGTCAAGAAGGAGAAGAGAATTAAGAAAAAGAGAAATTCATGTCAAAAAGAAGATGCTCAATCAAATGAGGTACCTGTTAGTGTTAATGGTAGTAAGAGCCATGAAGAAATTGCAGCTGAAGAAAAAGCCAAACTTGACACAGCCTTGACTGAAATAGGAAGATTGAAGCATGAAAACAAAGACCTGAAGACATTGGTGCAAATTTGTGATGAGAAAGAGTATGAAGATAAGAAAGAGATTGTTAGCCTGAAGACTCAACTTGAAGAAGCACGGAAAGTATTAGATACTCTGCTGCAACAAATGAGAGAGAAAAACCTGGAATGTGAAAAATTAGAAAAAGAAGTAGTGAGCTTGAGAAAGAAATTAGAAAAGGCCCAAAGAGACTTATTAATGAATACTCCTCAAATGAAAAGCGCTAAACAACTGGACCAAATTATAAATGCTCAAAGGTCTCCTCTCATAAAGACTGGGATAGGATATGAAGGCGAAACCAGTACGTCCAAGGCAGAAGATAACAAGAAAATCATTTTTGTAAAATCTATAAAGAACAGTGAAACAACTCAGAAAATTCCTACAGAAGTAGAAGCCAACAAGAACATGAGTTGTAGAGAAACAAATAGAATCAAGAAACAACATGAAAGAACAGAGAATGAGAAGATGAAACAATCAACTGCTAAAGGCTCATATGCTCCTAAGGATGAATTGATAAAATTCGGAAGATGTCAAAGGAGGTTCCTCCCTCCTATGAAAAATAACACATGTTTCTCTTGTCATAAATCAGGACATAATGCAGCATATTGTAAGACAAAGCCAATCCAGTCCAACCAACAAAGGATGCAGCAAAAGAGAGGAACCCCTCAAGCAAGCAAATGGACAAGACAATCTTTCACTAGGTACACAAATCATTTCCATGGCTATTGTTATGCATGCAATAATTTTGGACATAAAAATGTTGATTGTAAAATGTATTCAAGGAGAGGAACAAAATATTATACATCAGCTCAAATGCACCTTGGTCAAATAAGATGTTATGTATGCCTTAAGCGTGGTCACAAAGCAAAAGACTGTAAACTGGCATATATATTAAATAACTCCAGACATATGATGAAGTCCAATCTAATCAAACAAAACTATGAATTGGAAAGGAGTGAAGACATTATGATGAACCCCAATAGAGTATGGAAGAAAAAGAGAAAGGGGGAGCCTATTATCTCCATAACATAATGAATACATCCTAGTCTCAGGGGGAGCTACTCTAGGAAACAAAGAAAATATCCAACCAGTGATAAATATGAAGCAACATCCCAGGGGGAGAGCAGTTCATATGTAGTCCCCAAAAAAATTAGTCTAAGAAGAGCTCCATGAAATGAGAACAACTATGAGATCAGGAAGTGAAAGGAAATTCCTCTAACAGAGAAATATAGAGGAAGAATATTATCTGATGTTTTAATTAGCTGACAGATTGATGAAAGAAGAGAAGGCAACAAGAAGCCATGGTAATAGAAAGAAAACATCAGCACCTTAAATGATGATCACATTGTGCATCATATTGCTAGAATTGACAATGAATCACATTAAGAAGAATGAGTAAGAAAATTTCCTGTCATCATTAATATCATTACATCACTCCACTATGAAAAGTCCCCTTGGAGGAGTATAGTCAAGTAAGTGATAAATTTCTGAGTGATCTGCCCATGAAGAGTCCTAGGAAAGAAATTGAAGATGTCTTCCCTAATATCACTATGTTAGAACAGTTGAATTGTATGTAAAGCAGCAATGGTTCTAGAGCAGTCCTAGAAAAGAAAATGCTGTGACTTCCTCTGAAAAAAATGACAGAAAAAGAAAAAGATTAATGAGGCCAAGATTAGATTCAGTATATTGATGATTTTTGTTGAAAACAGTGGAGAGCTCAATAATAGAATTTATGAAGGATGTCTTAATTATGGGTAAATGTGCAAGTTGAAGTAAAATCTCTGCATGGTTTATCAAAGTAATATCAATTGGTGTTTAGGTACAATCAACATGCTTATCAATAGATTACCAAGCATTATTAGTGGAGCAGTAGTATGATACAGGTCCACAGGATCAAAGAACTATGGCAAAAGAACGCCAAGGCCTCTTTCTTAAGATCAGTTACAAAACAGTATGAAGTCTGTTTGCTGAGTTTTCAATTAAACATCTTGAATAGGCTTGTGTGGAAGTTCATTCTAATAGAACAGTCTAATTATTTGAAGAATAAAGGACTAGCTGTGATTACCATCTAAAGTTCAAAAGTAAAAAAAAAAAAAAAGAAAAAAAAAAAAAAGAAGAAGAAGAAAAAAAAAATCATCTAAGTCCTACTTCAGCACAAAGGATTTACTAGTAATCCACCTTTAAAGAGAGATTTATTATTGACATACATACCCATTGTGTCATAAATAAAACTGCCTGGTTGATAAGTGAAACTGACCAATACATTGAAGGGTTTGTTTTGAAAACACATTGTACAAGAAGGAAAGTCAGTTGGCCTCTAATATTGAAAGATATTGCCTATTCTTACAGTAAGCTGTAAGCTCTGGTTTGATTCATTGTTCACAACAGCAACAAGGACCTTTCGGTCTTTAAGTGTATTATCCCTGTCAGCAGTCTAGCACAGAATACAAACAACAGGTAATACAGGTGAACCACAGCAACAAAATATATATTGGCATCATAACAACTGGACAGATGTTGTCTACAGATGTGTATTGCAGAAGAAGACTTATCTCATCTACAGTCTTTCTAAATAGAAATGTATTGGTGCACTACATCATATATAGACTGAAGTATAGTTGAAGCAAGCCTGATATGTCACTTGCAGTATTCACAATCTTTAAGTCTTGATCCAATAATGCATCTCTTATTATACAAGACTAATTATATATGGCTGTCATCACCTACTCTCTATACAAGTGCAAGGAGTCTATGCTTCAGAATGGTATCGACTTAATGTGTATAAACAAGTTCAATAATCCCCAAAAGTGTTCTCTCAACAACTCTTTTACACCAGTTTGGAGCAGCAGGGTACAAAGTCAGAAGAAGAAGGCCTAAACACATCTCAGAGAGAGGAAATGCAGAGATAGAATTTACACTCAGAAGATGTGCAACCCTTTTCCATTGATGTCAAAGAGGGAGGAAAAGCAGGAAATAGTAGAAAGGGACTTCTAAAAGAAACTAGGTAGAGGAAAACTTGGAAAAAGCATTGGATTATTGGTGGATGAGTTGCCATCATTGCCAAAGGGGGATATTGTTGGAAATGTTGTCATTGAGGGCAAAGGAGATGGCAAAGGAGGAACACCTGAAACATCAACAAAGCAAAGAAGTAGCAGAGGCAGCAAAGAAACAGACAAGAAGTAGAGGTAGCAGAGAGAGCATAAGACAAGTAGCAGAGGCAACAAAGAGAGTAACAGAGATAGCAAAGAAGCAAAGAGAAGCAAGAAGCGCGAAGGAGACAGAAGGAAGAAGACGATTGAAATGTAACAGTCAAATAGCAGGGTTGTAGCAGAGCGGAAGCAACGGAAGAGACAGAGAAAGGAGCACAAAGAAACTAAGGCAACAGATATGATAGAAAGGAAGAGATGAAACGGTTGAGCAGTAGAGGCAGAGGTCAAGCAGCAGAAGTAGAAAGGCAAAGGCAGAGGCAGAGGCAGAGCCGTTATCGCAGAAAGGCAGAGGCAGAGGTAGAACCGTTATTCCGAGAATCACTACCCCAGTTGGTAGATACAATAAACAAAATTCCGAGAATCTTAACCCAAGCGGAAAAGTATATATATAAATCTTATTCCAAGAATCATTACCCAAGCTGGAGGATATATATATATATATATATATAATTCCGAGAATTGTGACCCAAGCTGAAGGATATATATATAAACCTTATTCCGAGAATCATTACCCCAGCCAGAGGATATATATAAGGTTCTGTGCAATATTAAATGACTAAAGGTCCCATTGTTCTATTTTTAAAACAAACAAAGTAATGTAAGGTGGGACCCGTATGAATCACATCGGAGAATATAAGGGCAACGAAGTAGGTTAACAATAGGTTGTGATTGCGATTGAAGTTCCAGACCCGATGAGTCTATAAGTTATGATTTTATATATTTGAATTCCATCCTAATCGCATCGGGGCATCGGAGTATAGGCATATCGGAACATCCAACCAAAACTTGCGATTGCAATTGAAGCCCGGACCCGATGGGCTTATAAACTATGATTAACATGTATTTGAATTCCAGACTAATCGCATTGGAAAAATAAAGTGAATAGTCGTTCATCGCATCGGAACAAGCCAAGATTGCGATTGCGATGAAGTCCTGGACCCGATGGGCTTATAAGATGTGATTCATATATGGTTGAGTTCCGGCTTAAAAGTGATTCATCGCATCGGAGTAAAACAGAACAACGGATCATTGAACCATGAGATTGCGATGGTGCGATTTAATTGCAACCGTCCATTCCCAATGAACGACAGCCGTTGGATCTTAAAGGAAGTTAGAGTGGGTCCTACTGGAATTCAAACTCGAAAATAAGGATTTCCTTTGTTAAAGAGCATCAATAGATAAAATATAAATATAACATAAAACATTGAAATGCCGAAGCATGGTCTAGTGGGACCCTCGCTCATTGCATCGACGGAAATCAGACGACCAAAAGCACAAGAGGATCTCTAAAGTTTGCGATTGCGATTGGAAAGTAAAATAAGGCGGAATGTCTTTGTAGTGTGGGCTCCATGTAAAGGAAAAGGTCTAATGTATGTTTACACCAAGATTTTAAGCCAAAGTTGATGAAAAAAGGGGTAAGGCGGAGAGTATATACGAACCAATATAAGTGTATATATATATATATATATATATATATATATATATATATATATATATATATATATATATATATATATATATATGTAGATATATATCTATGCAGTGTGGGACCATCGCATCGACACAAAGGCTGAGCAGTGGAACATATCAATGAAGTTTGCGATTGCGATCAATCGCATCGGAACAATCGCAAAGGGTGTAATTGCAATTGGAAATCATCAGAGGAGACTCATCGCATCAGAGCACAAAACAAAGTTCGGATGGTGAGCCCGAAAGGGCATTTTATATGTTAAACATGCTTTTACTACTATGCCAAGAGTTGATTTAAGTTGTTTTAAAAAGGCAGTTTGTATGTTAAAACTTATTATAATTATGTCGAGAGCTTAAGTTGTGTTATATATAAAAGACACTGATTAGAGATACATAATAGTTACACCATGGCAGAGCACATATTAAAACGCCTTATTATTACTGTGCCGAGAATTAATTAGCATAATATAAAAGTGCAGTTACATATGTATGGCATACAACAGTTAGACTGCGACAGTGAACAAGGATACAAACAGAGCCAAAAGGAACAAAGACAAAGTCAAAGAAAAGACAAATGCGCAGTGAGCCAAGAGGCTGAATGAGTGAGTTGGAGTTTTCATTATATGTGAATGTAAATATTGTAATTGAATTTTTTATTGTTTGTGATGCACTGGCAAGTCTCCGAAAGAGAAAAAATTCCCACTGTAGTGTTAAATTGGTACCTACAGTTATATTTTCTGAATGAGCGGATAAAAGAGATGAGAAGGCATAAGGAAAAGAGACATGGCTGTCCATTTCGAATTCCCAGTAGAATACAAACAACCATGAAGCTCTTTTGTATAAAACAGGGTAATATCCAAAGGAAGAATGTTGACAAAAACAGAGTGAGAGAAGAAGAGAGTGTGCAGTAGAACTGAAGAGAGTTGAAGAAAATAAGAAAGCTGCAAGAGGTGAGAGAGAGTGAGCATAGAGAATGCTGAGTATGGAATTGAGGCAGAGAAGAGAAGAAGAAGGAGGAGCAGAAAAAGATGTTGTGAAAAGTTAGAGAATGCAGAAATGAAGCAGTGAAGATGATACAGAACATAGTTGATATCCAAGGTAAATCAGCAAGTGTTTTCATTTTGAATGAGTAAGGAAGTTGGAGCTTCCCTATCAAGTTGTAGCTTGATAGATGTCAGTTGTAGCTGACTGAGGTTGGAGCCTCTTGTAGGTTGCTGCCTGCAGAAAATAGATGGGAGTTGGTGCTTCCACATCAAGTTGTAGCTTGATAAAATGTCAGTTGTAGCTGACTGAGGTTGGAGTCTCCTGTAGGTTGGTGCCTGCAGAAAATTGATGGGAGTTGGAGCTTCCTTGCAAGTTGTAGCTTGCAGAATTGAGGTAGGAGCTTCCTGTAGGTTGGTGCCTATAGAAAATCAGTGGTGAGAGGGAGTTGGAGCTTGCCTTTGCATCACAACAATAATAAGATGTGGTTTTCTTCATTTATGGGTTTGCACTTATATCTGATGTCTCTGTGCATGATGTTTATGTGTTGATATGGTTTATCTCATCTGCTCAATACTTGCTGCTCTCATATTAAATCTACTGTTACATTATATTAATACTTGCTGCTGACATTCTAAGAATACTCACATATTAAGTTGAACATGAAATGAAGGTGTAAATAAGTTTTAATAAAAAAATTTTAAAATTCCATGAATGTGTTAAACTGATTCACCCCTCCCCCCCCCTCTCCGTTTAACTAAGGGTTCAATAAGAGAGAGCATAAGACAAGTGGTACGGTAGGAAGCAGAGATCCATGGCACTCAGTTCAGCAGAGGCCGAGTATATGGCAGCGAGTTTGGCTTCATGCGAGGCTATATTGATGAGGAAGATCCTAGTCGGGTTGTTCAGTTCACACTTATATCCTACTGTGATATATTGTGATAATCATATTTGCATCAAACTCTTGGTTAATCCAGTATTCGATGATAGATCTAAACACATTGACATATAATATCATCATATCAGAGATTGTGTGCAGCGAAAGATCATGTTACTTTCATAGATTCCCACGAAGGATCAGGATGCTAATATCTTGACGAATGTGCTCACCAGGAGCAAATTCAAATACCACAGGGGCAGGATCGGGGTGGCACATAATCCCTATCTTGTTGAGAGGGAGTGTTGAGATTGCAACAAGATGATGAGCTTAGTGAAAAGAGTCGCCTACTGAAGTGGGGTCCGGTGCTATTTTGGTGTCTATTTTTAGACATGTTGATCATATTCTATGAGCTGCAGGATGCTATTTGTGGATGGTTGGTCAAGTTGGAAAAATAGATGGACTTCTATTTTTAGACATATTGGGCGGAATCTATTTTTAGATTGCCAGTCTAAAAACAGATATGTCGAATATTATTAGCTCTTAATAATATTTGGACTCTAAACATTATCTTATTCTCTTGGAGCACTTCAGTTAAGTGCACAGATGTGGCACAGGAGCTGACAGAAGGAATTACGCTATTCCTGAGGGTTAAGTGGAGCTATTGCATGGATACTTCAATTAGAACTCATGTGATAGAGTTTGGTGGAGTTGATTGAGGAAGTTAGTGGAGTTGTATTCAGTTTAACTAATCTAAACATAGTTGAGCTATTTGTATCTAGTTTAACTGATTGATACAATTAGTGAGAGGTGTGAATTAATTATTAATTAATTCACTAATTATAAACTCATTAATCAACTAAAGAATACATCAAGCAACTATAGTAGCATGGGACAAATAAAGGGACCAAGAGGTAGAAAGAGCAAAGCAGACTATCGCTATGACTATACGTTAATGGCCGATTTGCACACATGCGAAGGAGATTCAGTCGAGGATTGCGTGAGAAAGGCTGGACTCAATCGGTTCATTCGCATACTCTCAAGCAGTTGATTGCGTAGTAGCGGATGTGCTAGTGTGGTAGATTTGCATGGATTTACAAATCGACCGTATTTAGGTACGGGTGGTGAAATTGGAGATTGTATCAGAGCGTGAGAGCTTTGTATGATGATTGTTATATGATTCTATGACATAATATATTGCATAGTTGGGGGTTTTCACGTAGATTTCGTATAAATGCAACACTGTGGTTCATATGCAAAAAGTGTGTGAATGTTTATGGTTTTAATGTGCGCATGCAATTGATTTTATTTCCGCAATTAATGATCAATGGTAGAAGAGATTCTGTATTGTGCATGAAGTCAAATAGTGTGTGATCAGGAGAATCTCAGATGTATAACATATCAGTTATATGATTTTCTACACTTTTTAGGGAACATTTTTTACAACGATCATTTCAATTTATACATTCATTCATATTACTCAAGATGACAATTGAATGGAAGACTTATTGGCTAATCAAGCAATTGATTGACATATTAATCATTCAATACATAAAAAAATATATCAAATACATCATTCATTATCATACATTTGAGTCATCACATCATATAAATCACTTCGGTTCATGTCTATCATCAAAAAATATTATAGTCATCTGATCATATCTATAATCTACTCCTGAGGTCCTTGCCCAAAATTCGTGTTCCTATAGAACACAATGGCAGTCACTACACGGTGGAATAACCACACCCAGTCTCGTGGTACTCCTACCACTTGCCTCTGGATAACCTCCGGTAGGTTTTTGATAGTGGCCATAGGCACTTGGTGAGTCAAAATCTCCAATTTTCTCTGTACTGCATGGAGTGTCCTACCAGGGTCTTCAACATCTACCTCACCTCTATGGTGCTTATGCCTTGGGTATCACTCTTGCCTGACTGGTCCCATGTCTACATCATGATCATCATAATTTTGTAAGTCATTTAATCCAATAATTTTTTTTTTCATTTTCATATTTTGAAAAAATCATAAAAAAATCATATAAAAAAAATGCAATCTCACTGATTGCACCCCATGCTGCACCAGGTGGTAGGACTAGATTTGGATCTACACAAAAGTCCATCCCAGCATAGGGATAATATTCCACTGCGATGACTTGTTCTTCCCACCATTGGAATAACTCATCATCCCAAGTGGTCTGGTGAACTTCACTTCCCCCTAATTGCTTCATCAGATCTGCCCATCGAGCTATTCTTAGATATCTCGGGAACTGATTGTTGAGATGACCTTGGGACGAAGCCCTGGGACTCTCTTGAAGAATAATGTCAGTAAGATTGTACCATACCCAAAGTGGTTAGTATTTTCTTTTCAGATTGAAGTCAATTTCTTTTTCATAGTGCTCAACAAGGTTGTGCACCAGTCAAAGAGATGAATCAAACATTCCACTACTGTGCTCATTTGTGTCCATGAAGCTTGATGCAAAGAAGCTGATATTGCTACTTTGTCAATGGTAAAGAGAAGGATCTGCATATATAAATCCTTCAGATCTCTGATAGGAATCTTTATTCCTACCTTTTTTGCATCTTCTACGCAATATATTTGGACATAATCCTCTACGGTAAGCCCTCCAACAGGCTTTCCATGCAAGTCTACTAGGTCTTCCCTTTGAGAGAGTCCAGTAATGAAGTATATATCTTCCACTTCTATGTGTAGTGGAATCTCATAAATTATGAAACAATCTTCTTCCCCTTCCCAATTATCAACCAACATTTGAAGCAAACAAACATTGCTTTTCATATTGGGCATTTTGAAATATTTTAGAAATCCACAATTCTAGATAATATCTAAGGAAGTTTGATCCTCCATCACTTCATTGTCAATTGTACTATGCTCATGCTCTCTCCAGTTGATGAACATCCTAGGAAAAGTCATTAAATGACTGATTAGATACAAGTTTTAAATTTTCTCTCTACGCATACGCAACCTCATTTGTACACAGTCGCGTATCATACGTAGGTTCATCCACACAAACCCGCATATGCACAGAGGGTTTCAACAAAAAATACATTTTCTACGATCCAAATTCCAAAATTTTTCTTCAAATAGGAACGAAATTGATGAAAAAGATGATTTTAGTGCTTACTTGACTGATTTTGCACATTTGATGGCTGATTGCTCTGTATTTGAGAAGAGGAATTTTTTCCCCAAAGCTCTTTCTCCACTTCTGCAATGTGAAATGATCAAAATGTGAGCCAAATTGTGTATTTATGCCCATAATTTGAAAATATTTTACAAATTTTACCTGTGCTTTTTTTTTGAATTTGACTAAGGTTATATAACTGTCTGGCTTGTAAGTGTTGGGCAAGGTATTGTTTCAGGTACATTTTGCTGAATTCGAGATTGTCCTAGTTTTTCTTTGGATCCATGACCGCTAACCTGTCATGGAAGGTATTTGATTTCGAACTGGCATATAGGTTAGGGAGTTCAATTTCCATTGAATATTTTCATACTAGCCTCGATTATAATCACTTGCCATAGGGTCAATCCCATCATGTCATGATTATTTAACCCATTTAACTCGCTGATTTTTTGTAATCATGACTTGGTGGCAGAGCCTTCCTTTACATGGGCTTGCTAGTTAGTCATTCGCTAGCATTTATCGCCCATGCTGCAATTTAGGTAGGCTCGGGTGTCCTCTTTAGTCCTACCATGTCTTATGTGTTGAAGCTTCATTCTTCTCCTTCTTCGGTATCATTTTTCTGGCCGTTTACCCTAGAGGCTCCCTTATGTTGTCGAGTTGCATTACTGTATTGCATATTGACTACTTGTTTATCTTGGCCTTTAGCCGAATTCATTTGGACTCATGTTTAAGCCATATTTTGACCATGTATTTCTATACAAGTTAGCCATGCAATCACTTAGCTTCTGCTTCCTGACACCTTTACCCATTACTGGAACATTCCTTTCTATGTCACTGACCAGTTTTCACCACCTTGCATTGAGCATAGGATTGTTCCTATCCCAGGAACTAGTGTATCTGTTTCACGACACTCATTCTATCCATTGTACTATAGCATTATTTTATTCTTTTTTCAGGCTTTGAATATGAAAAATAAAAAAAATTAAATATTCTGAAAAAGAGAGGGAACTGGATATTACTTCCATACTTGATGGTAGCTACAATGTCAGTTGTGTTGCTCTTGAAAAAAGTAAAAAAGAAAGAAAAGCTAAGTCTTTTCTCCATTTGGGATGGTTTTACTTTTTAACTTAGGAGAAGCCATAACCTTGTTTCATGAGTTAGTTCCCCCCTGGTTGGTTATCTCTTCCAATCATATGGAGGGTTTGTTTATGCTTCCTCCATGAAAAACTTATACAAAGTTATCATTTGCTTCCATAAGTCAACATAAGTCGTGCTTTTGTTCAAGGGAAGTTAACCTGAGCCAACCTTCTGTGGTGTCTCTTGACTCATTTTTCACTCAACCTTCCCAGTCTTGTCGGTATCTTGTTTTATCACATCAGATATTTGGTCCTTTACTCGTGTTGTTTTGAGAAGGTCTCCATTGAATTCTTGCTGGCGGGTTTGTCTCTTATCGACTACGAAATATTTCTCTAAGAGTAAACCTAGAGCTACGCCATGGCCCTATTTACATCATTTATAGGTGACCTTGTGCTCAACATTTGATCATCATCATGGGTCTTTGAATTAGTGGTTTCCCTTGTGTTTGACATCAAATTAAAAAATCACACCTGGGATTTGTGAAATACCTTGATTTCCATTTGACCCTATCAGTGGATATATTGCCTCTTTGTCAGCTTTCATTATTGGTTGGTTCAGAGGGTTTTTGCCATGCACTAGCTTCATCTTGTGCATGCCAGAAACGTACTTCGGGTTGGTTACTTCACTTTACTTTGTTCAATTCCTTCCAAATCTTGGCCTGTGGGTTACACTCGTGCTCGACTGATGTGGGATGTCTTAATGCCTTGCTTCCAGCAGATATTTTCCCATCGACTCTAACTCATTGCTATGAGAATAAGGTCTAGAGTCCTTTTGTCAGTACCTTAGGGTTTTCCGTCATCAGTGGCAAACTCTTCACTATAAATAATGAGGATACATCATTGCCTCCAGATTGGTAGATTATTTCAAGTGTTCGACTTCAACTCATTCATTCACACTTGCTATATTGTACTGGGGAACCTTGACACTCATTATCATTATCGGTGGGTTGTCTCATGTTTTTTAACAATATACATCAATGACCGGCAATCAAACAATTTATCTCATGGTAAACTTCAACTCATTTATTCCCATCATGTAGAATTGTGCCATGTTGATTGGTGAATGCCTCGGGTTTGCATCAAAATGATTTGGTTCACTTTGACAACTCCTTCAGTTTTCTACCAGTGACACCATCCACCCTTATATGTTGCAATTTCATCACAACAACATCTTATATGTTGGCTCCCGAGTTGCATGTTGTACCATTTTTCCACCACTTATGATTTGGTACTTGGAAATTTAGTTGTGACTTTTTGTGATCAGATATCTGTTGCAGCATCATTGATCATTCTTCTGTATGTGACACTTTGACTTGATTTTGACTTATATTTCCGAACAATGATTAGATGATTCACTATATACTTTACATTTCATCTATACTTGTATACATATTGGATCTACTCTATACTTCATATGCGGACATGCTTTTTCTTTCATTGAGCATGGGTATGCCTGCCTCAGACATGAGCTATCGTTTTGCTCTCTCTCACTGGTTTTTTGTAGGCTAAAATCTGGTGAAGTCCTCTCTAGTCCTCGCATGGTTCTTTCTATACACATAATACATTTTAGCCATCATGTACCCCTTCTGACCTCATATATAAGGGGGCATCTTTTATAGCATCATTTATCACCAACATATAGTTGATGATTTATACATTGGCCTTAGGCAACCCTTCCCTTCCGACTTGGACATATTTCTCAAAAAACAGTTTCTTAATACCCATACGTGACTCTGCCTAGAATTTTCCACGTATACACGTGAGTCCATACATAGAGAACCGCGTATGCCTTTTTAAACATTAAAAAAGATATAATTTCCCTATTTTAGAGGAGGGGTTTACTGTTGTTCCTGTAAATTAACTACCATAGCCCATGGTTTAATTGTTCCCAACTGCAAAAAATAATTTGAGGGAGCATAAAAGCCCCTCAAGGGAATGACCTAAGAGAGGAAGAGAGAGAAAAATATAGATATTATATGTTGTTGGAGCCCTATCCAAGTCTGATATATTCCCTATGCCTCTCGCAGTTCCTAGATATGTTCAAGAAACCCTTGTTTCCTTGAGATGCTCACTCACCCTATGTGACATCCATTGTGCACTATTCTTGGAGTAAATATTGAGAGGCTATGGCTAGATAGATCCAGAGGACGGTATGCTCGAAGGTCGTGGAAGATTTCAAGTGATCTCTCCGTAATTGTTTACTTTACATGTCATTAATAACAGAAGTGCCATCTTGTTCCTGATGTTTACATGTCAATAATATTTTATACATAGTAATGATCTTAAATTGTTCATTTAACATTGTTTTTATGAGATTATTCATACTTTTCACCAACATCTAGAACATATATATGTTGTACAACTAGGATTTTTGTTCGTTCTTTATTGATTTATAGATTTCAGAGCACAAAGAGTTGCAGGGGGTTTTCATTGCGCAAGATCCACTACAATCGAAGGATACCTGGGTAAGGTCTGCAACCTGTAGTTTCTAGTTTAAAGCATAGAGTTTGGTTAAGTGATTCCTTCTTGTAATGACATGCCCCTGATCTATGAAGGTTTATCAACCCAAGACCTTTGGGGTAACAGTTCCCGAAACAACTTCTTTATTTTGTGAATCTTTTTGTAATAAAACAACAACAATAGTATCTTGAGAGGAAAATTAGAAGATATAGAAAGGTTTTGAGTATTCAAGGCTTACCAACTGAGGTGCTTCAATGATAGCTTGTTTGATCAAATCAAATGAATTTCTGGCTTCAAATGTCCACTTGAATTCTTTGTCCTTCTTCAGAATGCAAGTAATATGTTTCACTACTTCAACAAAATTTTGAATGAACCTTATTAAAAATTTGATCTTACCAAGGAAATATTGGATCTCTTTCTTCGATCTTGGAAGTGTTAATCTCTGAATTGCAATCACTCTTTTGGTATCAATTTTCACTCCATCTTTATAAACTATGTGACCCAACATCTTACCTTATTTTAGGGAAAAATGAGACTTCTTTGGACTCAATGATATACCATATTTTATTCATTTGAAAAATACTTGTCTCAAGTGCTGAAGGTGTTCTTGATCTAAAGATGAAAAACCAGTAATATCATCTAAATAGATGACCACAAATTTATCTTTTTCTCTAATGAATGAAAAGTCCATAGCACGCTGAAAAGCAACTCCAACATTCATAAGCCCAAATGACATCTTTTCATACATAAATATTCCCCAGGGAGTAGTGAATGTTGTCTTCTCTCGGTCTTCTGGCCAAACAGAAACTTTATTGTACCCGGAGAACCCATCTAACATGATCATTCTATCTGACCCGGTTACCCTTTGAAGCATATGCTCCATCTTTGGCAATGGATAATTATCTTTCTTGGAGCATTTGTTAAGATTTCTGAAATATACACATAGTCTGACTTCACCACACTTCCTTCTTACTTGAAGTAGATAAGAAACCCAATCTAAGTATCTCAATGGAATGATGATTTTGGAATCCAAAAGCTTCTTCTCTTCCTTCTCCATCACTGGTAGCAATAGTGGATCTATTTGTCTTAATTTATGCTAGAATGGCTTAGTACCATCCTTCAATGGTATCTTATGCTCAATGATATTTGTATCATATGTTTTAATATCCTCATATTTCCAAGAAAAAACATCAAGAAATTAAAAAAAAACTTGTGATATTCAATCTTTCTTTATTTTGATAAAGCTTTTGACAACTTAACAGACCTCGGCTCCTTTTCTGTGCCCAAATTGAAATCTTCCAATTCTGCCTATCTTTTAGCTAAATTTGGTTTGACTCAAACATCATTGTGATCAAAGAGTTTATCAATTGGGATTAATCCCTTAGGAATGTGATTTGTAGGTAGCTAAATGATAGGATGATCAACAATCTATTTTTTCAGATTTTTGGTATCTTACAATTCAACATCATTCTACATGAGATCTTCATCTTGATCAATGTTTAGGACAAAAAATTATACAGCAGCTTCAATGAATCTTATAATCTCTCGATCATCCTCAAAAAATTTCCAATGCTTGACATTATCAGGAATTTTAGGTCTGGACCTAACTTCCACTTCATATTTCAGCTTTATAGGTATTGGAATCTTGAATGAGCTTGCTGAAATAGAAAGTGAATCAGCCAAAATTTTACTTTCTCTTGGGAAAAAATATATGTTAAAGGCTAGGAAAAATTCTTCTATAATGCTCCATACCGCATTCCGGTAATCGCTGAGTCTAGGATACTTAGTTTGATAAAAATTTATGATTTGCTAAATAATAAGTTTAACATCTCTAAAAATAGAAATTTTAGAAATATTCACGTCCTTTGCTATTTTTAAACCAATCAACAAAGCTTCATATTCAACTACATTTTTAGTTTCTTTGAATTCAAGTTTAAATTAGAAAATGGATCTCTCTTTCAAAGGGGAAATGATAACTATTCCTACATTACCTCCTTCTTTAGAACATGAGCCATCAAAATACATTTGTCATAACTTAGAACCCTCATGACTATTCTGTTTTTCAGCAAGCTTCAAAATCTGAATTTTTTTTGCAAATATGAAAGAATTATCCATATGTAAAATGCTTGAATGAACATCAGTTGTTATAGAATAAATTGGATGATTAGTGGGGTCTTTGTTGTCACTAATTATATATGCTAGATGAGCTTCTATATAAATTCTTCTTTGTTATCCTTCAAAAACAGGGACAGTAGCATAAGTGAAATCCATTTGCAAAGTTCCTCCCAACCTTCTAATACATGACCTAGAAAGTAACATGTCAAATATAGGAGGAATGCCAGCTACAAAAATATCCATCACCATCCCTCTCATGGGTAACTGAAAAAGGCTTACTGCAATATCTTTGATGACACCAAGGCATTGGACTTTCCAAGAATCAAAGGAGTAGAGATCTTGGTATTCTCTAGTTACTTCAAGACCTAGTTCATCCATGACTACCTTTGGCATTAAATTATGCGAGGCTCCAGAATCCATTATGCAATTAGGAAATATATTATCATGAATATGCAGAGATAGATAAAAGGGAGAAGTAGAGTCATCTTTGTCTTCTACCAATGGACCTAAAATAAGGGTGGGCTTGTCATCTTGAAGGTTAAAAAAATTAGAAGCTACTTCGATAGGTGGAAGCTGAAGAGCTTTCATAAAATTATTTTTGAGATTATCATTTTTTTTGAGATCTACAATAGGAACATGAATATTTATCTTTTGTATATCCTTCTCAAAATTGAAAACAGGGGGCAGTTTGTGAGCAATTTTTACCTTAAGTAAAGAAGGGTTAACTGCTACCAGAATTTTTGGTCTGCTTGGTTTGACTACTTGATTTTTTTCTGGAATTTAGTTGCATCCTTATTATTCTTGGGCTATGAAACATGATTTGGATCATCATCAATATTTTTTATCTGATATTTTATCTTCTTTGATGATCAGGTGCAATCATGGAATGATCAGAACTCACTTCACTATTCTGAGTATATGACATGAAATCTTCGTACTCTCCTTGTGTAAGATTAATAGACTCTTATTCATCTCTTAGAAAATTGATATCAGTACCTTTCTCCAACCTTTCAGCTTCCTCTTCATCTTCAAATATATCATTCTGCAAAGGGCGCTACACTTTTCGATCATCAACATATCTTCTTTCTCGCTACAAAATTTGAGGAGCACTAGGTCTTCTAAACTGCTGCCTATTAGGTTGATCAAATGAAAAATTTCTAGTAGTAGATGGTATTGCTTCCATCTTGAGCTTGGAAATATCAATGGTCAATGAATTAACCATCTTGGTCAGCTCATCTAGCTTAGGATCTATGTCAGAAGTTTCTGAAGATGAAATTTTAGCTTTTTTCTTCCTTTTTTCTTTGTCAATTCCTCCTCTGAGTCTATCAGTTGCTTACACATTAGATTCTACCTCTAGTGCATTGTCACGCATTTGTGTTAGTGTTGTAGATCTTCTTTCTCTCAATAATAAACACAAATTAGGATCAAAGGCACCAACATAAGTGATTTTGGTTGAAGCTTCAGTAGGCTTGATTTCAGTAGGTATTTTTCTATACATATTATTGAATCTCTTAAAAAAATTAGAAACTGATTCTCCTTTTCTTTTTATTGCACCAAATTTAGTGATATAATATAGAAAATATTTCTTATCACCCAATTTCCTTAAAAATTTATCTATGGTTTCAACTCCAGTGATGCTTCCAGTTGTCAAAGATCTAAACCATTTCCTAACATCACCCTCAAGGCTCTGAACAAAAAAACTCATCCAGGCATCTTCAAGCTCAATATTTAGATTGCCAGCATAGGCATAAAAATCATCAAGGTTTTATTCAATTGTTACCTCTCCCTCAGCACTAAAATTAGGCATGTATTTGAGATAATATATTGTAGGTAACGCATTCATATGCTGAGGTAAAACAAAGGGACATACCTTGCAGCAACAATTGCATCCATCTGGTTAGGGGGTGGGTTTGGAACTGCCATGGTATGAGTTGTTGGGATTTGTGGAATAAAAATTGGTCGATTCTGAATAGCAGATGATGAAGCACCAAATTTTGATGTAGTTATTGTTTATTGGCTGGAAAACAAGGGAGGTATAGGATTTTCTGCAAAATCAGGGGATAGAGTTTTCAGGACTTCTTTAGGGATAGCCTTTGAGAAAACAATAGGAGAGGTAGCAAAATTTCGTTTAATATTTTTCTTGATTAGATTTTCAGGGTGAGGGACTAGAATTATCAAAGGGGAATATGGGTTAGCCATAGTTCTAGCCCTTCTAGGAGCTAGAACTTCAACAATGGAGTCACGAGGTGTAAAGAATTCTAAAAATTCAGCTGGAATTGTACACCTCAGAACTAGACTTATAACTTTGTCATTCACCTAGGGAATAACTTCAATTTTCCTCCCTGGAAACAGCCCCAAATATGCTAGTGAAAGGAGTCACTCCTTAACTGAAAAGGGATTAAGCCTTAAACATCATAGTTCATTTCAAATTTAAAATGTTTTGAATGGTGGGATGGCTTCTCAAACATTTTGAAATGATTTTTTTATTCTTTAAGACTTTCATGCATTTGGCAAGCTGTGGCAAGTATAAATTGTATGGGTAAATTGGCAGTATAGGGAGTAGAGTATAAAAAAGGAAAGGATATGGATAGTTAGTACTTATTGTAAGAGATATTCATATCCTAAATTAGTCACGCAACTATAGTGATGGCTCTTTACACAAACTTTGTTTTATGTAAAGTTAACAGCATTCAAAAATTATAAAACATACATAAAGTATTTCACAAATCCTTTATGATATATTCACTAACATGTTCTACAAAATATATATGATTTGCAAGAATATGGAAAGAAAATAATTTACTATTAGATCCTATAACAGTTTCTTACTCACAACTTACTAGTTGTTGCAACTCATAAATTAGAATAAATTAACAAAGAGATAAACACACCATACATTAGATAGTTCTTAAGTCACAAAATACTACAGCGTGAAGTGTGAAAATGATTTTCTTTATTATATTAAGTCTTCAGGTAGACCAAAATCCAACCCTGAAATGGTCTTTACAAATGGTATACATAGAAAGAGAAGCACCAACTCCATCTCTTCTAAAAGGAAGGAAAATCTTCTCCTAACATTACATAGGTTTCATAGGAAATTAAATTTATATCCCATCAAAATCTAACTGAAAGGATAGATGTAGATGAAAGAAGAGAGGAGAATTTGGGTTGAATTGCTGAGTATGCTCACATGATGCCCCTTTTTTTGCTAATTGTCTCCTTATGCATTTGGTTCTTAAATAACCATGTGCCTTCATTAAATATGACCTTCAACAACCTCATAACCACTTATCACCATCACTTGTATATCCATTTCGTTATGAGTCCTTAACTTTCCTGAACTGGCTTGGGAATTTTGCTGACATATGTCAAAAATAATTTAATACAGGCGCTACCAGAAATTCTGGTAAAAAACTGTAACTGCGCAAAAAATTTAATGCTACCGAAATTTCCAATAGTGCTTTGTTTCTTTTTCAAAAAATGCATAGAAAACACTTGTAAAACCTGTGCAGACTTATACACTTTTAAATTTGAGAAGTTGTTGAAAATTTCAATTGATAAGAAAAAAGGTGTTTTATTAGGAACCTTTTTACCTTTGTTCCATATGGGTTGCAGCTTCAACAAGCTTGTCCAATTCAGATCAACAGTTGATCTTGATATTTTGGTTCTTGTGGATGTTTCTTTAAGAGTGGCCTTTTTCTCCTTTGAACCCTTTTTGATATTTCTTCTTTTTAAGGGTTTTTTTTGTTGATCTATAGGGGTTTTATTTTTATCTTTCTTCTTGGACTCATTAGTATTTAACCCTTCAGATTTTCCTTCTACATCAATGAACTCTGTCAACAAAGATGGATTATGTAGAGCCTTAGACATGAGCCTGAACCTTTTTTTATCTCTAGTATGTATTTTTCTGGTACCAACAACAGGTTTGGCATCATGTTGATCATTCATGATATGGGTGGATGATCCAAATGGAAAATGGCATCCACCCATGGTATTCATCTACCAATGTTATCCATCCACCCATGGATTTTTCCCAGGGTATTGTAAATGTCATCGACCCATGGTATTCATCCACCCATTGTATTTATTCGCCCATGGTATTGTAAGTGACATCTATCCATGATATTCATCCACCCATGGTATGTATCCACACATGGTATTCATCCACACATGGAATTCACCCATGGTATTGTAAGTGTTATCTACCCATGGTATTGTCCCATGGTATGCACCTATGGTATCTACACATGGTATTGTAACTCAAAAAAATCTATAAATATCGAGCCTCAGTTTGTAAAAGGAGAGATGGTCCACCACAATGTAGCTTCTACAATTATTCTCTTTTGTAATAAAACAATTTTTTTGTGGTTTTATTTGCTTTGTGTTATCTTTTTTTTTTTGGCATTCTAATTTTACAGATCTTGTTAGATCCATTTCAATTTGTTAAATCTTAGGGTACAAAATATCCAAATTCAAAAAAACAATCAGTTGAATAGGAATCCAGATGAGGGAGATATCGGTTATTTAAAATAAGCTACGCTGTAGACATTTTTCTAACGATAATTCATGGATGATGAATATTCTATTATTTTTACAATTTTTATGTAGAATTTAAGAAGCATGATTGAAAATATGAGAATCTCTTAAAAAATCACCCAATTTCAAAAAAATAAATGGTCAAATCGAAGTTTGGATGAGGGAGATATCGCTGATTTAAAATCAACTATTTTTTTTTTCAAAATTTTTGTGATAGCACGATAGTTGAAGCACGAATCCAAGTTTATATAATGACCAAATAGGGATTTCCATCACATGAGAAGATGAAAAATTATCATTCTATTTCTAAAAATAGGTTATAATAAGTATTTTGAGTTGTATTGACTGAGTTATACCCATGTTAAATCTGGAGTAGCATTCATAGCGGGATCCCTTTGGAGACATACCCTCCCACCCCACTTTAGTAGGCACCTGCTTCACATTCATTAGTTTAAGCATAGTAGCATTCAACTTGGGTTATTTGGAGACATGCCCTCCCACCCTAGGCTATTTTTTCACCTAGTACTTCATCAAAAATCAACATCATGGTTATGGGTCAACCACACAGAATCCTTGTCATCGAAGTCCATTTGTTAGGCCATAGAATTTTAATATCACAGGTGGTCACAAGAATTATAGGGTGTATCTATCCTCAGATCTTCATTTCTCATGGTTATGGGTCATCCACAAACCCACACTTCACCGAATTCCATTTTCTAGGCCGCACACTGTCAGTATCATAGTTGGTCACAAGCATTACAGGGTATCTTTATCCTCGGATCTTCGTTCATCACAGTTATGGGTTAACCACACAAAAACATTCTCTTTAGTGCCTATTCATATTCAACTCAGGCTTCTTAGGAGGGAAATTCATGCAATGGGGACCATTTCTTCTTAAGGAGGGAGGAATGATCCAAATGGAATGTTACATCTACCCAGGGTATTCATTCACCTATGGTATTTATCCACCCATGGTATTCATCCACCAATGGAATATACCCATGGTATTCATCCACCCATGAAATATACCAATGGTATTGTAAGTGGCATCCACCCATGGTATTGTAAGTGGTATCTACCCATGCTATTCATTCATGTTATTTAGCCACCAATGGAATTTATCCATGGTATTGTAACTAAAAAAGACTATAAGTAACAAGTCACATTTTGTAAAAGGTTAGGTTGTACACCACAGTGTAGCTTTTACAGTTCTTATTTTTTTTAATAAAAAAAATTATTTTTGTTTCTTTTTATTGCATGTCCTCTATTTTCTTCTGGAATTTCAAAATTTTCAGATCTTCGGGGCCTCCCCCCAAGATCCATTTCAATTTTTTAGATCATGGTGGCCTCCCCACAAGACCTGGATCAATGGTATCATATTCAGGCTATGAATCCATGAGAATGGGGGTTTGAAGCATATTTCAGTTTCAAAGTTTTGTAGAAAAATTCAAAAAATAACATGAAAATTCCATAACATCCACAGAGCACTTTCTTGGGCCAAGTAAGAAGAATTTTTATTTATTTTTTCAATTTTTTACACGAATTTTTATTTGGTATGAGTTTGAAAATCAGATATGAAAATTTTGGTGAAAATTTTCCAAAATAAAATAATATATCTATATTCCTTGCGAAAAAATACCCAAATTCAAAAAAACAATCGTTTGAATCGGAATCCGGATGAGGCAGATATCAGTTATTTAAAATCATCTATGTTGTAGAAATTTTTTTGAAGAAAATTCATGGATGATGAATATTCTATTATTTTTATAATTTTTAAGTAGAATATTAGAAGCATGATTGAAAATATGGGATTCTCTTAAAATATCACCCAATTTGAAAAAAATAAATGGTCGAATAGAAGTTTGGAGGGAGATATCACTGATTTAAAATCAACTATTTTTTTTTTTCAAAATTTTTGTGATAGCGGGATAGTTGAAGCGCAAATACGAGTTTATATAATGACCAAATAGGGATTTCCATCACATGAGAAGATGCAAAATTATGATTCTATTTCTAAAAACAAGTTATAATAAGTATTTTGAGTTATATTGACCGAGTTATACCCATGTTAAATCTGGAGCATCATTCATATCGAGATCCCTTTGGAGACATACCCTCCCACCCCAATTTAGTAGGCACTTGCTTCACATTCATCAGTTTAAGCATAGTAACATTCAACTTGGGTTATTTGGAGACATGCCCTCCCACCCCAGACTATTTTTACACCTAGTACTTCATCAAAAATAAACATCGCGGTTATGGGTCAACCATACAGAATCCTTGTCATCGAAGTTCATTTGTTAGGCCACGAAATTTTAATATCACAGGTCGTCACAAGAATTATAGGGTATATCTATCCTTGGATCTTTGTTTCTCATCGTTATGGGTCATCCACAAACCCACACTTCATCGAATTCCATTTTCTAGGTCTCACATTGTCAATATCATAGTTGGCCACAAGCATTACAGGGTATCTCCATCCTCGGATCTTTGTTCATCACAGTTATAGGTTAACCACACAAAACCCTTCTCTTTAGTGCCTCTTCATATTCAACTCAGGCTTCTTAGGAGGGAACTTCATGCAATGGGGACCATTTCTTAAGGAGGGAGGAATGATCCAAATGGAATGTTACATCTACCCAGGGTATTCATTCACCTATGGTATTTATCCATCCATGGTATTCATCCACTAATGGAATCTACCATGTTATTCATCCCCCCATGGAATATACCAATGGTATTGTAAGTGGCATCCACCCATGGTATTGTAAGTGGTATCTACCCATGCTATTCATTCATGTTATTTAGCCACCAATGGAATTTACCCATGGTATTGTAACTAAAAAATACTCTAAGTAACAAGTCACATTATTTAAAAGGACATCTTGTCCACCACAATGTAGCTTTTACAGTTTTTCTCTTTTTAATTATAAATCTTCCAGGGAATCACATAAGGAATTTTTGGAACCGATGCGTTTCGAACTACCAACTGTAGTTTTTCTCTGTTTTAATAAGAAAAGTTTCTTTGTGGTTCTATTTACTGTGAATCCTCTCTTTTCTTCTGGAATTTCAATTTTTTCATATCTTGGGGGCCCCCCCCACAAGATCCATTTAAATTTTTTAGATCTTGGGGGCCTCCCCGCAAGATCTAGATCATTGATCTTATTTGAAAAGTATCGATGAGTCATTCGATTTACTTAGGATTCACATATGACGCCAATAGGCACACCTGAAATCTAACTTCCGTGGCATGGGTAATTCATTATCCATTTGGTTAGTTGTTGGTTGCAAGAGGCATATGTATTGGTCCTGCTTCTAATAATATGGTTGAAATCAATGTCGCTATCAATTTACTTTGTGAGGAAATATATTATGGTATTGAATCATTAGTGCTATACTTGGACTCACAACTTGTGGTGTCTTAGTTAAATAAAATTTATTATGTGAGAGGTCCTTCATTACATTGTCAATTTCTTAGATTGATATTATTATAAATATCATTTAATTTTATTACATTCATTCACATTTCACGATCAGAAAATGCATTTTTTGATTCTATAGCTAATTAAGCATTGGATTAACATATCAATCATTCATCACATCTAATAAAAACATTAAATAGTCATCTGTATATATGATACAACCATCCATAAATTTATGTATATATAGATAGATAACTGTAAAAAATATTACAAAATGTGAACAAATGTCCTTAAAAATTATAGCTTATGCCTGATCATGTCTCTAATAAAAAATATCAGTCTATATAAAATTTAAGTCTGATGGGCCATGGATGAGTATCTCGGTAGAAGACAATGGAATTTTCTAATCATCATAAGAGTCACTCCACTCTCATGGTACTCCAAATATTTGTCTCTTTATAGCCTCGGGGAGGTCCTCTACTACTACCATTGGAACTTGGTGAGTCAAACTCTACAAGTTCCTCTATATGGCTTAAAGCAGCCTCTCAAACGCAAGTGCTACACCTTCTATGTATTTTTTGCAATGCCTATGCCTTAATAGACCTTCAGGTATCATTGATCCCACATCTGCATCATGATCGTTATAATCTTGTTAGGATTTTTATTTCATGAAAAAATACTTTGATTCTTGATATTATCCTTAAAAAATAAACAAATCAAATATGTTAAAAAGTTAAAAACTTACCTATGTCACTCCATGCAGCTCCCTCGGGAAGTCCTAACTCTAGGTCCCCTCAGAAGTCTAGTCCTACATAGGGATAGTCCTCTATGGACATGACTTGTTCCTCCCACCATTGGAAGAACTTGTGATCAGAGGTTGCATGGGTTGCTTTGCCTCCACAAAGTATCCTCATCAAGTCTAACCATATGGCCATCCTTGGATCTCTAGGACTGCTGATGGCAGCTTCTACTTGGGGTCATAACAAAGGAATTAACTCAATGAAGGATGAGTAGAGAATAGTATCATAAACAAAAATTCTTTGTCTTCCCATGTCTAATATATGAGAGTGTCTCTTCATGTTGACTAAGAGCACTAAGCACTGCTAATATAACACTGGTTTTAAGCACTCTCCTTGTAGAAAAATAACTGGTCGTGAAGCCTCATGCAAGGAAGATGAACCTAATATCTTGGAAATTGTGAATAAAATAATTTTAATATTGAAGTTGGTGATTTTTTTAATTGGGATTTGCGACCTAAATTTATCAGTGTTTGGTGCACATTACACAACAATGTAATCTTAAATATTTAAGCCCTCACTAGCCCTACCATTCAAATTAAATCCTTCTCCCCTCCTAGAGATATTCATGATGAAGTAAATGTCTTCCACTTCAATTTTATGTGGCATTGAATCTATGAATAACGGTTCTTACTCTGTGTCACAGTAACTGATTATCATTTCCAGTAATATATTTTGGGCTCTCATATTTGGAATCATGAAAAAATTGATAAAATTGCAATTTTTAAGTGCATCCAATGATTTTTGGTCTTCCAAGACTTGGTTATCAACATTAGAATGATCCATTTCTCTCCAAATGATTGACATCTTGAAATTTTTTGCATTTTTAATTGTTAGAAAATTCATTTGTGAATTTGGTTATGTGTGTACATGACTTATGTAAAAGAAATTTGCATACGTTGTATATTTGTAGACAACTCTAGGGCGGGGATCTATGCGAATGAATCTAAGTAGGGTTTTAATTGAATTGGATGACCAATGTATTAAACCTTTAATAGTTGTATATTCTAAGTATTTCCGAGAATATCAAAGAGTTGATTTTCATTCGTAACAGAATAAATATTTAAGTGGATTTGGAAAATAGAAACTAAGAAGATATATGATTCCTAAACATCCATAATGAATATCTAATTAATCACATATAGTTGATGCATAAAAAAACTTTCTATAGCCAAACAATACATGCTCAAGAGATGAAAAAAGGAAGCAGTTAAAAAATATAGAGGAATTAACTTAAAAAATGTTTAGTTAATTAACCTCTTTATGATTATAACTTTGTAGGGGGCTATCGGGGAGATTGATATTCAATATAGACTTACCAAAACTCATATGTTACCTTGAACATGTGCACAAATAAATATGGAAAACATAAATAAATAACAATACAAACTCACATGAATACAAATTTTTTTAAGAATGGAGTCAAAATCCTTCGATTATCTTCAAGAATATTTTAGAATATTACAATCAGGTCACTGGATCATCACAAGGGTTCAAACCTTCTTTCTTTGATTTAAAACCTATTTATAGAGTGTAATTAAAAAATATCCAAATATTAAATTATTCTAAATACAAAATATAATAATATACAAATTTTTTTGGAATTTACAAAGATAAAATACAAAAATAGGCTTTCCTGAATTGATTTTAAAAAATTATCACTTAATTCGAAGGTGTTGCTTGATGGGTGCCGCTTGCAACTGAATTTTCTATTTTCAGCCCCTGCTATCTTGCTTTCAGATCTTGTTTCCCTACTTTCTATTGTTGTTTCCTTGCAACTAGTCACTGAAATTATGCATTTTGTTTTACTCAATAAGTTCAAGTAACTTGCCCCATCTTTTATCATTTGAGATAGAAAATTTTGTTACTTTTCTATATATCTCATCAACTTCTTTGTATTTCTCAAATGTTGGCCTAATAATAAATAAATGTTGAACTTCATGATGAATAAAAATGTCATATTCTAGGCCTTCAATGAATTATTTACCATTGATTATCCCTATGAATTTTGAAAACTTGGTTTTATCTATTGCTATCTTGTGCAATTTGTGCTAGTAATTCTCTAGTGGAATTAATTGGCCACTAGAGTCTCGTAGATATGGAATTCCTTTCTAGTGCAGAACATTAGATTTTTTATGAAATTTTCTAATTTGTGCTTATAAGCTTTTACCTTTTTTTTTTCTAATTGTAACATTAAATTTCTCACTGTCAAAACTTTCCTTGCTTTTAGGACTGCATTACTCATGTCTTCAATTCCAAATTCTTCTAGCTCTTTTTTTTTAGAATTTATCACCTTAATAATTATGGTTTCTTCCCCTGCATTAATAAAAAAATATTCTTTGATATTTGTCACTACCATCTTCATATTTTTGAAATACCGAATTTGGTAGTTCATATAAGTCAAATTCACAATTAATTTCAACAATTTTTAAATGGTTGTTAATGAGGGGTAGCTCATCCAAATTAATCAGGGGTTAATAAAGGATTATCTACATATATTTTTGAATATATTTTATGGCTAGCCATTTGGGAAAATAAATTATTGATATAAAATAGATAATTAACTAAAATTAGCAAAAATGGGAAGTTGTTGGTCGCTAAAATTTTCTTGCAAGGTCATGCTTGAAACTTTAGTTGTAGAGAGGAATAGCAAAAGAATCTATTTCGGTGAATGAACAAAAGTTGGAAAAAGGGTTATTGGCACAGGAATTTTATGATTTCGAACATTGGGAGGATAATTGAATGGCTTAATTGTCACCTGCTAGATTCATTAGAAGAAATGGTGATGAATAACTCTAGTGGAAGCATACTTCCAGGCGAAATCGGTGAGAGAATTGGCGGGAGGAATGAGTGGTTTGTGGGGGGAGGGGGGTGGGGTTGTAAAAGATTTTTGGTTTTAATTCAAGGGGTATTTAAATCCTTATCAAGGTTCCATATGTCAAAAGTGGGATCAGGAAAAAAATTCTTTGCAGAACCCCTGTCCCCTTGATTAGCTTTCAACAATGCAGGGGATCTCGCAATGTGTTGGGGGACGTTGATCTAGGTGGGCCCGATTTTGTCCATTAAAAATTGCACGAAATTTAATTTCTTGAAGACTATGAATCACATCAAATTATTACAATAAAATACATTATTTAAAAATTCCAAGGATAAAAAAATAAAAGTGTGGTATTTAAATGTGCTTGCAACTACTAGGGATATAATATTTTTTATTATTTTATTATTTTATCCCTTTTATTTTAAATTCCTTCATTGATTTTTTTTTCTTTCTCTTTTCCTTTTTATTTCATTTTATTTATTTTTATTTTTTTTCTCTATTTTTTTTCTTGAAAATGAAGGAAAAACTACAAACAATTACAAGGGTAAAAATAAGTTACAAAATCGACTCCATCTGGGGACTGCTTCCCCCTATGGGATGGAGAGAACTTGTAGATCCATGTGCCTTCTCCTGGGGTTCTGGAGTATTTGCTACGAAAATCATACTTGCTACTAAAATTTAAAGCAGAACTAGAAATTTACAATGATGATGATTGAAAATATTTAATACTAATATAATTCTTTAGATATTTCACATTGACTGGTAATGAGAAATACTGTCCTTCCATATTGCGTAGGATGAATCTATTATTTCCTTTGACATTTTCTATGCTGAAAGTTCCTAACCATAAGTTATCAAACTTACCATGTGTTAGGTCTTTGTAATTTTCAAACTTGGAAATACAAACCGCAGAGGTAACATATGAACCACTTTGGGATTCTAGGATCTAGCCCTCCTGAATCCAGAGAGGGATCTCTCTATAAATGTGTTTTAAAGATGTGATATTTAAGGCTTGAAATGTGATTTTAGGCTAGTTATGAAGAGTATGGGTTTTTGTTTTTGTTCGTTTTTGGTTGGGCAAGGACATGGAAGGTGAAGGAAGTTCAAATAAAGGGTGAAGGTGTATGCAAGTGAAGGGATGATTCAGCTGATAAGATAGGAAACAAGCAGCTTTAACCCATTGGGCTATGGAGTCATAAGAGGATTTAATTTGACAGCAAGTTACAAGAGTAATCCATGGGGCAAGTCACCTATGTCAAAGGATCTCTTAAGTTGAATTTATGGAATGAAACATACAGAAAAATGGAGAACAAGCAAGTGAAGAACAAAGAGCAGCCTGAGATCAAGTAAGTGCTTTGAAACTATCTTGCTTTGGCATACACTTAAATAAAAACGTAAAAGTAATCCTAGATCAGGTAAGTTCTTTTAAACTAGCCTGCATTGACGTACTTTCAGTTAGAAAACATTAAAAAGTAGTTAGAATAGCTTAAGATCAAGTAAGGACTTTTAACCTATCCTGCTTTCAGCATATTCTATAAGAAAACATAGATGATAATCATAAAGAGAAATCTAAGATCAGGCAAGTACTTCGAAACCAAACTGCTTCAATGTACTCTTAAGGAAAACTTCCAAAGGAATAAAACTTATAGATAGAGCTTATCAGCAAGAGTAGGGTACTGTCAAGAGTAAATCCTGGCTCTATATTTACTGTTCTTTATCAGAGAAAGTGGATAGAATGGAAATATAAAGAGAAAACAAAATTGACAATGAGAAAAACATCACCATCGACATAAATTAGGATCCCATAAATTAGCAGCTTGTATTTGATGTTAAAACCAGTTACAATCAGCAAGCCCGATGGGTCTCTACAGCTTCAAAATTATCATTTTAGCTTATGTATTTTCAATTGCAGACAAAACTTCAGTAGCTTCATAAAACTATTACATGAAATCAAATATCCAGAGACCAACCCTTACAATGTGGTCTTCAAGGAGAATTTATAAGAAAATCTTGAAGTGGGAGAGTTTCTAGGGGTCAAGTATCATTAATTTCACAATCAATGCAATTCCTGGACTTTGAAAACCAGGCAAGACATAAGGCAGGAGTGCACTCAACCTATAACTCTTATTCATAACTATGTTTCTACTTTCCAAGGCCTAATGGTCGAAAATATTGGCTTCTGGGTTTTTTTTTTATCTTTTAAAATAACTTTGCTGACAATTAGAAATAAGATCTTTTGATTTGTATTAATTGTTCAGTCGTCTTTAGGCGAATGTCTTCTGTTCTGGTAATAACTAGGCCTTCTTTGATTTCAGTGAGGCCGCAGGTGTCTTTTGGTAGTTGGAAAGGTTGGCTTTTGGTGCTAGAGAGGGTTGGATTTTGGTGCTGGAGAGGGTTCAATTGGCCTCTGCTGTGGCGGTGGAGGCTTTCTCGGATTGATAGATGTCTTTGTCTTTTCCTAAAAAACTTTTAATTTACTTTCAGGTCTATGTTTTAGGTTGAATTATGCCTCGGTTTTCTTTATGGTCTTCGTGCTGTCTCTTCGAGCTTTAAACATTGGATTATAATCACTAATCTTCAATAAAGGCTCTTAATCCTTTAATTTCCTTAACTGATACTCTTTGCTACTTCTGTTGACTGTTTTGATGCATATACAGGTTCAAATGTGTAGGAGGGTTTAGATCGAGGTTTCAACAATGATCTTATTAATGAAATACATGTTTAAAACCCCTCTTAGGAGTATTTTCTGCCATCTTTGGCTTTGAAATAATGGCATTCTATGCTCTGTTTCACCATGATAGTGACTGTATAGAAGAGAACGGCTTTCACCATCTGTAACCTTGCAAAACGCAATAAAATTGTTAAGAAAATCTCTAGGAATGGAGGTTGGATGCTGTGGAGGCCTGTGGAATATGGAAGCACAGTGTGGAATTAGTGGCTGTAGTGGAGAAAATGGCGAGAAATGTTGCGTAATGGTGGAAAACTGATCTAATGAAGGTCTGGCGGTGAAATGATTTTGAATCATCTGATCAAATCAGGTAGCGATGATCGATGGTGGAAATTCACTGATGGAATGGATTTAGAGGTTAGGTGGAATGAAATAAACTTTTAATGTAAAACATGACAGTTTTAACTTTGGAAAAATATAAAGGAAAACGATGAAAATTGCATGAAATTGTGACTTTCAATGGTGGGATCAGCATGGGTGGAGGGTGATTGATTATGAACCGTTGGATCTCAAGAGGAGATCAACGGGGGAGATCAGTCGATGAAACTCTGTGGTAGTGTGATGAAATAAATATGAACGAAATGCGTGATGTAAGGAGGACCGTAGATCTGTACAGATCAACGGTCGGGATATTTTGATGGAATTTCGGAGGTAGAAAGAGGGGAAGTGGTTTCATGGAGAAAAACAATGTTTTCGCGCAGCAAAAGGATGGTTTTGAAATTTGCCCAAAATCACGCGATATGGTCCGCCGCTCGACATGTGGCAAAATGAAACCACCCATATTGTGTGATTTCAAACTATTAAAGCTCGGACACCAAAGTTACGCGATATGGATGCTGGTCGTCGGATCTGGGACTGTGAGATCTAACGGTGATGGATGGAGCATGATATGGAAAGTTGAGCGGTCAGTATTGGGGGGACAGGTCAATGGTGGTTTTAATGTGGGCCGTCTGATCTATGGAATGGACGGCTGAGATCTCCAGATGGAAAGTGAAGGCGGAAGGACATGTTAAAGGGCGGGAAGAATTCTTACCGTTGGATCCATGGGGATGGAAGGCGGAGATTAAAAGAGGAGGCAAAGGCAAAAGGGATGAATGATTGAGTGGGAGAAAGGAGTACCGTCGGATCAAAATGGATGGACGACTGCAATCCAATCACAATCTGAGAAGGCAAGGGCCAAAACTCCGATGGGTTTATGTAGCGATTGTGCGTGGACTGTTGGATCGGCAGAAGATCGACAATCGTGATTGGATCGGGGGTGGCCATTCGGGAATACAGGGGCAGAGTAAGATCAATCCTGGCCATTGGTTCTTGTGGATTCAACGACCAGGATCCAATCGGGAGTCAGCCAATTGGGGAAACGAAAGTGGCACATTTAAAAAATTGTGATTGGTGATTGGGGCGGTGCAACGATGGCCGTCAGATTGTTTAAAGATCAACGATGGAGATCACAATCGGCGGGTCACAATGAAATGTTACGAGCACGTGGTGAGATTTATGCAGACCGTTGGATCTTTACAGATCGATGGTGGATATGGCACCCACAGCAAATAGAACAAAACACTTCTCACATCGAAACTTTTCATTAACAAAGAACAAATGCTCCCGACCAATCTTCCGATTGCGATAAGCACTCAAGGGCTTAACGCCTGGTCTTGGCGTGGGGTTTCATGGAGGGGAAGTGTTTATGGGCTTAGCCGAATGGGGCTAAAGCCTGTAATGAAAAATAAGTGATTTTTAAGCCAAAAAGAGGGTTTTTAAGGCTTAGAGAAGGGTTCCGGTCAGGGGAAAAAAGGGGTTTTTCACCAAATGAAGGGATTTCACATTGTTTTCTAAGGGTAATTAGATGATTTAGAAGACTTAGGAAGGGAATTTGGGGATTAAAGGGGAAAATTTGAGAAGGGGAAAAAGGGGTGAAAATGGGGAAATTGCAGGGATAAAAAAACGGGCAGATGAAGGATTTTCTGAGCATAATTTTTTCATAAACAGTGAGGCTTTTTGAAATGGAAACAACAGTGAGGGCTCATCAAAGGGAAAAAGACACAGGAGGCTACAAGAATGATATTTTTTCAGAGGATATGTATTTCTTGAAGGCTCAGAGACAAATTTAGCCACCTGTTTGCTTGACAAAAATTTATAGGTGGCTAACACCATGATTTCATCTTTCTTCTCTTCTTGCATCGCATTTGAGAACAAAAACTCCTTGTCTAAAATCTCTTTATCTTGCTTTTATATCAAACAAAGACTTCATTTTGTCTTGATATTGTCGAATTTTTTGTTGAAATTCATCTCTATACTAATTTAACTCAATGATTTGATTTATTCTTCCTAAAAAATCATTTTCTTCTTCTTATGATTTCTACAAAAAAAATTATGATTGGAAATGCTAACTGTGTAGGGAAAATTTCTTCAATTCCATATGCAATTTTAAAAGGCTATTCACCAGTAAACATTCTAGGTGAAACCCTATTTTCACATATTGTATATTTTAGATGACTATCCCAACTACTTTTATGATATGTTAATACTTTCTTGATGACTTTAATCAGAATTTTATTTTTTGGTTATACATTCACATTACCCTATGGATAATAATGTGTAGAATGGTGTAAATAAATATGATATTTTTGACAAAATTCTATCATCTTTATGCTACTGAAAGTTTGAGAATTGTTTGTAACTATTTATATTAGACAACTAAATCTAGACAAAATATTTTTTCAATGAATTTCATCACCATTGTATCGTTCTTTATTAACAGGAATTGCTTCTACCCACTTTGTGAAATAATCATTGGATTTTAATACCTAAGGAAATAATGTAATGTAAGGATAATAAATACATGGGCCATAATTAATAAATAGAGTGGTTAACCCACATTATGCAAGGGACCACAAGTAGTTAGGAAATAATATTGTGATAATACCATGGTATTAGATGTATGACCCATGGTAATTATCCATGGTTTTGTATGTATGAAGCCTATATAAAGTCTAGAGACTCTCCATTGAGGATGTCAAGAATTATTCTATTGACAAGTATATGGCTTGTGGAGTGATCTCCTTCCTTAAGGACTAGTTGTATGGTGTTACCCTACCTCAAGGGTTTGATATCAATAAATAAGCATTTCTATTTTTGATAATCTTGGATCAATATTTTTATTTCATGGGAATATTTTTCATATTTATTATATTTTCAAGTTATATCTATTACAAGTGGAATCATAGAACATTCTTGGGCAGCGTTGGGGAGATTTTTTTATTTTTGCAAGAATTTTTTGGGCAGAGAGTTTGAAGAGAATACCTGACAATTTTGGTGCAAATATTTTAGAAAATAATATCATATATGGATTCTTTGTGAAAAAATACTCAATCTAAAAAAAAACATCAGTCAAATCAGATTCAAGATGAGGGAGATATCGTTAATTTAAAATCAGTAGTGTTGCATAAATTTTCTGAGGAATATTCGTGGACGGTGGATCTCATGATATTTTTTGCAATTTTTGGTGCAGAATTTCATAAAAATAACTATAGATATGAGCTCCCCTTGAAAAATAATCTGATTTCAAAAAACACAATCGGTCGAATCATAGTTTGGATGAGGGAGTTATCACTGATTTAAAATCAACCATTTTTTCAGAAATTTGTTACGATGGGAAAATTGCAACACATATCTGAGTTTTTAGAGTGCCCAGATTAGGATTTTAGTCACATAATCAGATGCAGAATGGTCATTCAATTTCTGAAAAAATGTATAAATAAATATGTGGAGCCATATTTATGGAGTTGTCCCCATTTTTAATTTTTGCTCCACATTAATTTATTTCTTCAGAACCCTTACTTTGTTTTACTGGTTCTAGAGAGATGTAGTTTTTAGGACATGAAAATGGTCTCACTATTTAATAATTTATACAATCTCACAATATTTTATAACCATGGTTATGGCACGTCTTTATAGCGCATTATTTGGAAGATGAGGCTACTATATGGTGGAAATCACTTGATAGTGACTTTTTGAAGTTATGTCCTCGTGAAGAAATTGAAAAAACCATTTTCGACAATTTGTCTCAATATGGAAATAAGGACATTAAGTGCCTTAAAGGCTTATTTTCTACTAATATTTCTATATTAGGAGTTCATGGAAGTATTCAGAAAGAGAACATTATTGTTTCTATCAATCCTAGTTGCAAACATAATTTTATCAATGTTAATGTGGCAAGAAAATTACAAGTTTTAACAAAACATATTGCAAAAACGCAAGTTGATAATGAGGAGGTGCAAATTTATAAAGATTTTAAGATTTATATGGATAAGTATGTGTCGCATTCTTATTTTTATACTTTAGATATGGATAATGTGAATGTGGTTTTGGGATACCCTTGGATGGAATCTGTTAGTACTGTCAATATTAATGTACAGAAGAAATTCCTAAATCTCTGGTATAAAAAGAAGAAAATTACGTTACAATATATTTCCATTAAAAGCCAGACTGAGATTGGGGAGGAAGAAGCACAAAGATATCATGACAGTGGCATATCAGATGATGATAATTTGATGGTCAACGACCAAACACAAACATCAAACCAGATACTAGAAAAAACATCAAACACAACACAAGAACTAATAGTGGAGGTACCAAAAAAACCACTAGACACCACTCAGGCCCCAATAGTAGAGGAATTAATGAAATATCCTCCATCAGCTCAATCTTCAGCATATCACCACTCGTATCACCTAACAATATAAAAACCAACAAGATGGAAAATAATTAGCAACAAGGACAACAACTGATGACCCACCCACAACACATCAGTGCAAAGGAACCACCATAACCATCGTCCATCTCAAGCGAGTGAGGAACTGGCTAGATCAAGTGTTCACCAATTCCTAGGATGGCTTGATGCACATGCATGGTACCAATGGAGTACTCTTTTGAGTAGATCTTATTATTTTTGTTCTACTCATGTTTCGGGGATGAAACATGGTTAGGGGGGGTGGAATGTAGTATATCTGGGGGGGTAATATGCGGTATTTCTAGGGGGGATCATATCGGGTACAGAGGAAGGTACCCAAGGAAATAATGTAATGTAAGGATAATAAATACATGGGCCATAATTAATAAATAAAGTGGTTAACCCACATTATGAAAGGGACCACAATTATTTAGGAAATAATATGATAAGCCCATGGTATTAGATGTATGACCCATGGTAATTACCCATGGTATTATATGTATGAAGCCTATATAGAGGCTAGAGATTCTCCATTGAGGATGTCAAAGGATTATTGTATTGAAAATCATATCACTTGTGGATATCCTTCCCTAAGGAGTAGTTGTATGGTGTTACCCTACCTCAAGGGTTTTTCTGAAGATATCAATAAAGAAGGCTTCCTATTCTTGGATTGATATTGTTATTTCGTGGGCATGTTTTGCATATTTGTTATATTTGAAAGTCAAATCTATTACATCATCTGTGTTGATTTATGGAAGGTGGACCTATTTCACTAATGAAATCTAATCCCCCCAATAAGAACATAGCTTCTACTGAAACTAGGACAAAGGGAAGCGCTGCTAACCTCTATTTTTATGCAAATACCTAACAAGGGATACACCTCCTCACCTTGGCTCCAAACTATGCAAACAATTTTGGCCAATAGAAGCTGACTCTCAATATTTTATATGTAGCTTCCTTCCGAAAATAATTTTCTTGACAAACTCATTCATGAAGCTGCTTAATTAATCCATATGATTCACTTTCATTCAATCATAGAAAAAGGATATTTAAAGGATCCTTCCAATACAAGTTTTCATTTATTATGTAGTATTTCATAGCCTTAAGTCTTAGGGATCTACTTTGATTCCTTGTGAATTCAGGAGGATACTTTAAACCTCGCAAAAAATTAACTATATATTTATACCAATATGATAATAAAAACTTTTCATTAATGTGTAAAGGAAAAGGAACATTAACTGCACTAGAAGAAGATTCTTGTGGATTAGTCTAATCTATAATATGAGAAGGTTCTTGTGGATTCTTCTCACCTGAAATTTGCATAGTAGTATTAATACCAAGTTTTTTCAATTTGATTCTGCTAATAGTTTAGTCATGCCCTGTCCTTTAACCAATTTTGTAGGTCTGATATCTAAATCAAATCCAAATATCTTAGCAATCCATCTCCTCGTTTTTCCACATGTGTCTAGTTGAATCAACACTGTCTTTACTGCATTGTTAGGGACATAAGAAATTATAGGAGAATATAAAACATAAGTCCTAAATGCTTTTAAATCTTTTACCAAGGCATAAGATTGTTTTTCTATGGTGTCATATGTGAGTTCTTCATCTCTCGCATAACTTCACTAATGAATTAAAATGGTTTCTCATGTTGATCATCATTTCATTGCAATTGAATAGTTGTTATAGTAGTGTATAAGGAAAAAGGGAATATACTAAAAAATTTTGTATAATTTGGGTTGACCAGCACTTTGGATTCTGAAATATTTATTTTTTATTTTTGAGAAATAATATCTTTCTTGGACAGTCCATTTAACTTCCTTGTATTTCTTGAGCATATCAGTAATATATTTTACAATCTCAACATAATTAGGTATACATATTATTTAAAAAATGATCTTCCCTAAGAATGACTAAATTTATTTTTTATTTATAGGAAAAATCATTACCTGAATTGCTAAAAATATCTTACCATCAATTAAAACTCCTTCCTTTTAAATTACGTGTCCTAGTAATCTTCGTTCTTTCACTGCAAAAACTGACTTTTTAGGATTAAGATAAATCCCAAATTTTTTGCATCTTTCAAAAAAAGTTCTCAAGTGCTTAATGTGTTTAGCATTAGAATTATAAAAAATAGACAAATCATCAAGATAAATGACTATGAATTTACTTATCTTACTAACAAATTCCAAATCCATTGCCCTTTGAAATGTTTCTAGAATTGATTTGACCAAATGACATCTTGGTATACATGAAAGTACACCACGGAGTTGTAAATGTTATATTTTATCTGTCTTTTTGGCAGACCAAAATATGGTTGTATCCAGAAAAAAAATCAAACATTGAAATCCTATCAGATCCTGATACTGATTGAAGTAATTGGTCCATTTTTAGTAATGGATAATTGTATTTCAAGGACAATTTGTTCAAGTTTCTAAAATCAACACATAGTCTTATTTCTCCATTCCTCTTCCTCACAGGTATCAAGGTAGCTATCCATTCAACATACCTTAAAGGAACAACTATTTTAGCATCTAATAGATTTCTTACTTATTTTTCAATGATGGAAAGTAATATTGGCTTGATTCTTCTTAATTTTTGCTAAAATGGCTTAACTACTAGTTTAAGGGAAATTTTGTGCTCAATAATGGTTGTGTCATAGGTTTTCTTCATATGACAATGCAAATACATCTTTGGAATTCTTAAATAAACTGACATTTTTTTTCCCTAGGAAAAGAAGCTGATATTTTGACATTTCTAATTTCTTCTGCAGTACCAATATTACAGTTCTGTACATCTTCCTGTTGTGATCTTAGCAATGAAGTTTTTGATACATCATTATGATCAAAAACGTTTTTCAGGGGGCACAAATCCATTTGGAATGTAATTATTTGATAACTGAATGATATCATGATCAATAATTTTATGTCTTAACTTCAAATCCAAATCACCATCATTTGATTTAATTTAATTTCATCACTATTTTCTTCTTCAACATGTAAAGCAAAAAAATCATCAATTGTTTGTAAAAAATTATTCAACTAATCATCATCATCAAAAAAATTCCAGCTCTTTAAATTATATGGGATGGAAGGTCTATATATTACTTCAATATGATAATTTAATTGCAAATGATCAAGTATTTTAAAAGAACTTGCAGAAAATTCCAAAGAAATATGATGGATATTATCTTCTCTTTGGATGGATGAGATGTTGAAAGCCTAAAAATAGTTTTCCACACTGTCCCATTCTTCATTTCTATAAGTTATGAATATCTAATTCTTTGTTTGACAGAGATTCCTGATCTATTTTACAATTAATTTTGATCACCATATACTGCCAGGTTTTGCACTTTAAAGCTTTTAGCTCTTTCCAAATATAAAATTAAATCTTTATATTCTACTCGATTATTTGTGAACTAAAAATATAATATGAAGAATTAGGTTATATTTTTCTTCTCAGGAGAAAGAAGTACAATTTATTTTCCAGCTCCATCCTTAGAAAATTCCCCATCAAAATATATTTTCTAGATGACAATATTTGGAAAGTCAAGTCTATTAACATTGTCTTCAACTCTGATTTGAGGATTTGAAAGATCGTTTGCAGCCAAAGTAAAGCAACCAAAATATTGATGAATATATTATATAGGATGATTTAATAGATTTATAAACAGTATTAAATAATCTTACTTCTATGTATAGCCTTGAATGTTAACCTCCATAAACTGGGATTGTAGCATAGGGCATATCCATTTTCAAACTTCCTCCAAGCTTAGCACAACTAGATCTTGACAACAACATTTCGAATTTTGGAGGAATGTCTATGACAACTATATCCAAAACTATACTTTTCACAGGGATTTGAGCAAGTGTAACAACTAAATCATTTATTAATCCCAAGCAAGATACTTTATTTGAGTCAAAAGTGTAAAGATCATGATATGGCCTAGTGATTTGAAACTGAAATTGGTCCATGATTACTTTAGGCATAATATTACGGGAAGCACTAGAATCTAACATACAATTGTACAAAAGGAAATCATGAAATTTCAGTGTGACATAGAAAGGTGGTACAATTTCACCAATCATATCTGAACTAGGAACAAAAACAATTGAAGGTTTTTCATCCTATAAGCTAATGGCATCCCCTTCTGCATCGACACTTGGATATTGTATCCATTTGGAAACTTCTTGTTTATAACCTAGATTTCTGGAAAGTTCAGATAAGGGAATCAGAATGTTAACCCTTTCTAACTCTTTTTCAACATTAAAAACAATTGGAACACATTTTTCAGTAGTAGACTTTTCTTGTAACTAATTATGTGGTTGAACATATGTCATTTGTATTTAAATTTTTTTTACTTGAGGCTCATCAAAGGTAAAATAATTTACAGTTCTACCATGTAGTTTCTTAAGTCTTAGGTCACATCTTCTATTCAATTCAGCAATTAGTAACTCAAAAAAAACTTGATATTTGGAAACTTGAGAGGACTCTTGAATTTGAATTAGATATTGGTCTTCACTAATTGGGACAATAGCATTTTGGGATGATGGATCTTCAAAATAATTGATATCGTTTTTAATAATAGGTACAATTTATTCAGGGTCTTGATCGTCAATCATTAATGGAGGATAGATTTGTTGATCATTATTTTGTCTTTGAAAATTTTGAGGTTGAAAAGGTATTCTACATTGGGCTTGAGGTATATTTGCAACTTGTTAAGTTACTTTAGGCTGAGCTTCCATTCTTGAAATTTATTAGAAAAATTCCTTAATAAAGAAGTTTTTTCCTCAATTTTGTGTTCCTCATCTTTGGTCTTTGGTGATGAAGTAATTTCATCTCTAACTTTCATTTTTCTTTCAACCTTTTCTTCCTTTGATTTAAATTTACTAGATGTTGACCTATTTTCTTCCACTTCAATTACATTAGTCTGCATGTCTTCTAAGGTTTAATATTTTCTCTCGCTAAGCATTACAACAAAATCATCTTCAGTTGATTTAGAAAATATATCTTTAGTAGTGACTGGGGGCTTACAATCTGGTGTCATCTTGTTGTAAATTTTTATTGAATCCCTTAATAAAATCAACAACAGTTTCACCGAGGTTTCTTCTCAAATCTTAAAATTATGTCAATTAGTAAACAAGATCCTTTTTAATTCCCCACTGATTCTTGAAAATTTTAATTAATTCAGCACATGAATTTATATATTTTTCTTGTAGTTGTCTAAAGCATATCCTGACATTTCCTTTTAATGATTGAAAAAATAATCTTGTGTAAACATCCTCATGTTCAATATTGATATTTTCTACAAAGTCAAGAAATTAAGCAAAGTGATCTTTTGCAGAGTGTCTTGTTTCTCCATTAAATATAGGTAAATGTTTCAAGTACCCATCAGGAAAATAATGGAGCTGAGATAATAGTATAAGTACTAATGTTGGAGCATACCAAGTTGTTACAATTAGTTGAAATAGAGCCATTTGGTGTTGTAGTAGAATTGTTTGTTTTGGAGAAACAACTTTACTTGAAGATGGATAGGATGAGAGCTTAGGTTTCTTCAAAAATGAGGGTTAATGATTAATTTTTGAACTTTAGGTGTAACTTTCTCATGATCTTTAAAAGCTAGATCATTATTATAAATACTAAGCTCCTCTTCAGGTTTAGCAGAAATATAAGGGTTAGTACATATAACAGAATATATGAAATCAACTTGTTTCAATTCGAGAAGTGTAAGCTTAGGATCTTCTTTAGTGTCTGAAAGTTATCAATGGAAGGCTGGAAATTTAGAGGTCTTAAACTGATGGACTAATAATGCAGATTGAAGATCTACTCCTTTAGAAAGGAGTTCTTAAAATTTAGGAGGAAGATCCGATAATTCAACAAAAATTGGAATTGATTGAAAATGGTTAGTTTTTGAGGGTATCTCAGGTGGAAGTGAGGAATAAGTAGAAATAGAAGCTCCTAGCCTACGTGTGATAAATTCAATCCTCATGTCTCTCTATATCTGATTTAGATCTAGTATGCATTTATGAAGCCATATTTAATATGTGAAGTCGCCACGTGAAATATTTTAGCCTACGGAACTCTTATTCACATTTATGTGGAAAGTTTGATCGTTTTCCCAGGGAAACAAAAAATTTAAGCTTTATTCCCTGAAGACGACGCCAATCTAATGTTGTATCTTTGTAGAAAATTATAGGCTGGGGAACTGTGCCAAAGCATATAAGTAAGGTTTTAATTATATTGGATGGCCAATTTACTAAACCTTTAACAATTTTAAACTCTAATTAATTCTGAGAAGCTCAAAGGGTTGATTTTCATTCATAAAAAAATAAATATTTAAGGCAATTTGGAAAACATAAATTAAGAATATATATGATTATTAAACATCCATAATGAATATCTAATTAATTACATATAGTTGATGCATGCAAAAACTTTCTACAACTAAAAAATACATCCTCAAGAGATGACAAAAGGCAACAATGAAAATATGAATAACCTAAACAAATTTTTTAGTTAATTAATCTCTTTATGATTATAAATTTGTAGGATGTTGTCACAGAGATTGATATTCAATATAGCCTTTCCCAAACTTCTATGATACCTTGAACATGTGACGAAATAAATATGGAAAACATAAATAAATAACAAGACAAAATCACATGAATACAATTTTTTTTAAGAATGAAGCCATAAACCTTTAATTATCTTCAGGAATATCTCAAAATAATACAATCATGTCAATAGATCATCACAAGGGTTCAACCCTTATTTCCTCGATTTTCAAAATATTTATAGAGTGTAATTCAAAAATATCTAAAACTGAAATTATTGTAAATACAAAATACAATAATATCCAAAACTGATTTGTATTTTATAAAAATAAAATTAAAAAATAGGCTTTTATGAACTGATTTTGAATAATCAACACTTAATTCGAGGGTGTTTTTTGAAGGTTGTCGCTTCAAACATGATTTTTTGTTTTCTGCCCCTGTTATCTTTATTTCTGTTCCTACGTCCCTACAACTGGTCACTGAAATTCCACATTCAGTTTTACTCAATGAGTTCAAGTAACTTATCCCATATTTTATCATCTGGGATAGAACATTTTTTTACTTTACTATATGCCTCATCAACTTCTGTGTATTTCTCAAAAGTTGGCCTAACAATAAATAAATGTTGAACTTCATGTTGAATAAAATATCATATTCTAGGCCTTCAATGAATGCTTTACCACTACTTATCCCTCTGAATTTGGAAAAACCCGTTGTACCTGCTGCTATCTCGTGCAATGTGTGCTGATAAATATCTAGTGGAATCAATTGGCCACTAGAGTCTCATAGATCTCCAAATCCTTACTGGCGCAAAGCATTACAATTTTTATGAAATTTTATAATTTTTTCTTCTAAGTTTTGATATTTTTTTTCTAATTGTAACATTAAATTTCTCTTTGTCAAAACTTTCCTTGCTTCTAGGACTGCATCAGTCCTTTCTTCCAACTCTTCTTTCGCTTTATAATTTAGTGCCTCAATAATTTTGGTTGCTTCCCGTGGTTTATGATCCAAATATTCTTTGATCCCATTAACTTCCATTTTCATATTTTTGAAATACCCAATTGTGAAGTTTGTACAAGTCGAATTCATAATTGGTTTTGAAATAATTTTGAAATGGTTGTCAATGAGGGGTAGCTAATCCAAATTAATTACATGCGGTAACAAAGTATTATCTATAGAAATTTTTAAATTTCCTTTATGGCTAGCCATTTGGGAAAATAAAATCACTGAGATAAAGTGGATAATTACCCAAAAATGATGAAAACTGGAAGTTATTAGTTGCTGAATTTTTCTTGCAAGGTCGTGCTTGAAACTTTAGTTGCAGAGAGGAATAGAAAAATAATCTATTTTAAAGAGGATTAAAACATTAACAAAGTATTTTTAATAGCCAAAATTTGGAATAATAGTTATTGGCATGGGGCTTTTATGGTCTCGAATGTTGGCACGAGAATTGAATGGCTTAACGGTCACCAACTAGACTCATTAGAAGAAATGGTGATGACTAACTATAGCAGAAGCTTAGAGGTAGATGAAATCAGCAGAAGGAATGAGCAGTTTGTTGGGGGGGAGGGGGGGGGTGGTAGGTGGTTTGTGGTTTTAAGTGGAGGGGAAAATTTCTTTTTTGACACCCGCCCCCCTCCTCCATTAAATTTCGACAATGTGGGCGATCTAGCAATGTGTCGAGGGTCGTTGATCTAGGAGGGCCCAATCTTGTTCATTGAAAAATGCATGAAATTTAATTACTCGGCAGCAATAAATCACATAAAATAATTTATTTAAAAATGCTAAAGATAAAAAAGTGAAAGTGCGACATTTAAACGTGCTCACAACTACTAGGAATATAATATTTTTTATTCTTTTATTCTTTTCTCCCTTTTATTTTCATTTCTTTCTTTGATTTTTTTTTATTTCTCTTTTATTTTATTTTTTATTTTTTTCTCTATTTTTTTAAATGAAGGAAAAAATACAAACTATTACAAGGGTAAAAACAAGTTACAACAATGTATACACGTGAATTTCCCTTTGACAACCTGTGTATAGGGCTTTCTATACGTGACTTGATAGAACCAAACCTGTGTATACACAGAACCAGTTCTAAAATTAAATTAATTAATCCAAAAGTTGATTCAACCAATAAATTGTTTTGTCCAAATGATAGAGAATGGGGCCAATAATTACATGGAGTTAGCTTTTTCTAAATCCATTGATGGAACTGGTTGTATTTTCTTTCTCCAATTTGCTCCAAAATATATCTCCTCAACACTTGGATGGTAAGAATGAAGTTGGGTAAGTTCAAAAATCTATTTTATAGTAAAAAAATTAAACCCACTTTTATATAGTTCATTTTAACTTTATTATTTCAATTTATGAACTTTTTGACCTTGCTTGAAGTGTTGGGAAGGGCATTTTCAAGGGTAATGAAGAGTTGTATTATCAGTTAGTGATTTTTTCCCATTCTTTCGATTCCACGATCACTAATATATCACAACAAATATTGTACTTTAAACTAGCATATATGATAAGATACATCATTTTCCATTTCATTTTTCATCTTGGCCTCATACTATGATACTTAGCCATAGGGTCAACCCAACTATGTTTTTATTATTTAGCCTCTCTCACTTGTCATTTTGTAAAATCATAACATAGTGCTAGAGAATTTCCTTCCATGTGCTTCCTAGTTAGATCCTCACTATCATATGTTTCCCATGATGGAAATATTATGTAGCCTTGAGAGTCCTCTTTAGTCCCTCCATGAGTTTTTATTGAAGACAAATTATTCTTCTTCTCCTTTTCTTTCTAGGTTTATACCCTAGAGGCTCCCACGTGTTAAGTTGGAATATTGCATTGCATATTGACCACTTGCACCCTTTTTGGCCTTAAGCCAACTTCATTGGGCTCGTGTATAAGCCATGTTTGACCATGAACTTTCGGTAAGATCAAGTCATGCGTTCATCAACCTTTGCAACTTCACACCATTTTTCCATGGAGATAATGTTAAGTCCCTATATTAATAGTGTAGTCCCTTATTATGTTAGTGTATCCCCCCTCATTGTTATTATTGTACCCTTGTAACCCTCCTATTGTTATTATTGTGCCCTTACATTATTATTGCTAGGTCGGCTAGGGTTACATTGTGGCCCCACTAGGATTACAATATGTCCCCATGGACTCCTATATATAGAAAGGAGTTTTTGTCATTTGAATCATCCAAGAATTGTTCATTTATGCAATTTATTGGAGGTTTCCCCCTCAAACTGGCTTATTTACAAGGCGTTGATATATCTTTACTTCTATTTTTGGAGCTCGTTTCACAACATTTGGTATCAGAGCTTTGGATTCTAGGATTTCGCTGCTCCAAACAGGTCATCGTGGTATTTTCGCTATAAAATTTTTCTACGAAGGTTCAGAAGCTGAAATTTGTAGAGTGCGAAGTTGAAATCCTAAGCAACGTTGTCGCAAAATGTCAGATCTTGGTTTGCAATATTTGTGGAGATATGATCTGTGGAAGTTAGGTATTTTTGTAGGCTCCTCAATTTCACTTAAAATGTTCATTGTGGTATTTGTGATATAAATTTTTTTATACAAAGGTTCAGAAGATAAAATTTTTAGAGCACGAAGCTGAAATCTTGGGGAACATCGTCGCAAAATGTCAAATCTTGGTTCGCAATATTTTTGGAGATATGATCTATGGAATTTAGGTCTTTTTCAGGCTCCCAAAATTCATCTCAAAGAGGTGATTGTGGGAGAAGCTTCATAACTCTCTCTCTGAGTATCAGATTGAAATTATGTAAAAAGTGACTAGAATTAAATGGACTGTAGTTTCCTGTCTATAAATTTTAGAGTCAAAAGAGCAAACATTGACACGTGGCAAGTCGTACAAGTTCGCTCTACTGAACCAGTCCATAATTAGGTCATTGTGGGAGATTGGACATAACTTTGACTTGAAGAATCCAAATCAAGTCAAACCTATGGCATTTGAAAGAAGCTTCAGAGGACTACTATAAGGCCAAATTTCAGATATTGAGCATCTACAAGTATATAGATAAGTCAATTTCAATATCAAGCTCCTCAAAAGCAAGTAAAAGGTGTGTATTTGGTTTTCTGAATTGCATAAGTCTTGTTTGAAGAATCAAGTTGAATTGATTACAAGGGAATATTATATAATAGATATCAGTATTGGATTCTGAAATGGCCCCTAAAAATAATTCCGTACCCATTAAACCCTCAAAAATCTATACTATGACACATGAAGAGGAAGAATTGCAGTATGAGATATCAAAATTACAGTACCAAGTGCAACAAATTTCAATCTTATGTAGAGAAACCGATGATGACATAGATGGTTTAAAAGAAAAAATGGAGGCTAAGTTGGATGGTTTTAAGGATCAAATAATAGCTAATATGGATGATAAATTAGTGGAAGATCACATTGAGCATCAACAACAAGTTCTCCAACTCTCAAAGGATAACCTAAATTTGGTATAGAATCTAATGAAACAACAGGAATATCAACATCAAATCGAAAGAAGTTCTGAAGCAATCACAGAAACAAGAACTCGAAAATTACGATCAATTTTAGAGTATCTTAGCAAGTGGAAGAACTTTCTTATAAAATATTCCACATGGGAGGATGAGAATTTTATACAAAACCATCAAGAAATAATCAAGCGTTGAGGACAACACTTGTTTGAAGGAGAGGGGCATGTTAAGTCCCTATATTAATAGTGTAGTCCCTTATTATGTTAGTGTATCACCCCTTATTATTATTATTGTACCCATGTAACCCCCATATTTTTATTATTGTGCCCTTACATTATTATTGCTAGGTCGACTAGGGTTACATTATGGCCCCACTAGTATTATATTGTGGCCCCATGGGCTCCTGTATATAGAAAGGAGGTTTTTCCATTTGAATCATCCAAGAATTGTTCATTCATGTAATGTATTGGAGGTTTCCCCCTCGAAGTGGCTTATTTATAAGGCATTGATATATATTTTCTTCTATTTTTGGAGCTAGTTTCACAATAGATAACATTCCCATAGTGTCAATGACAAGTATCTGCTACCTTGCATTGAGCATAGGAATGTTCCTAACCCAGAAACTAGTGCACTTTCCCTTCACACCCATTCTCTCCACTGTAATATACGAAATATTTTATTCCTTTTCACTATTTATAATATGAAAAAGAAAAAAATAATTAATATTCCAAAAAAAGAGCAGGAACGAGACAATTTCTTTATCATTTAATGGTAGCAAGTTCCACTTGTATCACTGTTACGGGAAAAGCTACCCTAAGGTCTGGGTTGAGGGACCTAACAGAGAAAATGGCATATCATCACAAGAAGCACTCTAATTATCAGTTTTAATACTTGAACTAGAAAATTATGGATAGACAACCTTATCCGTTTGTCCTACTTTTGGGGTCGATCTCATAGGGTGCAAACCCTCTTCTAATCCTCATGCTTCAAAACCTGTAAATGAATCAAGAAAAAGCATAAAAACTAGTTGCAGAGCATATATGTCCTAGATTTTAGCATGTTAGCATATATAATCTCATTAAAATAACATGAAATAAACCATTATAAGATCATTCAACATGTATAGGAGACATATAACACAAAGACATCAAGAATGGGACAAAGCTTCTTTTATTGATAATATGTAAAGCAAAAGTGGAGAAATCACTTGAGATCTACCACGGCTCCAAGCGAAACTATCCTCCAGATCCATCTAGCCCTAGCCTCACAAAGCTTCTTCCATAAAGGGTGCACAAAGGATGTCACATAAAGTGGGGGTGAACATCACAAGGAAACAAGGGTTTGATGAACCTGGGAAGTGTAGGAGGCACATGGAAATATCAGACTTGATCAGGGCTATAACAGGCTATAATATCAATAACATTCTCTCTCTCCTTAGGCCATTCCCTTGAGGTGTATTTATACTTCCTCAAATCATTTTTTTCAGTAGGGTAACAGTTAGGCCATGGGCTCGGGTAGTTAAGTTACAAGAGAAACCCGTAAACCCCACCTCATTAATAGGGATTTTTTATATTTTTTAATATTTTAAATAGAATACACGGGTCACTGCCCGCAGAAAAAATTGGGCAGAGTCGCATATGGATTTTAAAACATTACTTTTTAAGAATTGTGATCAAGTGTGAATGGAACGGTTGTCGAAGGCCAAAGCATAACTCATCAGTTATATAGAGGTGATAAATGATGCTATAACACATGCCCCCTAATATATGAGGTTATAAGGGGTATATCATAGCTGAAATGTATTATGTGCATAAGAGAGAATATCAAGTGAAATAAAATCATGTACGCATATCAAGTATGGATCAGATCCAATATGTATACAAGTATAGCTGAACTGTAAAGTACATAGTGAATCATCCGATCACTGCCCAAAAGTACAAGTCAAAATCATGTCCAAGTATCACATATAAGAGATTGATTAATGACGCTGCAAAGATATCTGATCACTAAAGTGATAGCTGAATCTCCAAGTACCGAATCATAAGTGGTGGAACAAATGGTACTACACGCAACTCGAGTTCCAACATATAAGATGCTACTGTAATGAATTGCAACATATAAGGGTGGGTGGTGTCACTAGCAGGAAACTAATGGAGCTGTAAAAGTGAACCAAAAAATGCTGATGCAAAATGCGAATAAATGAGTGGAGGTCGACCATGTGAGAAATCGTTTGATTACTGGTCATTGATGTATACCATTAACAAACGCGATAAAAATAACTGATAATGTTGATGAGTTTCAAGGTGCCCTAGTAAAATATAACAAGTGCGAATAAATGATTTGTAGTTGAAAACTTGAGAGAATCTACCAATCATGAGACATTGATGTATTCTCATTGTAGATAGTTAAAGAGTCTGCCACTGATGAATGAAAACCCTAAGGTACTGAAAACCATAATGTATTGACAAAAGGACTCTAGACATTATTCTTAGAGCAATGAGTCATATTCGATGGGAAAAGATATGCTGGAAGGAAGGCATTAAGGCATCTTACATCAATCCAGTGCGAGTGTAACCCACCACTAGAAAATTTGGCCCAATTTCTGACGGCCACTTCGTTTCTATTGCGACACATATTTTTCATAAGAGTGACAGTTTTAGGCCAGACAAAATGTGGTTAGCCATTACGTCGCAATTCTGATGCTTTTCCAAAGTGTCACAATACCGACACTTTTTTTGACGTTTTGCAAAGTGTCGCTATTCTGATGTTTTATAAGCATTGGTCTTTTGATGAACCACAACTGTCGATCTTCCGACGATCACAAACTGTCGGTCTTCTGACGCTTTTTAGGTTTTCAAAAGAACGTCGCAATTCTGATGTTATGGCTTCCAACATTTGATTCCGACATTTTACAAACTGTCGCAATTCCGACGAAATATCATTCGACGTTTAGAAAGTTGTGCATCCAATGCTTATGTAACTTCTCTTTATTGACGAAAAAGTTAAAAATATTTTAAAAAGAAACGTCGCTCTTCCAACAATCAAGGCATCGGTCTTTCGAAGAAAAAGTAAAAATATAAAAAAAATTAACGTCACTCTTCCGACGTGTAGGGCGTCGATCTTCCGACGAAAAAGTAAAAATATTAGAAAAAGTAACGTCGGTCTTCCGACGTGTAAGGCGTCGGTCTTCTGACGAAAAAGTTAAAATATTAAAAAATGTAACGTCGCTCTTCCGACCTCTAAGGCGTCGGTCTTCTGACACTTGGTTAAAAATATTTAAAAGAAAATTTCTTCCAAATGTGCTAGTTTTAAGTAATATTTTCCATATACAAATAAGTAATATTAACATCGCTCTTTGTCTCAAGTTGTCTAAGCCTCTAGTTGTCACCACTTCAAGTGTAACTGTTGATTTTTCATGCCTCCAATATCATCGAGCCCTCCACAGTTGAATATTTAATCCTCCAAAAATCCGTCTTACCTGAGCTTCAAATAAACACTGGTATACACTTCTAGATGTGTTCTATTTGAACTCCAAGGAAGCACTAATTTACCCTTCAAATATACTCTACATATGTGTTATCACCACTCTACTTCCACAAAGGTAAGTCTGAGGTGTTCTTGGGCATAATTCCACAGGACCGAGATTTACAAGCTAGATTGGTATACGAAACATAAGTCACTGAGTCTTATCATAGTCTTGTAACTTAACACTGAGCTCATAAATAAAAATAGGTGACTTAGCTAATTCGTCGGTCTTCTAAAAATTAAATATACCAATTGTCGGTCTTCTAAACCGTTGGTATTAGCACATTGGTTTTTCAATCTATATCCTTAAGCCAAGCATATGTGCTTCTCACCAAGTGCTAGCGCATTGTGATCTCCTAGCCTCTAAATCATTAACTCAATGTTTCTAACCCATGCGCTCAGTTTCCAGGTACCTGTAATCTTTAGTATATTAGTGTATCATATTCTACTAAGAGAATGCATCTAGTTACAAGGAAATGAATTATAAGAGAGATATTTGAAAGCAGTATTGAAGGCATGGTGAATAGTCTAAAACCTAATGTACCAATCCAGACTCTGGCACACTCTAAACTAGAAATCTTACTGGAAAACCAATAAATTGGCCAGTAAGAATTTATTGTTTTTCAATTTATTTCCTTTTGTCAATTTTCAATAATGACTTAAGGACAAGTCAATGAATCAGTGGGGGAGAAGAAACAGTGAATTTTATCTATTCATCTCCTCATTCTCAAAATTTCAATAAGAAATCTGTTTAGTAATTAATTGTTTCAATAAGAAGGAGCTGTTTTGTTATAATCAACAAAGGGACCCGTTCAAGTAAAAATATGCAGTGGGACCTGTTAGGTCTCTGTAGTTTGCAAGATGGGAAAATAAAAAGCTGCAGAGCCAACATATGAACCACTTTTGGATTCTAGGATCTAGCCCTCCTGAATCCAGAGAGGGATCTCCCTATATGTCTGTTTAAAGATGTGATGTTTAAGGCTTTAATATGATATTAGGCTAGCTATGAAGAACAAGGGTTTGCTTGTTTTGTTTGGGCAAGGATATGATGAAGGTGAAGGAAGTATAAATGAAGGGTTAAGGTGTAATTAGGTTAAAGAATGGTTCAGTTAAGAAGATAGGCAAGGATTAGCTTTAATCCATTGGGCTATGGAGTCATGGAGGATTTAATTGAAACAATTCTACAAAGGTTACCATGGGGCAAGTCATCTACATCTCAGGATGTTTTAAGATTAAATGATGGAATGGAACATTAAAAGTGTTGTGAAGGTGGAAAAATCCAATAATTTCAACAAAGATTTATCAACTTCCCAAACAAGAAAATCCTTTTAAGTAACTGTTTGAAACCAACCAAAGGACAGGGCTAACCATAGACTTCTTTGGACAATCTTGTATTAAAGATAACTTGTCAGACAAAAAATCTAGTAATCGACATGAATACTTTCATAAAGGATGAAAACATATAAGAAAACAAAGTGTAGCTTAATATCAAGTCAGATATCATTAAAATCTAGGCCTGCTTTCATCACACTCCTAGGGAAACTTTCAAACAACCTTTGGAGAAAAAACTAGAAGACAGGGAAAACCATAAACTTTCCTAGTCCAACTCTACTTAGCATGTAATGAAAATATCATTCGAGAACAATGTTTAAATTTTAGACAGTAAGACATGGGCTCACCAACATTCCTTGACTGCTTGGACTGAATTAAATAATTCTTAAATACACAAAGGAGGAAAACATAAAGATAAAGCCTATCAGTGAGAGTAGGGTACTTGTAAGAGTAAATCCTAGCTCTATGCTTGCTGTTCTTTATGAGAGAAAATGGACAATATGAAAAACATGAAAGAAGACAATTTAAAATAAGAAAAACATCACCATTAATGTAGACCAGGATCCCATGGAATTTGACTCGTATGTTGATGTTCAAACCAGTACAATATTCAAGTCCAAAAGGTCTTAACAACTCATAAAACTTTCTCTTTTCAGCCTAATTTTCTCCCATTATTCACAGAGCTTCAGTAGCTTCAAAAAACTATTTACATGCAATAGATATCCAGATACCAACCTCTATACAATATTTTACAACAGTATTTATAGAAGAATGAGGAGGTGGAGTGTAAAAAAGGATCTAACTATTCAATTAATGCACAGTTTATGCTTCTCAGCCTTTGAGGGGCTCAACAGAGAAGTTTTCTAATATTTTCTCTGCATTAATTGGTTTTCACTAAGTATTTAGCCAGTTAGCAGATTTTGTTGACTTTAAAAACTCTTTAGGCAGGTTAGCAATAACTCTGGCTGCTTAAAACAAAATATCACTAACTAAGGCAATAACTATGCCTTCTTTTGATTAATTGAAGCTATAGGTGGCGCTTTGGTAGTTGAAAGGATATTTTAGCCTTGATGTGGCAGTGGAGGCTTCCTTTGACTGATATAAATCTTTTGTTTAACCTTAAAACACTTTAATTTGTCTTTACTCTGTGTTTAGGCTTGTTTAAGCCTTGATTTGTGTCTTCGGGCCTTTGTTCTTGGATACTGTCTTTAACTCTTTAAACTGTGGATTAGAGCTTTGATATTTGGGCTTTGGCTTCAATCATTCTTTAACCTTGATTTCTTCACTGCGATACACTTTGTTTGGCTTGTTTACACAGGTTGCTTTCTGCTATTGGAGGGTTTCTGTTAAATCCTGGATCATGATCCAAATGTTTTAAACTTGGATTTCATACCGTGCAGATCCTTTTCTTCATTGGATTAAGGCACAGAATAATAACTTCGAGTATTTTTGTCACCTATTTGTGACTGTGGAAAACATAGAACAACCATCATTAAGCACCCTGCAAAACACACAAACTCATTATAAAATCCTACAGAATTTGGTTAAGACTGCTTCAGAGGCTCGTGAGGGTGGAGGAGCAGTGAGGAAAAACGTGGATGCAGTGGAAAAAGGGAGGAAAATCTTGGCAGAAAAACTAACCAGGTGGAAATAGAGTTTGGGTGCGACAGTGAACAAGAACAATTGGATTAGAATAATCAACAGTGGTGATTGTTTGATGGAGTGTTTGGGAGAAATAGATAGAGGCAAAAGACTTGGGGTTGCGATATAACGTGGGTCGTTAGATTAAAAAAATGAATGGTCGAGATCAACCGATGAAGTATTTTGGGAGAAAATTAGATGAAAGGTGAATGGGGGCGAGATTAAGTTCGGAACGTCCGATCTCAGAGATCGACGGCCAGGATCAGATCAGGAGTTACATTGCTGAGGGGGGAGCGGTATAGCGGAAAACCATTAGTGGTTTTCGTGCGGCGTTCAAGAAGTTTAATATTTTGGCCAAAAAAACGCAATTCTATACACCTATTGACACGCGTCCTTTCAAAACTGCCCATATCGTGCAATTTTGGAATGTTAACCCTTGGGCTCAAAAATTACGCGATATGAAGTTCTGGCCGTCAGATGAGGGGCAGCCGATCGAACGACGTGGGTTGAGTGCGATCGATGAGGAGTTGTGCGGAGGATTTATATGGGGTCCAATTGCCGTTGATCTGTAGAGATCAATGGTCTAGATTTGATTAGATCATAACGTCAGGGAATGGAAAAATAAAGGAAAGTAAGGGTTTGGGAAGGTTTTTACTTAGGAAGAGAGGTTTTATAAGAGTGGCGGGAATGACTAATGGGAGCCGTCGGATCATGAGGATCGATGGTCGAGATCTGCTGATGGGGGAGAAAGAAAGGGGTGTGGTTTTAAAAAGGAGAATTAATGTGGGCCGCCATATTTAAGAAGATCAACGACAGAGATTTCATCGCAAGATCGCATCGGTGGGAGGAAAGGGCAAAGTGGTGATGCAATGTGTCGATGTGATTGAGTGCGGACCCTTCGATTTAAGAGAGATCAACGGTTAGGATTAAATCGGCGGGTTGATGTCAGAGGGCTATGTGTGGAGTGCAATTGAATCTTAGCTGTCGGTTCTTGTGGATTTGACAGCTGAGATTAAATCGGGGGATTGGCATCGGAGGAGAAAGAAAGAAAAGGATAAGGGAATATGTGATTGCCGATTTGTGATGGAGTGAGGGTCGTTCGATCTGAAGGATGATCGACAATCAAGATTTAATGATGAAGGAAAAGGTGAAATGGAGGTTTTGGAATGGGGAGGGATATGGGCCGTTAGATCTGGGCATAGCAGATCAGATCAACGGCGGAGAATTGATCGTGGGATCACATCGGTGAGAGGCAAATAACCATGTAAAACGAGTAGAATGCTTTTTTGTGATGCGATTAATACTTACGATGCAATAATCACTTCATGCTCAGTCACAGCACTGGTTATATGTGGAAAAGGGGCTAGGGCTTAAGGCTGAAAGGGGCTTAAGGCCTTTATAGAAAAATGAAGGTTTTTAGGCCAAAATGAGGGGTTTTCAGAGGATTTTCAGGGTTCCGATAAGGGGGAAAAGGGTTTTTAAACCAAATGAAAGGGGGATATAAGGTTTAAAAGGGTCTTTGGAATGTTTTGAGAGGTTAGATAAAGGGTTTTTTGAGGGATTTTATGAAAGGGAGAAATGGGTGAAAGGAGTGAAAATGATGGAAAATGGGTTTCTTAAGCAGTTTTCTTTGGTAAACAGCAGTGAAGATTAACTGAAAGGGTAAAGATCTTCATAAGACTTTAAGAACTAAAAATTTGGACATGAATTGTTTCTTAAAGGCTAAAAGAGATTCAGCCACCATTTGATATGAAAATTTTTTATAGGTGGCTAACAGTGGTTCCAACTTGGGATGGTAGCTCCTTGGAGGTGTCAAGAACCTTAGAAAAACATTCTCTAGATGTAGATCAGTGGCTTTGAACCTTGAAAACCTTTTCCTCTTCTTTATTTAGCTGCTTGTAAGATGATTAGAACATTTGATATCAGTAGAAATTTTTTTCCCCAAACAACCACCTACACAACCTACTTCCTAACATTTTCTCTTTAAAAGGTGCATTTGGACTTGAAAACCTTTTCATCAAAATTTTATTCTTTTTGAAAACAAGAGAATAATCTAAGTATAATCTTATTCTTCCATGAACTCAGTTTAAATAGTTGAGTTCATAAATTCTCTACCTAATTACTAGATGTCAGGATTAGACTGTCTGACAGACCTTTATTCTCTAAATTCTAAAACAAGAAATTTAACAGCAGCCAAGCTAGGATTAAACAGTCTAACTTGTTGCTGATCTATGGCATAAAAACAAGCTGCACATAGATTTTTATTTCCAGAAAATTAAAGAAAAATGGTGAAGGCTTAAGATCTGAAAACTAAAACATCCTTCATTATTTTTCAGCTCTAGTTTTGATTTTTTTTGAGTTGTCTTTTCTCTCTTTTTGGTTCAAGTTTTGAGCCTATTAGAACCAGTTCTTCATCAATCTCCTAGGTTCAATATTTGAGCTTGTTGGAACCTTTGTTTTTATATCCTAATCTACCTTACTGATAAGCCAAGATTGTGCTGTTTGGATAATCTAATTCACTAAACAATCATCAGTAAATTGAAAATAACTAATTTGTTATGATTAGGCTATATGACTAACTAGAAGTGTGTTTTTAGGAGTGGCATTTGAGCTTGCACAATTTCAGATTTTGTTTCTCTTTTTTGGTACGGGGCTATACCTTTCTTATTTTCATTCTGCCCTCTTTTCTATTCTATTATTTTTATATTTTAATTTTTCCTTCAAAACAAAAATCAACAACTAACTAGATGCTCAAAGGCTGAGCTTTATTGACATTCCTATATAACCTACTCTAACTTGGAATATTTACATTTTTAACTTACAAAATCTCTTTTCCAATACATCCAATCAATCATATGGTTCCATGACTGGTCGTTACTCATTTCTTTGAGCATGTAGGACAGACAGGGGCATTCCCATGCTTTCTGTTTATTGGCAGCAGTTCTAAATAATCTTCTTGCTTTTGGTAATACACTGCTCCTGATAACCTTTATCCCTTCTTCAAACGTCTTTAAGAAGTGAGCATAGGGATCTTGAAATAATACCTGGTTAAGTGTATTTGGAAGATGTGTTTCAACCAGAATCATCTCTTCTTTCTCTACTGGATCAAGGCAAAGATTCTTTTGAGGAAGACAGTATTCCTTATCTTCATTATTATCTGAACTGGAGGACTCATCATATTTGGCAGTGTTGTCCTCTTGAAATCCCAAGATATTCTGATTTAGTGGGATGAACTCTATGAAAAGGTTATTATATTCTTGAGCATGGGTATGCTTAATTTCTTCCTCTTTTTAAAGAGAAGGGTCCTTCATTTCAACCTGCTTAAAAATTTCATCATTGGTTTCCTCTTCAACCTTTTAGATGAAAGGCTGTTGATTCCCAATCACATGGAAAATATTACTGATGTTTTGAGATGAAGTAGAGAAAATATTCAATAAATATTTACTTACTTCCAAGCTTTCATAACTTTCTTCGTTAGTATCATAGATAGTCTGCACTGGCTCATTACTTCTTTGAAGGAAATGATCTTCCTCCCATAAATCTGCTAATGATGGTCCTGCAAGATTAACTTCTCTTTGGGGAGCATCATCACAAGATAGATCAAAGTTAGGAAAATCATAAATATAAGTAATACTACCAATCAAACATACTAGGTTATCAACAGATCCTTCTTTATTCTGGTCTACAAGTTTATTTTTTGGTTCAAGACAACAAGGTTTGGTAGGTAAATGAGAAGAGATATTTTGTTCTAATGAAGATTTGAGGGCTGGATATCTCTTCAATATTAGATCAATCTCTTCCTCTGTCAAGAGAGAAGAAATTTTATTTTTTCTTAGGACAGATGTACAACAATCCTCTTTCTCTTGTGTTAGCTGATTTTGAGGCCTGATGTCTTCTTGAGCCTCTTCTAGGGGATCTTCACTTGTTCTTACAGGGAAACCTTTAGGATTTTCTAATGTTTCCTGATCTTCTTCTGTCTCAAACAATTCCTAATGATCACTATGACACTTAGTTTGGATACAAGGCTCATGAGTTGTTTTTTCTACATTATTAGGATGCCACTCTTCTTGTGTAATCTGAGATGGGTTATAATCTAGAGGGGGAGTTCCTATATGTGCTGGTTCTCCTTCCACATCAGATTATGTGTTTCCTAAGTGGCTACTTGTTTCTTCAAAGCACTACTCGCTATAATTTTTCACAATTTGGTCATGAAGTTCTCTTAATAGCATAGTACAAGATATAGGTAGGCAATCGGGAATTTCTTGAAAACTTTCTTCATTGTTTTCCCTGTAATCTTGCTCACCATCTTCTATAAAGTATTGATCATCATACATATCTTGCTCATTGTCTAGGTCTTGTAGTGGTTGAGTTTGTTCTTGATCTGAAAAAAAACATGGGCTGCTCTAGATCATCAATATTAAAATTAGCCTCATACCTTTCTATTCTCTTCCCAAGCATGTACATCATTTTTTCCATAATGATTAGTAGTTTTTCTTCATTGTTTTCTCTATAATATTGATCATCACACATGTCTTGTTCATCATATATGTCTTGTAGTGGTTGAGCTTGTGCTTGATCTAAAAAATGCAAGGGATGCTCTAGATCATCAATATTTAAATTAGCCTCATACCTTTCTATTCTCTTCCCACGCATGTACATCATTTTTTCCATCATGATTAGTATTTTTTCTTCTGGGACCATACTTGGATCCATGTTTGTAACACTATGTATTTTCAACCAGTTCAGAGTCTTCTACCAATGGAGTCATTTGGTCTTTTAAGAGTTGTGGAGTTGCCAGGTGGATGATTTAAATTTTTCTGTCCACCAACAATATGATTTGGTTTTCTCAATGAATTCCCAAATGGAGATTATAAATACTGAAGGGGTAATAGGCCTATTGGAGGCCAGTGGAGTCACCAGGTGGAAATTTTTAGCTCTTTTGGAGGTAAAATGTTTTATGGTCCACCACCATTTATTGATTTATATACCAATCTAAAATTTTTTTGGGTCATTTGAGGTTTTTAAGGATGTATAAGATGTAATTTTAATCTGAAGTCCCCAGTGGAGTCTCCAAAATGTTAGGTCTTTGTAGTTTGCAAGATTGGCAAATACAAAGCTACAAAGCCAACATATGAACCAATTTGGGATTCTAGGATCAAGCCCTCCTGAATCCAAAGAGGGATCTCTCTATATGTGTGTTTAAAGATGTGATCTTTAAGGCTTTAATATGATATTAGGATAGCTATGAAGAACAAGGGTTTTTTTGTTTTGGTTGGGCAAGGATATGATGAAGGTGAAGGAAGTATAAATGAAGGGTGAAGGTGTAAGTAGGTGAAAGAATGGTTTAGCTAACAAGATAGGCAAGGAGCAGATTTAATACATTGGGCTATGGAGTCATGGAGGATTTAATTGAAACAACATGTCTACAAAGGTTACCATGGGGCATGTCATCTACATCTCAGGATGTTTTAAGATTAAATGATGGAATGGAACATTAAAAGTGTTGTGAAGGTGGAAAAAGCCAATAATTTAAACAAGGATTTATCAAGTTTCCAAACAAGAAAAGCCTTTTAAGTAACTCTTTGAAACCAACCAAAGGACAGGGCTGACCATAGACTTCTTTGGACAAGCTTTTATTAAAGCTAACTTGTCAGACAAACAATCCAGTAATCCACATGACTACTTTCAGAAAGGATGAAAACATACAAGAAAACAAATTGTACCTTAAGATCAAGTCAAATATCATTAAAATCTAGACCTGCTTTCAGCACACTCTTAGGGAAACTTTCAAACAACCTTTGGAGAAAAAACTAGAAGACAGGGAAAACCATAAACTTTCCTAGTCCAACTCTACTTAGCATGTAATAAAAATATCATTCGAGAACAATGTTTAAAGTTTAGATAGTAAGACATGGGCTCACCAACATTCCTTGACTACTTGGATTGAATTAAATCATTCTTAAATACACAAAGGAGGAAAACATAAAGATAAATATTATCAGTGAGAGTAGGGTACTTGTAAGAGTAAATCCTAGCTCTATGCTTTCTGTTCTTTATTAGAGAAAATGGACAGTATGAAAAACATGAAAGAAGAAAATTTACAATAAGAAAAACATCATCATTAATGTAGACCAGGATCCCATGGAATTTGACTCGTATATTGATGTTCAAACCAGTACAATCTTCAAGTCCAAAAGGTATTAATAACTCAGAAAACTTTCTATTTTCAGCCAAATTTTCTCCCATTATGCACAGAGCTTCAACAACTTCAGAAAAAATATTTACATACAACAGATATCTAGAGACCAACCTCTATACAATATTTTACATCAGTATTTATAGAATAATGAGGAGGTGGAGTGGAAAAAGGGTCTAATTGTTTAATTAATGCAGATTTTATGCTTCTTGGCCTTTGAGGGGCTCAACAGAGAAGTTTTCTGATATTTTCTCTGCATTAATTGGTTTTCATTAAGTATTTAGCCGCTTAGCAGATTTTTTTGACTTTAAAAACTCTTTAGGCAGGCTAGCAATAACTCTGGCTACTTAAAGCAAAATATCATTGACTAAGGCAATAACTATGCCTTCTTTTGATTAATTGAAGCTATATGTGGCGCTTTGGTAGTTGAAAGGATATTTTAGCCTTTGATGTGGCAGTGTAGGCTTCCTTCGACTGATATAACTCTTTTGTTTAACCTTAAAACTCTTTTAATTTGTCTTTACTCTGTGTTTAGGCTTGTTTAAGCCTTGATCTGTGTCTTCGAGCCTTTGTTCTTTGACACTATATTTAACTCTTTAAACTGTGGATTAGAGCTTTGATATTTGGGCTTTGGCTTTAATCATTCTTTAGCCTTGATTTCTTCACTCTGATACACTTTGTTTGGCTTGCTTACATAGGTTGCTTTCTGCTATTGGAGGGCTTTTGTTAAATCCTAGATCGTGATCCAGATGTTTTAAACTTGGATTTCATACCCTGTAGATCCTTTTCTTCATTGGATTAAGGCACAAAATCATCACTCCGAGCCTTTTTTCACCTGTCTGTGATTGTGGAAAACATAGAACAACCATCATTAAGCACCCTGCAAAACACACAGAGTCATTATAAAATCCTTCGGAATTTGGTTAAGACTGCTTCAAAAGCTCGTGAGGGTGGAGGAGCAATGAGAAAAAACGTGGATGTAGCGGAAAAGGGAGGAAAATCTTGGCAGAACAGCTAACTAGGTGAAAATGGAGTTTGGGTGCGATAGTGAACAGGAATCATTGGATTAGAATAATCAACGGTGATGATTGTTTGATGGAGTGTTTGGAATAAATAGATAGAGGCAAAAGAATTGGGGATATAACGTGGGCCGTTAGATTAAAATAATGAACGATCGAGATCAACTGATGAAGTATTTCAGGAGAAAATTAGATGAAAGGTGAATGGGGGTGAGATTAAGTTAGGATCGTCTGATCTTAAAGATCGACAACCAGGATCAGATCAGGAGTTACATTGTGGAGGGGGGAGCGGTATAGCAAAAAATCGTTAGTTGTTTTCGCGCAGCGTTCAAGCAGTTTAAGATTTGGCAAAAAAAACATGATTCTATACACCTGCTAACATGCGTCCTTTCAAAATTGCCCATACCACACGATTTTGGAATTTTAACCCTTGGGCTCAAAAATTATGCGATATGAAGTTCTGGCCGTCGGATGAGGGGCAGCCGATCGAACGACGCGGGTTGAGCATGATCGATGAAGAGTTGTGTGGAGGATGTATACGGGGTCCAATGGCCGTTGATCTATAGAGATCAACGGTCCAGATTTGATTAGATTATAACATTAGGGAATGAAAAAATAAAGGAAAGTAAGGGTTCGGGAAGGGTTTTACCTAGGAAGAGAGGTTATATAAGAGCGGCGGGAGGGACTAATGGGAGCTGTCGGATCATGAGGATCGAAGGCCGAGATCTATCGATGGGGGAGAAAGAGAGGGGTGTGGTTTTAAAAAGGAGACGTAATGTGGGTCTTCGGATTTAAGAAGATCAACGGCTGAGATTTCATTGCAAGATCACAGCAGTGGGAGGAAAGGGAAAAGTGGTGATGCAATGTGTCAATGCGATTGAGCATGGATCGTTCGATTTAAGAGAGATAAACGATCAAGATTAAATCAATGGGTTGATGTCGGAGGGCTATGGGCAAAGCTTGATTGAATATTAGCCTTCAGTTCTTGTGGATTCGATGGCTGAGATTAAATCAGGGGATCGACAGCAGAGGAGAAAGAAAGAAAAGGATAAGGGAATCTATAATTTTTGATTTGCAATGGAGCGAGGGCTGTCCGATCTGAAGGATGATCGACGGTCAGGATTTAAAGATGAAGAAAAAAGAAGAATGGCAGGTTTGGAACAAGGAGTGATATGGGCCATTAGATCTGGGCATAGTAGGTCAGATCAACGACGGATAATTGATTGTGGGATCGCATCGGCGGGAGGCAAATAACCATGTAGAATGAGTAGAATGTGTTTTTGCGATGCGATTAATACTTACGATGTAATAAGAACTTCACACTCAGTCACAGTGCATGTTATATGTGGAAAAGGGGCTAGGACTTAAGGCCGAAAGGGGCTTAAGGCCTTTATAGAAAAATGAAGGCTTTTAGGCCAAAATGAGGGTTTTTTAGAGGATTTTGAGGGTTCCGATAAGGGGGAAAAGGGTTTTTAAACCAAATTAAAGGGGGATATAAAGTTTAAAATGGTATTTGAAATGTTTTTAGAGGTTAGATGAAGGGTTTTTTGAGGGATTTTATGAAAGGGAGAAATGGGTGAAAGGAGGACTGAAAATGATGGAAAATGGGTTTCTTAAGCAGTTTTCTTTGGTAAACAGTAGGGTTCTTTAGGATTAATAGGGAAATAGTAGTGAAGATTAACTCAAAGGGTAAAGATCTTCACAAGACTTTAAGAACTAACAATTTGGACATGAATTGTTTCTTAAAGGCTAAAAGAGATTTAGCCACCATTTGATATGACAAATTTTATAGGTGGCTAACAGGACCTGTTTAAAAATTATTATGCAGAGGGACCTGTTCAAAGGCTGCATCAATGAAACATAAGGAAATAGCAGAGGGACTTGTTCAAAGACTGCATCAATGGAACACAAGGCAACATCAACATATTTCAAGGCTGCATCAACAATTTTTAAAGGTTGCCTATCAAAATTTAAACATGGCTGCGTGAATATGTTCTACTACACCAAGAAGGATAGAAGCTGCATCAACATGACTTTTTAGATTTCAAGGGACCTGTGTATGCTAATTTTCAAGGGACCTGTTTAGAAGACAAAGAAAAATCACACCTGCACATAGCCAACCAGTTACACCTGCAAAGAAGCAAAATCAGGATTATATCGACCAACAAGTGTAAATGACGGTAAGATTTTTTTTTTTAATACTTAAATTCCTATGATTATTTTAGTGTTAAATAATTAATTCATGGTTACTTATTAATATCAATTTCATAACCCATATCGACCTATACCATTACCCATAAGCATCTTAATATATGCTATCACTCTTAAAAGCTATGGTGCCCATAAGATATCCTATATGCCTAATGGTTTTATATTCCATATCTATATCAAAATGGTACTTAAACCTTAGCCTATCTCTCTACATACTCATATCTATCTCGATACTACCACTACTTCTATATCTCACCACTATAAACCTTAGCCTATTTCTCTGCTAGCTATACCCTTAAACCTTTTCATAAGCCTTTCAAATAAACCACTGCCATCAATGTACCAACAGTCTATAAGGCCTCTTGGCGGCCTTATTAGACACCAAATGAGAAGACATATGTTTAACAAGATTTCTTTCAATCGATTTCAATTCATTCTGACTGCCAGCCAGTACAAACGGTCTCCACAGCCTTTACTAGACGGATACACTGCCAATGAATATAATCACCGTAGCTATCATTCCATTCCAACACGACTTGTATCCTATGCAACCATGATATGTATTCTCTGTAACCACGACTACATACCCTACAAAAAATATTATGGGCTCTGCTAACTATACCCTATCCTCTGCGCCCATATTCATAACAATCTATTTTCATGATAGCAGGCTAAAATTTTGAAACTCTACATTCACAAAATTCAGAAAAAAGTCCGAATTAAGGTTGATTAAGTTCGAGCTCTGTGGTTTAAAATAGAAATGCAGAGAATATAGGTATCCAACTACCAGGATATATTGGTTGGAAAACGAGAGAAAACATAGGCGTTGAGGATTATCCAAAACAAAAAGGTCAGCACAGAAATTCGAGGACAACTCAGAAATTTGAAGTCAGCTCAGAAATTCAAGGTCAGCCAGAAGAACGCAACAGAAGAGGTGAAAGTTAAAAACCCTGGTTAATAATTTTTTTAAAATAATAGAGCATAAGAAGGAAGGGTTAGAACAAAGAGATTTTAATGGAAAATAGGGCAGAACCAGAAAAGTTCGACAGTTCAAAATTTCATGAAGATAGTGTCAAAATCTTAGGAGAAAAACAATGGCTACCCTTCTTAGAAAAATTCAGTGGGTATAATGAAGAAGTCAAAAAACAATTTGCTTGTTCTCTCACTGGAGAAAAATCCACAGTAGGGAGTCTTTCCTTCAGGGTTTTAGAAGACACTATAGCCCAAATAATAGATATCATTCCAGAGGGTGAGAAATACTTTAAAACAAAGCAATTCAAGGAAAAATCATGGACACAATTGATGTATAGATCAAGAGTGTCTTTAGTAAATTGGAAAATAGGAGTTCCTAGGAGTTGGCTTATTCATCCCTGGGATGAAATGGTCTTTATCCTTCAAAATTTTATCACATGTAAGGGCATATATAATATAGTGTATTTGTATCATATCAAGATCTTGTTGCATTTGAAAAGGGAATGTACCATCAGTCTACCTTATTTCCTTTTATAGAGCTTAACCAAAATGTCAAAAACTATTCAGAAGCAGAAAGGTGATATGGATAAAAGTTTATGTCATTTTGGTTTGATAAAAATTTTGATTGAGTCTGAATTACAAAAGGTAGGGATGACATGGAAGGGACTTTGAATCTCCAATGGAATCAAAACTAATGAAGAAAAACAGGAAAAACAAGGGAGTACATAATTCATAGTTAATGCAATTGAAATAAATTTTGAAACTCCTGAATTCACATCAAACACTATTTCCTAGCCTAGTAGTAGTGTAAGAAAAAGGAAAATGAGACAGGAAGATGCTAAGAGAGCTGCAAAAGATAATTTTTTTACCACCTATACAAGAAAATCTAGGAGGATAAAAGGTAAGAAAATGCAAGAGAGTGATGACCTACAACCATAATAGTATGTACAGCCAGAACAAGATGCATATATATAATAAATGGAAATTGAAAGAAATAAGGAGAAGAAAAAGAGAAAGCACCCTCAAACAAGAAGTAGAAGCAACTAGAGAGGTAGATTGAAGACTTGCAACAAGAAATCAGGGAATCAGAGGTATTATAAAGAGTTTTGAAGAAAGATAATGAAGCACTGAGAGAACAAAGCAATAAAATTCAAAGGAAAAATGAAAAATTGAAGAAGAAAGTAAGAAAACTCAAAGCTAATCAAACTGAAATCTATAAATGGGCTGGACAATGGTGTAGAAAAAAGAAAGCTCTCAAGGAAAAGTACAAGAACATGAAGACTGAATATCAAGCTCAAAATAATGTAGATGTTTTTTTGCAGGCAACACAAGCAGCAAACGGAGGAAGTTCATCAGGTTAGCATGAGGACATGCAAAGTCTTGTGTTTGGGGGAGATGTTGGTATCATTTCATGACCTATCTTTTTATCCAAAAATCTCATCATTATCCACCATTTTACTTACTAAACCTTCATAAATTCCTTATATCCTATTGAAATTGATTAATATAGTATCATAATTGCTATTTTTACATTGAAATCAATTTTGGGAATTTTCGTGTTAAAAACTAAAATTTTTTCAAGAAATTACAGGTTCTGGTAACTTCCTGTAATTGCTTTATGTTCTGACATGTGGCATGATAGGTAGACCAAAATGAAGGATGAGGGATTAATCTGGAATTTACATGGATGGCAAAAAATCTATTCAACCTTAGATTCAAAGTTCCTAAGTAGTCGGTCAACGCTGGTCAAACCCAACCATTTCAGTAGAAAAATATTTAATCATAAATGAAAAGACTTGATATTTTTCTTGTATTTATGGATTTAAACCAATTCGAATTATTTTGGAAGTCAGTTAGGCTTTTGGGGAATGAGAATAGCCTCCTTTTGTTATGTAATTCATGATAAATAGTTAGAGGAAATGATATTGAAGGCTAGTTAATACGTAGAGAGAGACATACAAAGACATGAGATTTATGTGCCATGCTTCAAACTCTGCTTTTATGTAATTGATTTCTAGACTTCAATAGAGACAAATATTTAGTTCTTCATGGTGTTATATACGAGAATTTTCTCCATTTGAAGTTACTCCAAGTGTGGTTGCAATGTGTGGAGGGCCCCCATGTAGTGTTGGTACACTTTCTTTATGTTTTCCTTTACATCTGCATATTTAGATCTGATAGTACATTTTCACTTAATTCTGATGTTGTAAGTTCATGAATCTTGATTAGAAGTGTGTTTATTGTTTCAGTTATCATTTCTACTTTATGTTCATGGTTATAATTGAAAAATTCAATTACTAGATTTATGAGTAAACCTTGTAAGAGGATTTAATTGTTGATTGAATTCGAAATTATTACCTTGATCTCTGTTTTTAAATGAGTTTGATTAAATATTCTGATTTGATAAAGAATTTGTGAGTTGAGTCCTTGTAAGAGGACTAGGATATCAAAAAATCCATAGGAATTATATAATTAGTTTTAGTGTGTTAATCTAATAAATTGGAAGAGATTCTGTGAGCTGAAACCTTGTAAAAGGACTAGAATCTCAGACAAGCATAAGTACTCTATTTTTAGGAAGATAGATCTGTTTTAATTGGAGAGGTGTTTAAGTGTGTAAGGAACCAAAGGGAAATATCTTGTAAAAGGGTATTGGATCCTGCTACAACAAACCCTCATTCAGGAAATTAAATCCTTTTAGGTCTATAAATATTAGACAAGTATCTATAAGCTTACCTTCTCGGGTTGAAAATAAATTAAATCCTAATCTACGACAGTAGAATAGACCAAAAAATCATTAGAAGTTCTTACCACATATCAACCTCATGACCATAATATGTAATATATGCTCCTAAAGCCTGAAGAATATCTCTATTCAAGATTCTATGTTGTCTATGGGAAATCCATGAAAGATATTCTCAAAACTTGGTGGCAAGAGTTGAGAAAATTTTCCCAAAATCCTGATAGTATTTACAAAACCAAAGCATTGAATAAAATGCACTGATATTTAATGGCTATGTGTTGCAGGTTTTATGATAGTTATTTGGGGTATGGATAAATGTTAAGTGGTCTAGATTCCATAGAGTTTCATGCCATTATCTAGTGCTACCTTGCGTAGAGACCTTAGGATGGATATTGCAACACATTCGATCCCACTTAATGTTATAGATTTTGTATTTCTATAGCAAGTAGACCAACATGGAAGAAAATATGAAAACAACTTTACTTGTCTTATTTTGATTTCAGGGAACCCAGAAATAGACTCCTCTGTAGACTCCTTGCTCATGGGATCTACACTACATATAACAGTGTGCAAAGAACTCAAATCATATTTCTTTGCAATATCAACTTTGTTCGTAGCCCACAGGATGGGAGGCACAAGAGGAAAATAGGTGATTTTGTAGTTCTCAATCAACCAAAAAATCTCCACGAGATCAAACTTAGATGGCACAAAAATGGTCGATCTGGATCCAAGAAACACACAAGAAAAATATGCAAGCCCATATATATGAAATATGGGCAGCATACCCAGGAACAAATCAGTCTGATTCCAGGTACTATTCTCAGGACTGAATCCCAAGTGTTTTAGCACAAGACGCTGGTTCTGTTCATACCTAAGAGATAAAATACACTATCTAGGAAACTGGATCGAGATTGCAATTGGGTATTGTTTCCCTGGAGAGGCAGATCCAAGGAAAAGACACCTGGATCAGGCTTATAAGCTCCCACAGAGGCCACTGTGCATTTGTTTCATCAGATCGGGTTGGTAATGGGTTGCATACAGAAAAGCCTTCCAAGACCCTGATAACCAAAATGGGTATAGACTCCAAAAATCCACATATTTTCATTTTATTAATGCTCCGAATGTACCACCAAAGGCATTCCCAATAGAAAAAATTACAGGCAGACCCATGAGACAAGATCAAAAAAAAAAGCTAAAATTCCAACCTGCTTACAAGCAGACCCATGAGACAAGATCCTGAAAAAAAGCTAAAATTCCAACCTGCAAAATTCTTGTTGTATTGAAGAATAATAATACCTGTTTTTGGAGTTGTGGAGTTGAGAGAAACACAGAGATCCTCACATTGTCCATGGTGCCAGGCTCCAGATCCATGAGCACGGCTCGGGGCACAAATCTCTTGCATCCTTCCTCCAAACCTGCAATAGTATTGTTGCATCCTTCCTCAAAACCGATGACAGTATGGCCACATCCTCCCTCCTTCCTTGGACAAACCATGCAATCGGAGGGAAATGAATGATGGAAATTAAAACTTTTGAAATTTTGAAATGAAACACGTGTTTTTTTTAAGGCCACCCAAATTAATTTAAAAATATATATTTTTTAATAATTATAATAATTTTTAAATAAATATTAAAATAATTTCTAAATAATTAAATGTTTGTTTATTTTGATTGTTTAAAAATATTTACAATCTAAAAAATAAAACATATCCTTTTGAGAAGCAATTAAAATTATATGAGTAAATAATGGACTAATATTTGCATATAGTAATCCTTCTACCCTACTAAATCATCATGCTTTATTAAAATGAGTTTTAAACTTTACACTAATAAATTATGTTGTATTTTAAATATTGCATTTGCAACCATGATCAAGAATCATAAGAGTTGCTTATTCATGTAGCACGCTCAATATGCAAGGTTTTTTATTCATGTAACATGCTCAGTAAATATCCTTGCATATTGAGAACATATCTAATTAGTTGGAGCCTGTGTTACCCTTTATTTTGGCATATGGTTAACACTAGTGAATTATCCATATTTAAACAATTTGATACTGGGAGGTTTGATATAGAAATGTCAGCTATGTTGCTCAGGGGTTGGATATAGAAATGTTAGCTATGTTGAAGTATTAGCATGTTAAGGTCTTCTTTGTGATGAATAATATGCTCATGATGGTCTTTGTGAGGAGTTGTTGAAACTATTCAATTAGATGCAACATAATGGGATGACACTCGATAATTTCACTTTTTCCACTAATTTTGCAGCATGTGCTAGTTTACGATGCAGCTCCAATATATCATCATCATTAAAGTTATGTTGGACTCAAATATATTTGTGGAGAATTCTCTTGTTTACCTATATACAAAATGTTTCAGCATAGAATAGGCATGATCAATATTTGATAATATGTTTAAATAGAGGGAAGCTAGAGTGCAGCGTGGCAAGGTAGGAGGCCTCTTGATGTGTGTCGCAGCCCTTTAAGGGCCTATTTGGTGACTGTGGGGAGGATCCCAGGGCTGTAGAAAGATAGATCATGCTGTGCCCAACACTTATTTAACTCAAGGAAGAAGTGTTATTCCATCTTAGGTGTGGTACAAATATTTATAAAAGATCTGAAGTATTAAAAGGGGCTTTGATCTTTGTAAAATGTGTCCTAGGAGATGACTTCAGGGAAATGGGAAAATCCTGAGAACATTGCAAGTCCTAGATCCATCAAATGGTTAGGGATTTGGGGGTTAAACAGTTAGGGATTTGGGGGTTAGGGGTTAGGGCAGATTTAAGCGTATTTAGGGGTTAGGGGAATATTAATTATGAGTTAGTGGTTAAGGGATTATGGATTGGGAGCTTAGGGGTTAGGGGTTTTAGGCGCAGCTAGGGGTTAGGTGAATAATTATTTAGTGGTTAAGGGATTAGGGATTAGGGGCTTAGGGGTTAGTCTAAGATAATGGTCATTACAGATGCTTTGAAAGTGTTGAGGCTTCAGCCAGGTCACAAATATTGTCTTCTATGAAGGCTTTCCAAAGAAGTTGGTTGGCATCACTATGACACTATTATGGAATTAGAAGGGAGGAGAAAGGCAAAGGCTTAGGTATAATATGAGAGAAGGAAGAAATTGGAAAAATTGAGATCAAAAGAAGTTGAGTTAGCCGAAAAGAAGCTTACCCCAAAGATGGATAAGATAAAACTTGACAACATATTGGTCAATTTCCTTGACCCTTTATTGGTTATTCAGAAGGAGTATGAATACACCACCATTAACATCAAGGTAACCGACCCCTAGCAGATCAAGGGGTTAAGGGGTTTAGGGGTTAGATGTTTGGGTTTTAGGGGGTTAAATGGGTTAGGTTTTTAGAGGTTTAGGGGTTTAGTGGATTTAGCAGTTAAGGATTTTAGGGGTTAGGGGTCGTTACGGGTTAATGGGGATAGGGTTTAGGGGGGTTAAATGGGTTATGTTTTTAGGGTTTTAAGGGGTTAAATGGGTTGGGGGTTGGGAATTAGTGTTTAAGGGGTCAGGGGTAAAGGGTTATAGGTTTAGGGTTTAGCGGGTTAAATGGGTTAGGCACGCATTTAGAGGTTTAGGGACTTAGGGGATTTAGCAGTTAAGGATTTTAGGTAGGGGTTAGGGGTTAAGGGGTTAGGGGTTTAGGGTTTAGGGGTTTAAATGGGTTATAGGGGTTTAGAGGTTTAGGGGGTTAAGGGATTTAGTAGTTAAGCATTTTTGGGGTTAAGGGTTAGGGTAGGGGATTAAATGGGTTAGGGTTTTAGGGGGTTAAATGGCTTAGGCGAGTTGGGAAATAGGGTTTAAGGGGTTACGAGTTAAGGGTTTATAGGTTTAGGGTTTAGGGGGTTAAATGGGTTAGGGGTTTAGGAGTTTAGGGCATTAAATGGGTTAGGGGTTAAGGGTTTAAGGGTTAGCGGTTAAGGGTTTAAAGGTTTAGGGTTTAGGGTTTAAATGGGTTTAGGCACGCCCGACCGAACGATGCCACAACGAGCAGTCACAACTTGGTAACATTGATACGAGTTCCCTTGAACAAAACAGCCCGACCTGAACGTGCCCAGTCAGGAAACCTAATCACAAGGCGCGGCACGGTGCGCCTGACCGAATGATGCCACATGGGAGCAAACGGAAAACGGGCCGCCCGAACATGCACAATGCACCCGGGAAATCACAACTTAGCAAAGATGATACGGGTGCCCTCGAATGAAACAAGTCGACCCGAACGCGCTCGGTCAGGCGACCTCACACAGCGCGACACGACGCGCCTGACTGAATGATGCCACATGGGAGAAAATGACAAACAGGTAGCCTGAATGTGCACAAGGCACCCGGGCGGTCAAAACATAGAAAAACTGATACGGGTGCCCTCGAATGAAACAACGAAACCTGAACGTGCTTGGTCGGGCGCCCTCATATGGTGTGACATGGCACGCCCTACCGAACGATGCCACAAGGGAGAAAATGGCAAACGGTCTGCCCGAATGTGCACAAGATGGCACCCGAGAAGTCACAAATTATCAAAACTGATACGGGCACCCTCGAATGAAACAGCACGACTCAAACGTGCTTGGTCGGGTGCCCTCACACGGCGCGACAAGGAACGCCCGACCGAACGATGCCACAATGGAGCAAACGGAAAATGGGCTGCCCGAACGTGCACAAGGCACCCGGGCGATCAAAACTTAACAAAACTGATACGGGCACCCTCGAACGAAACGACCTGACCTGAACGCGCCCGGTCGGACGACCTCACACGGTGCGACACGACGTGCTTGATTGAATGATACCACAAGGGAGAAAATGGCAAATAGGCTTCCCGAATGTGCACAAGGCACTCAGGCGGTCACAACTTAGCAAAACTTATACAGGCACCCTTGAACGAAACGACCTGACTCGAACATGCCCAATTGGGTTGCGACCTCACACGGCGCGACACGGCGCGCCTGAACGAACGATGCCACAAGGGAGAAAATGACAAACGGGTCGCCCAAACATGCACAAGGCACCCGGGAGGTCACAACTTAGCAAAACTGATACCCGAGCGCCCTCAAATGAAGCAACCCAGCTTGAACACGCCTAGTCGGGCAACCTCACATGACGCGACAGGGTGAACAATGCCACAGGGGAGCAAATGACAAATGGGCCACCCGAATGTGCACAAGGCACTCGGGCAGTCACAACTTAGCAAAACTGATACGGGCGCCCTTGAACAAAAAAGCCCCACCCGAACGCACCTGGTCGGGCGACTTCAACTGGTGTGACATGACACACCTGACCGAACGATGCCACAAGGGAGAAAATGAGAAACGAGCCACCCGAATGTGCACAAGCTGACACTCGGGCGGTCACAACTTAGCAAAACTGATACGGGCGCCCTCAAACAAAACAACGCGACCCGAACGCACTTGGTCAGGCGCCCTCACATGGCATGACACAGTGCACCCGAACGAACGATGCCACAAGGGATCAAATGACAAACGGGCCACCCGAATGTGCACAAGGCACCCGGTGGTCACAACTTAGCAAAACTGATACGATTTCCCTCAAACGAAACAGCGCGACCCAAACACGCTTGGTCAGGCACGCTCACATGGCGCGACACAGCATGCCCGACCAAACGATGCCACAAGAGAGAAAATGGCAAACGGGCTACCCGAACTTGCACAAGGCACTCGCACAGTCATAACTTACCAAAACTGATACGGGTGCCCTCGAACGAAACGACCCAACCTGAACACGACCGATCGGACGACCTCACACGGCGCGACACGGCGTGCCCAACCGAATGATGCCATAAGGGAGAAAATGAAAAATGGGCCACCTAAATGTGCGCAAGGCACCCGAGTGGTCACAACTTAGCAAAACTGATACGGGTGCCCTCGAACAAAACAAACCAACCCGAACGCGCCCGACTGGGATGCGACCTCACACGGCGTGCCTGAATGAACGATGTCACAAGGGAGAAAATGACAAACGGGCCGCCTGAACGTGCACAAAGCACTTGGGCGGTCACAACTTAGCAAAACTGATACGCAGGCACCCTCAAATGAAATGGCCTAGCCCAAACGCGCCCAGTCGGGCAACCTCATACAACGCGACACAGCGAACAATGCCATAGGGGAGAAAATGAAAAACGGGCCGCCCAAACATGCACAAGGCACCCGAGTGGTCACAAATTAGAAAAACTGATACGGGCACCCTCGAGCGAAATGACCCAACACGAACATGCCCAGTCGAGCGACCTCAACCGGCGCGACACGACACACCTAACCGAACAATGCCACAAGGGAGCAAACGACAAACGGGCCACCTGAATGTGCACAAGCTGGCACCCGGGTGGTCACAACTTCGAAAAACTGATACGGGCGCCCTCGAACGAAACAACACGACCCAATCGCACTTGGTCGGGCGCCCTCACACGGCGTGACACGGTGCACTCGATCGAACGATGCCACAAGGGAGCGAACGGAAAATGGGCTGCTCGAACATGCACAAGGCACTCGGGCAGTCACAACTTAACAAATCTGATACGAATGCCCTCGAATGAAATGGCCTGACTTGAATGCGCTCGGTCGGGTGACCTCACACGAAATGACACAGCGAACGAGGCCACAGGGTAGCAAATGAAAAACGGGCCGCCTGAATGTGAACAAGGCACCCGGGCGGTCACAACTTACCAAAACTGATACAGGTGCCTTCAAACAAAACAGCCCGACCCGAACACGCTCGGTCGGGCCATGACCTCACACAGTGCAACATGGCGCACTCGAATGAACAATACCACAAGGGAGCAAACGAAAAACGAGTCGCCTGAACATGTGCAAGGCACTCGAGTGGTCACAACTTAGCAAAACTGATTCGTGGGCACCCTTGAACGAAACGGCCCGGCCCAAACGCGCCGGGTTGGGCAACCTCACATGGCATGACACGGTGAATGATGCCATAGGGGAGAAAATGGAAAACGGGCCACCCTAACGTGCACAAGGCACTCGTGCAGTGACAACTGAACAAAAATTATACGGGCGCCCTCAAACGAAATGACTCGACCTGAACGTGCCCGGTCGAGCGACCTCAACTGGCGCGACATGACACGCCCGACCAAACAATGCCATAAGGGAGAAAACAACAAACGAGCCACCCAAATGTGCACAAGTTGACACCCGGGTGGTCACAACTTAGAAAACCTGATACGGGAACCCTCGAACAAAACAGCACCACCCTAACACGCTTGGTTGGGCGCCCTCACATGGCACGACATGACGCGCCCGACCAAATGATGCCACAAGGGAGCAAACAAAAAAAAGGCCGCCCTAATGTGTATAAGGCACCCGAGCGGTCATAACTTAACAAAATTGATACGGGCGCCCTCGAACAAAATGACCCGACCTGAACGTGCACGGTAGGATGACCTCACATGGCACGACAAGGCTTGCTCGACCGAATGATGCCATAAGGGATAAAATAACAAACAGGCCACTCAAATGTGCACAAGGCACCTGAGTAGTCACAACTGAGCAAAATTGATATGGGCACCCTCGAACGAAACGGCCCGACTTGAATGTGCCTGGTCAGGCGACCTCACACGGCGTGACAAGGCGCACCCGAATGAATGATGCCACAAGGGAGCAAACGGAAAATGGGCCACCCAAACCTGCACAAGGCACCCATGTAGTCACAACTTAGCAAAACTGATACGGGCGCCCTCAAACGAAATGACCCAACCCGAACACTCCCGGTCGTGTGACCTCACATGGCACGACACAGCGAACGATGCCACAAGGGAGAAAATGGAAAATGGGTTACCTGAATTTGCATAAGGCACCCAAGTGGTCACAACTTAGAAAAACTGATACGGATGCCTCCGAACGAAACGGCCCGACCCGAACGTGCCCGATCGGGCTGCGACCTCACACGGCATGCACGAACGAACGATTCCATAAGGGAGCGAATGGAAAACAGGGCGCCCGAACATGCACAAGGCACTCAGGCAGTCACAACTTAGAAAAACTGATATGCGAGCACCCTTGAATGAAACAGACCAGCCCGAATGCGCCCAGTTGGGCAACCCCACACGGCGCGAGAGGACGAATGATGCCATAGGGGATTAAATGGCAAACGGGCCGCCTGAACGTGCACAAGGCACCCGGGTGGTCACAACTTAGCAAAAATTATACGGGCGTCCTCGAACGAAACGAACCGACCTGAATGCGCCCGTTCGGGCGACCTAAATTGGCGAGACATGACATGCCCAACTGAATGATGCCACAAGGGAGAAAATTGCAAACGGGTCGCCTGAATGTGCACAAGCTGGCACCCAGGCGGTCACAACTTAGCAAAATTGATAGGGGCACCCTCAAGTGAAACAGTGCGACCTGAACTCGCTTGGTCGGGTGCCCTCACACGGTGCGACATGGCGCGCCTGACCGAACGATGCCACAAGGGAGCAAATGGAAAACGAGCTACCCAAATGTGCACAAGGCACCCGGGTGGTCACAACTTAACAAAACTGATACGGGTGCCCTCGAACGAAATGGCCCACCCTGAACATGCCCGGTCAGACGATCTCACATGATGAGACACAATGTGCCTGACCGAACGATGCCACAAGGGAGAAAACGACAAACAGGCTACCCGAACATGCACAAGGCACCCGAGCGGTCACAACTTAGCAAAACTGATACGGGTCGACCTGAACGCGCCTGGTCGGGAGACCTCACACAGCGCGACACGATGCACCCAAATGAACGATTAAACAAGGGAGAAAACATAAAACGGACCACCCGAACGTGCATAAGGCACCCGGGCGGTCACAACTTAGCAAAACTGATATGGGGGCCCTCGAATGAAATGTTCTGACCCAAACACGCCTGATCAGGCATCCTCACACGGTACGACACAACGAATGATGCCACAGGGGAGAAAATGACAAACGGGTCGCCCGAATGTGCACAAGGTACCCAGGCAGTCACAACTTAGCAAAACTGAAACGGGCGCCCTTGAACGAAACAGACCGACCCGAACGTGCCCAATCGTGCTGCGACCTCACACAACACAACACGGTGCACTCAAATGAACGGTGCCACAAGGGAGCAAATGGAAAACAGGCTGCTTGAACGTGCACAAGGTACCTTGGTAGTCACAACTTAGCAAAACTGATACGCGGGCGCCCTCGAATGAAACGACCTGGCCCGAACCCGCCCGGTTGGGTGACCTCACACGGTGTGACACGATGAACGATGCCACAGGGGAGAAAATGGAAAACAGGCCGCCCGAACATGCACAAGGCACTCGGGCGGTCACAACTTAGTAAAACTGATATGGGCACCCTCGAACGAAACGACCCGACCTGAACGCGCCTGGTCAGGCGACCTCAACCGGCGCGACACGACACGTCCGACCGAACGATGCCACAAGGGATAAAATGGAAAACGGGCCGCCTGAATGTGCACAAGCTGGAACTCGGGTGGTCACAACTTAGCAAATCAAAAATTGTCATGGGTACCACATATTTTCGAGGTAGCTAGGAATCTAATATTTATTAGTCAAATGGGTGATGAAATCATGCATATCATATTTAAGAAGGATTCATGTAAGATTATTCGTGGTGTGATGGTGTTGATCAGAGGTGTTGAGATGGGCATATTATACAAGTTTTAAGGGCATATTGACCAAAATGGTTGCAATAGTGCAAATGTTCATAAAACTTATGGTTCAACCCTCTTGTTTAGTCAACAAGACCAGGTTGTAGCATTAAAATATGTGACACAATGGGGAGAAAATAATTTGAGTTATGCAAAGCAAAGGTGTGATTAAAGTTTTGTATAGTAACTCTCTAAAATTCGTTTTATGTGAATATTGTATTTATGGGAAACAAAATCTTGTTAAATTCCCATTTGGTACTACAAGGGCAAAGAGAATTATGGAGTTAATTAATAGTAATGTATTTGGGATAGTACCAATGCAATGACTAGGTCTATCCATATATTATGTTTTTCTCAATTATAATTTCTCCAAGATGACATGCATATATTTCCTAAGGAAGAGGTCTAACATTTTCAATAAATTTTAAGAGTTCAAATATATTATGGAGAACCAAATAGATAGAAAGGTAAAGGTTATGATAATCGATAACAAAAGTGAATTATATGGTAAATAATTTAAGATACTTTGTATTTCGTTATTGCGACACTTTTGCAAACACGTCGAAAAAGCGATGTTTTTCAAATAAATGTTAGTCTTGAGACGTTGGGCTTCAAAAAATCGCAAGACCGACATTTTTTGAGAAACGTCGCTTTTCCAACGTGTTTTCAAAAGTTTCGTAATACCGATGAATGTGTGATAGATGTCGCAATTCCGACGTTTCATCCCATAAACGTCGTAAGACCGACGAAAATTTTAAAACGTTGCATTTCTGATGACAAACATAAACGTCGCAAAAGTGACGATGTCCCTAAAAATTGGTATAGCGACTGTTTGTGGCAAGATTTGAAAAATTTACAGAGATTGGGGAAATTTCTGACAATACGACAAAAGTGTCAAAACTAAAGTGTCGGAATTTCCACCAAATGTACTATTGTGCAGGCCAACATTTGGAAGAAATTAGACAAAGAAAAGTGAAGTAGCCAACTCGAAGTATGTTTATGGCATGCACAAAATGTAGCTAGCTCACGACAGAAACCCTCTAAATCAACCAATAATGAAAGATGACAAAGAGGCAAGGAATCCACCGATAGGGTAAAATGGAAACCAACGCACTGCATGAATCCCAGGTGTGATAATTTAATGCGACTTCGATCACAATAGAAACCACTAAGTCAAATACCCATGATGTTGATCAAATGCTGAGCACAAGGTCACCTATCAATGATGTAAATAGGGCCAGGGTGCAGCTCTAGGTTTAATCTCAAAGAAATTTCTTGAAGTTGATAAGAGACAAACCCACTGACAAGAAGTCAATGAAAACCTTTTCAAACCAACACGATCAAAGGAATAGATAACTAATGTGATAGAAAAAGATTATGATAGATTGGGATGGTTGACTGAAAAATGAGTCAAGAGACATCGTAGAAAGGCTGACTTAGGTTAACTTCCCTTGAAAAAAAGCATGACTCATTTTGACTATGGCAGCAAATGATAACTTTGTATAAGTTTGTCATGCAAGAGGTATAAACAAACCCTCCAAATAATTGGAAGAGACAACCAACCAGGGGAGTACGAAATCAATAACAAGGTTATGAATTCTCCTAAGTAAAACATAAACCCATCCCAAATGCAGAAAAGACTTATATTTTTTGTGATTTTTTCAAAGGCGACACAACTAACTCTTTAGCTGCCATCAAAATATGGAAGTAATGTCCCGTTCCCGCTCTTCTTGGAATACATATTTTTTTTTTGTCTTTTTCATATTTTAAAGCCTGAAAAAAATAAAATAATGTCTATAGTACAATGTATAGAACGAGTGTCGGTAAACAGAAGAACTAGTTCCTGTGATAGGAATAATTCTATGCTCAATGCAAGGTGGCGAAAATTGGTAAGTGACACTCAGAATAATGTTAGATCCATGGGTAAAAGGTGTCAAGTTATGAAGGCTAAGTGATTGCACGGTTGACTTTGCAGAAAGACATGGTCAAAATATGGCTTAAACATGAGACCAAATGAAGTCGGCTAAAGGCCAAGATATACAAATGGTCAATAGGCAATGCAACAATACAACTCAACAAAAAAATGAGAGCCTCTAAGGAATATGGCTAGAATAAGATAGCGAAGAAGAAGAAGAATGAAGAACGTATAAGTCATGGCGGGACTAAAGAGGACTCCCAAGCCTAAGAAAAAAATTCCATCATGGGTGCCAAGTGACAACACGGTACGATCTAGGGCACCATGCTAAGGTAGGTTCCTATCACACAAGTTATGGCACTTCTAAGCATCAATAAGATTTTGTGTCGCATCTTGGTGGGGTCGATCCTAAGGCCAAAATGGAAAAGGAAACTGATAATGTGCAATGAAAGTGGAGAACCTAACCTATATGCTAGTTTTGATAACCAATACCTGTCAGAGTGGATCAACCATAAACATACCTGAAGGAAAAAAAATATTCAAAGTTATGTAGACATAATCATGAACACTAGACAATAAGTTCATACAGCCCATATAAAACTTCAAAAAAATCTTGTGTTATCGAATACAAAAATTCAAAATGTGTACCTTATATATAAAATATGGTACAAGGAACCACACAGTCATGTGGCTTACGTATAATAGTTTTGCAGGACAAGCCCCTTGTGGGACTCTGACCAAGGACTCCTTTGGTAGCTAAAATTCATGGCCTAAAAAAGTTCCTCCTGTGAAGGCAACTCAATATCCAGGAAATCATGAGAACAAAAAGGATAAAAAGAGGGAATTAAATGGTCCCATATACCCATAGGAGATGTCACTTGATCAATTGTCGAGATCAAATCCTGAGAAGGAAAATAATAATTCAAGGTATCCTTCTAAGAAACAATCGAGGATTGAGGACATAATGCCACATAGTTCACCCGTGGCAAGGTAGAGCCAACTTGAACACTTGGAACATACCAAGGGTAATTTTGAACTATGTTCAAATTAGGATGGTAATTATCAGGTGCAAGTTGATCAATAGTGATAATAATTCCATTATGAGTAAAATACATCACTCGAAAGAGTGAATACACCACAACATTCATAACATATACATAATCATGCCCAAGAATCATATTAAAGTCTAAAGAGTGATCAACCACCATGAAGTCAATTAAGACCGCCTTTCCACCTAAAGTGATAGGCAATTGAGGAAGAACACCCATAGATTCACCAAGTCTTCTATCATAAGCTAGAAATTGGCTATCAATTGCCAACAACTTTGGAGAACCCAAATATTTCCAATTTGAGGAGGATATAATGCTTGTAGAGGATCCTTCATCCACTTCAAATCGATAGAAATTTGTGGAATTAACTCTAACTGTTACTTGGAAAGTTGCACCTAAAGGAAGATGGGGCTCAACAAGACTATCCCAATCAAAGGAAAAACTCCTAGAACTTGGAGGGAGTACATTTGAAGAGACAAACATGCCCCCCCAGACCAGAATACTGTGAAATATAAATCAAGAAGACTCTGTTTTTATACACTTCACCACACAAAAAGGGAGTGGGATTGGACAGAGATTACACTGGCTTGACCACTTCATCAAAAAATGGTTTCTATAACTGATGAGAAACCATAACAGGTTCAGGAGTAGATTAACCTACAGACTTGGACCAAAACCTTTGTACCACTGAAATGTCAAGCCAAAAATGAGTGATATGATCTCCCTTACAAATCTTACACTTGAACTTAGGTTTAAATATTTTACGCCTAGGTTTCTGATCAAAATTAATGCCCCCTGTTGAACTGTATAAATCACTTATTAATGACTGAAAAAAACACATTTAATTGTCAATCCACAGATGCCTATTATTCCAATGACATTAGCATTTTCTGTGTCGATCCATCAACCAGAAGCAGTCTTAAAGAAAATAAATTGTTGTGGAAGTAAAATGCTGGAAATAAATCACTCAGGCAGAAATAAAAGAATCCACAAGATTGAAATCACACTTCCATTGATTTGTTAACTTGCCACACAGTAAGTAACCAGATGGTGTCTTTATTAATCAGATGTGTAATAACATATAAAGTATAGAAATTGAAGAAGATATATTCTCAGTTAAACTGCCAGCAAAAACACTCTAACGATACATAAACTGAAATCCAATTACATAAACAAAAAGATATTATAACCGCTCATATCCCTGATAAGAAGAAGGGCCCTTCCTCTGTTGGCAGGGCGCAGGTAAAAAAGAACTTTAACCAAACTTAAATGTTATCACACATGTAATAACATTGACAATATGATCGGTATTAATCTGAATGCAATTACAGAGGCAAAACAACGTTGTTCTTCGCTAACCTCTTGACCTCTAGGGTTGAGAGATATACAGTTGTTACATCAGAAAATTTAGGATTAGATCAGTCATGAGAATATTATGATTCTTATGATGATAGAAATAGAACTCATGCAGTTATAACCACTTCCTAATAAAGTTATGATTAGGAATTAAAAGATTACAATCGAAATTTCCCTTAGGCTTTTTATCCCAAAAATATAATGTTGATAACTCCTACAACTTTCATAACAAAACATAGATGTAGTGCAACCACCAAAGAATACATCGGCAACAATATAAACAAGAGCGGTCAATGGTACAACTGTATCAGAAATTCACCAATGATTCTATAAAAACAAGGTGTAACAACAAATTGCTGGTGGGTCTGTAATAGCATGGTGTAACAACACCGTCCGAACTACTTCTGTGAACTTCATGTTCAGGATCTTTTACATCTGAAAGGAAAAAAAAAGACCATCTATCTTTCTCCAAAACATTCACCATCAGTTAGTCATAAAAAGGTATAATAGATCATAATAATTTGTGAATTGGAAAAATAACAAAAGAAAGGTGAAACAACACAAGTCAGGGTAAAAAGGTGGAAAAAGGGTAAAGATAATCCCATAAGTTAAGGTTACGAAGCAAGATAAGGGAGATAAGTGTAGGAAAAAATGTGAAAAACCAACACCCAACATCTCCGTCCAACTGAAATACTTGCATGTCCTCATGCAAACTCATCTTTCATGGGAATACCTTCGTTGCAGATCTATGAGATCATAAGAAACATCTATGTCTTCGTCTGTAGACCTGTATCCCTGATTGGCCATCAACTGCTGTACCCAAGATTCCGACTCATACTTACTTAATTTATAATTGATCTAGTAATCCTCCATGGGAAACCAGATCAAAGGAAACCTGAACTTTAATCCAAACCATAGAGCTCCAAGAGATTGTGCAATCTGTACATAGGATGGTACATGTGTAAACAATTTGGGAATGAGAATGCATCTCCCTTTATTACCTCAACACTACTGGCTTCTGTGTGTTCTAAACATCCTGTTAAAGCTTGAATTTTCATCATTGCAAATTGATTGAGACAAAAGTCTACAATTATTCTTCTATAAGTGGTTGTTGGTACTCTAATGCCAGGGATACTTAGTATTCTTCTGAATTCTATTCTTAGCTCAGCCACTTGTCTTGGTTTCGCCCGAACCCATAATGTTGTCTTCTCCTCATTAGTTTCCATAGATTTAATGGCCAGATGCCATTAAATCTGATTCCTCATGAAGGATACAAAATCCCTTAATTGAATATCTCCCATATAAGGGAAGACTATCACAATCATCTGCATACTCACATGTTCACAAATAATTTTGTGTAAAAACAATTCACACAACAAAATTTTCTCATCAAATTTTGAGGCATGAAAAACATCTAGAAATATACGAGTGGAGGAAAATACATAAGGTCTGTCCTCCAAAATGGCTTTCAATTGAAACAATAAATAACTTTCCCACAGAAAAATAAGATATGATGGAGAAGGTCGCCTACAACCCAACAAGTTGAGGGTGAGATCATGAAATTTTTGTTTATCAATAGCGAGGTCTCAAATCTGATCCTGTAACAACAACAACTGACCTTCTTGTTTCTTCATAGCCTCTTTCTTCTTGTAATCCTCCCAATTTTTATTCACTTCTTCTTCCATCCATTTTTTATGTGAAGTGTCTATTTCCCTTTGATTTTATTTTAGCGAAATCATCCCATCCCAAAGGGAGATCGCTTCTTACTTCAATTTTTGTAACTCAGAGATTATGAAGATTTTGTCGGAGTTCCCTCTCGAGATGGGACTTGGTGTTCTCCTGGATTCAATATCTTCATCGAAAATAGGTGTGCTAGCCTTTACTTCATGGGTTTTTTCCACCTCTACTACTCGTTCTTGTGTAACAACAGCCTCCTCGATGGGTTCTTGTGTGTCAGCCCCCTTTTTTTTACCTAGAGTTGCATTTGCATCTATTATTTTTTCTTCTATAATAGGTGTGGCTTCTGCAGGTTCTTATGGGTTGGCATCTAGGTCGATTATTACAGGAGGCTCTGCTTTAACTGCTGGTTCTTGTTTGTTAGCCCCCCTATAAATTTTTGATAGGAAAATTAGGGGGCTAAATTGTTTTTGAGCCTTCAAGGAATGCATCTCCCCTGAAGACACATCATCCTTGAAGTATCCTATGTCTTTTCCCTTGATAAAATCCCCTCTACTGATTCCCATTATGAAGCCTCTCTAATGATAAAAAATTGTGCTCCTGAAGGTCTTCATTTGCCCCTGGTACCCTTGCAGAATTGTCCATTTCACCCCTTTTTTCCCTTTTTCAAAGTCCCCCTGTTACCCCCAAAATCCCCCCTAAACCATGCACACACCCCTGGTGTAGATTCATTTCCCCTTATTTCCCCTATCGTTACCCTTGGTTGGCCTGAAAATGCTCTTAAAATGGGCCACAAATCCATTTTGTACCCTTACTAGTGTTAGCCCCCTTCGGCTAGCCCCATAACCGTTTTCCTCCCATGTAGCGTAGTGCTATAACCACCCACCAGTCCACAAAGGCACTTATCTCATTTGGTTATCGGGAGCAGTTATAGCCGTTGATCTAAACAGAATGGACAACGATCGCCGCCCTCGCCCCATCCATCGCGCCCGCCATTCACCAGTTCACCGCTCGATCGAATATCAACCGTTCATTTAAAACCTCAAAATCTGACGGTCCATATTCCCATCCACCTGTGGTCCCCGCACCCTCTCACTATACAAAACCACCAGTATCTATCGCACCACTTTTGAGGGGTGAGCGGTATTTACCAATGGGCCAGTGATTCCATACATCTTCCGATGCATGGCATCGGTACGGCTAGAAAACCACCCTTCCATCGTGCATTAAAGTTCGTCCGTGGATGCGGAGCGATATTGTTGGGAGTCATCAGATCTGCCATCGCCCATCCAACGGTTGTCGCTCCACGAAGTTGCGCGCGGGTTAATCAGAGTCATCCGTACCCCTGGCCCATGTTCATCATTCTCCAACGTGTTGTCCACCGTCGATCTCCTCCCAAGATCAGATGACCCAGATTGATTGTCAGTCCCACCGTAACCCCATCTCGCCACGTCACAGTTCCACGTGTTCCATCGTATATTCTCCCGTCCATTTATATATATTCATTCAAAGGGTAAAAATTAAGGTTTTTACGTTAAATTTCTCTGCATTTCCGCCAACCTTCCACCAGAGCACTTCTCCATCATTACTCTGAGTTTTTTCGCCATTCGTCCGCAGTCCCACTTTCATCCTAACAGTCATCCACATCATTCGACCCCATGCATGGTCTTCCTAACTAGTATTCGTGTTTTGCATGGTTTCAGAGAGGCAGGAAACCGCCATGGTTCACATGCACTATTGCAATGGTGTTTCGCGCAGAGAAAGTTAAATTTGGAAGCTGGTACTACAATGGAAATTCTCAGAAAGGTAGCGGTGGTATTAATATTATCCAAGGAAAGTTCAATCTCCATGAAGAAAAAACCTATCTGGCACCATTAAAACCCATATTTTGCAGATTGAGACATTTATGAAGCAGCAGAAAAATACCAGCTAATAATCCAGGACTTCAACGTGTAGTACTAAGGATTTTAAGCCCTAATCTAGAGTTTTAAAGGCAGAGTACTGGACCGAAAATCCTGAGGATCACACAGGAGGTCCAGTGCACATAAAACAATGTAATCAGGGTTTCAAATCAGCAGAACGTTTCTTCCTTAGCACGGACACAATACACATTATGGTTTCAGTATACATTGTGTCCAAGAGAAGTTTTTCCCCTCCTAGAGCAGTCCTAGGCTATCAGAAGCATTTGTTGCACAGTATGGAAGATCTTAGCGTCTTGATTCTACGTTTTTTTTCAATTCACCAGAAGTACTATAGAGTACTGCAACCAAGTACGTCAAATACATAACGGAGTAAATGGGAGCCAGGAGAAGACCACTCTTTCACCCAAAGAGTGCCATGGATAAATGCACAGAATTTATACAGAGTGGACTTTGGCCTTCTCCCTCTTCTGAGCTTTTAATGCTACATTTAGTTTCTCACCTACCTTCTCTTCTCCACTGGAGCTACATATTCATGAAGAAACTCATTGTAAAGGTTGTTGATCATTTATCAGAGAATTTCAAGTAGTTTATTTTGAGACACAGTCTCTGTGTAAAGTAGTAAGATAGGCTGAGGAATATGCTTTCAGACTGAGTATTCAACTATTGGCAATGTTTTACTTGACTAGTATTGCTATTTAATATGACAAGCACATTTCTTTGGATCCTGATCTAAAGCAGTGGTGACATTTCCTATCTCTGTGTTTTAATTCATTTCATTTCATTTCTATTGGCTTGCATCAGAATATTGGCATAGGATTTACCCTTGTTAGGTACCCTATGTTTCTTCTCTCCTTGCCTTTGATGCTTTCTGCTATATGTGTTATCTAAGATTTGATTTCAGTTGATTTAACTAGTGTAGTGGATGTTATTGCCTGCTCTCTGATGTATGGATCAAATGAATCAGTTCTTATATGTTTCTTGTTAAGGATTTAGCTGGAAGATTTGGGAACACTGGGGAATAGAGTTAGCCCTGTCCACTAGGATCCTTGTGTGACCAGCTAGTCTTTAGCTTTGCGTTCCAAACCTTTACTGTCCCTCCTCTCCCCTCATTCCATACCACACTTTCATCTTTAAGATCCAATGTTTTAGATGACTAGCCCAATTGAAATCCTGCCTATTGATTAGCAAAAAAATCCTTTCCTGACTCCATTGCCCAATGGTCTTGAATGCTTCCTAGAATACTTCACCTCCGCCTTATTCCTCTTTGCTCATCCTTGTCTTACATTGAACCCTTCTTTCCTGATAGCCAACAACCAAACAAACAATCAAAAAAACAAATCTTGTGCCTATAACTAGCCTAACATCTTAAACTTTGAGCTTCAAAGACATAAAAAATCTTCTTATATAGAGAGATCCCTCTCTAGACCCAGGAGGGCTAGATCCTGTGGTCTGAAAGTGGTTTGATGTTGTCTCATCTTTTTGTCTTGCCAATCTGGCCAAAACATGGGAACCCCAACATTGTGTAACAACAATATCATTAGAAGGTTCTTGTGTAGCAGCATCCTGTTGTTTTGTTTCTACTTTCATAGGGTTGATGTTTTCTCTACAGGCATTATACCATGCTTTTATTAATTTCTAAAAACAGGTTATGCATATTGACATCATAATTTCTCTTTCCCTAGATAACTTCTACTTCAATTCCTCATTTTCTTTTCTTAATTTCTCAATTTCTAAACACAAGGCATTGGTTTTTTCCTAACCTCATGAGGAAGGTTGCCCTTCTTCTTCTGGAACTTCTGCTTCTGTTTTATTCTTGGTCATAGGCAAGGTTTCTGCAGGTATGCTGACCTTCACTCTCTACTTTGGTCTTTTGTCCCCAATTGGTTTACCAATAGGATTTTTCCCCATTCTGACTTCGGCAGGTCGAGTCTGGGTCTCCTCCTTTGACTGACTTCGTCCTAAGGTTGTGGTTTGTTTCCTTTGGCTTGTCCTTGGTATTTTCCTTTTGAATTCCTCCCAATTATTTTCTTATTGACCCACGGAATCCAACAGAATGAGCTTAATAAGTCCATGATTAGTCACGCATGCCTTCGGGTGTACTGTTGTTTTTACTTCCGCTGCCATGTGCTTGATGTTTCCAAGTAAATAGAATGGGAGATTGATTCTTTGTTGATTCCGAAGGTGGTTGAGCAGAGGAAAGTTATAGTTGAATACTATAGTAGAACTCCCTTCGCAGGTAATATATTTGATCAAACCTCGGGCGACATCTTCGCAAGGGTGGGGAAGTGACATTTTGTCAATTCCTCTTCCTTTCTTCTCCAGTTTCTCTTCCCCTACTAGAAAATCCTCTTTCAAGAAGAGGTCATTTATTTTCCTATTAAACCACCTCCACCCTTCAACTAGTAATGAGGTTACCGTAGCAATCACCTCCTCACTTACCTCCATTTTCATACCTCTTACTTGGGTTTGATTATCGTTCAAGTTTTGAAAAAATTCAATCGCTATGGCCTCATCCGAACCTTCAAGCTTTTGGAAAAATTCAACCCATCCAAGCTCTCTAAATATGTTGTAAGATTCAAGGCAATTCTGTAGAGCATCCATAGAATTTAGCTCATGCCTGAATTCTTCTCTGCCCATTTCTACTGTTTTTTCCTAACTTTTCTTCTTGATCTAGCAATACTACAATATTACTGAATTTTTGAGTTCTCTTCTTTGCTGTTCAATCCTGCTATAACATCACTGTATCTCTTGCTACTTCTCAACACCTCTGATTATCCCAATCGATGAATCTACAAATGAGAATGCAAGGTTTTGAAAGAAGGTTGATGAAAGGTGACGACTTTAAAGGATTTACCAAATCATACCCTACACGAATACTCATAAATTGTTATGGAAAGTGATGGGGTTTTGTACATGCATGCTTTTTCCATCAGATTCAGTCATTATTGGTAATTATGTTATTGATTAGGTTCATGCGAATTTAATAGATTTTTTATGGTTACAATATTTTTGCAATAATTTCAAATCATTTCAAGTCATATCCCCTCCCCTTCTTTAATTGTGACAGGCGCCCACGACCGTCACCGGAGCATCACTACTTTTCCAATTAATCACCAAATTATAATGAAAATCATTTACCTTTTTTATGACATACCTGAGGTGGCGTTGGGAGAATAATTGTGTTGACAACGTCTTGCATGCAGCATTCATATTGTTATGTCCAACTGGAATTGTTATTGATTTTTATGGAATGAATTACAAAGAACAGTAATCATGGCTGTCGGCTATTACCTATGTAATAGCGAAGAAAACTTTTGGATTATTCTTAGAAAAATAATGATCAACAAAAATTGGTACAAAAAAAATAAATTACATAAATACCATTGTCCTATGGCATAGATCAAAAATGGAAGATGATATTACAAGGAGAAAAACATGGGTGTAACAGCCACCACAAAAGTGGTTTTCGACTGTTACTAGCTGTCTAAGTGCGCCCATAAAAAGGAATTTTCACAATTAGATTTATTTTTGTTTTTATTTTATTTTATTATTTATTTTATTATTTTTTTAACAAAAAAATGTGTAACAGGTGCCACACAGGTGGTTTTAAGGTCTTACACTTATTGGAATTTCTTTTTTTAAGGCTGCAGAGGAGAATGTCTCCCTACTATTGTAACATCAAGATCAAAGTCCGTGAAAATGTTGAAAAATTATTCCTTCGAAGTGGGTTGATGATATAGCCTTAGACAGTGCCCATTAACCAGTAACAACATCTTAACACTGTCAATGGTGACTAATTGTATAGTCCCATTGTCAAAGACTGTATCCACTTCGTAAGGACCTAGCCATCTGGTGCAGAGCTTGCATTTAAAATATTTGAACCTTGAATCGTACAAAAGAGCCCAATCTCCTTTCTGGAAAATTTTGTTCTTAATAAACCTAGCATGCCATTTGGCTCTCTGCTCCTGAATGATTTCTGTTTGTTGGATGGCAGCCAACCATTTTTCTTGCAGCTCATTGAGCTGGTTCAATCTTTGAGTTTGTGCTGTACTCAAATCCAGAGAAACCTGCAATGCTATTCTTAATTTCTTTATTTCAAAATCTATGGGGAATAAGGGATTCTTACCATACACCAGTTCATATGGTGATAATCCTATAGTATTCCTCCATGTTGTCCTATAAGCCAACATTACCTCTGGAATTTTCTCGGCCCAATTTTTTCAGTGGCTGGCTATTGTCTTTGTCAAAATTCCCTCAATGAATTTATTGGTGCTTTCTACTTGCCCATTTGCTTGTGGATGATAGGGTGTGGTGATTATATGATGGATTTTATACTTTTAAACCAACTTCTTGATCAAATGAGATGTGAACTGAGGACCCCCATTTGTCACTATATCTTTGGGTATTTCAAAGCGAATAAAAATATCTTGAAATAGGAAGTCTGAAATAGCCTGCTCTGTTGCTCTAGTTAATGCCCTTGCTTTGAGCAATTTTGTGACATAATCGGTGCAGACCAATATGTATGATTTTTGTTGTGATGAAGGATTGATTGGCCCCACAAAGTCCAGGGCCCATTTCTCAAATGGTTCTATTACTATCTGAGGCTATAACGACATCTCATATGATTCTAGAGGATGACCCATCCTTTGGAAACTATCACATCCTTTCACAAACTTCTTGGCATCTTGGAATATGGTTGGCCAATAGTACCCTGTTGAGAGTACTTTATGTCCTATCCTCTTGTCAGCGAAGTGCCCTCCATAAGGTTCTTCATGACAAGCCTTTAGGATCTCAAATACCTCATCTTCTCTAACACATCGCCTAATCTAGAAATCTGGCCTGGTGTGATAGAGATTGCCTTCTATCTAGGAGTAGGTAGCACTCTGTTGTATAATCCTCCTTCTTTCTTTGGAAGAAAATTGATGTGCGAATTTCCCTATAGCAAGATAATTGGGTATATCTGGATACCATGGTAAGTGAGTAGAAATGGAAAAAAGATACTCATCTGGAAAAGAATCCTCAAGGGCAGTGCAGTCATCACTTATAGTTAATCTACAAAGGAAATCAACAACTACATTATCTTTTCTGGGTTTACCTAAAATAGTAATATCAAATTCTTGTAACAACAATAACCATCATGTAACTCTGCCATTAGTAATAGGTTTGTTCATAAAAAATCGAATGGTAGCATGGTCAGTGTGTACAAATACTTGATACCTGGTGATGTAGTGCCAGAATTTGTTGATAGCATGCACTACTGCTAGGAATTATTTCTCAGTTACAATGTATTTAAGTTCTACTGGAGTCAAATTATAGCTAATTTAATATATAGCGTAAGGTTTCTTATCCTCTAGCTACCCCAAAAAAACACCCACAACCATGTCATATGCGTCTGTAGCAATATGAAATAGTAATTTCTAGTTTGGTCTTCGTAAAACAAGTGTTTTTATTAAATAATTCTTCAACTTTACAAATGCATGCTCACACTTTTATATCCACATAAATTATGCATCTGTCATTAGTAATGAAAATAAAGGAGATGCAATCTTTGAGAAATTTTCTATAAACCCCCTATAGTATCCTACATGCCCCAAAAAACTACGTACCTCTTTCGAAGTCTTAGGGGTCAGTATTCTCGAGATTACCTCAATTTTTGAGGGATCTACCTTGAGTCCTTCTGCTGAAATGAAATTTTCGAGAACAATTCCCCTGGTCATTTTCATGTGGAATTTTTCTGTGCTTAGAGCAACATTAGTTTGATCACAATGTTCCAACATTTTTTCCAAATTAGTTAATGTTGTCTCAAAGGAATCCCCATAGGGTGTAAATTCATCCATAAAATTTTCAAGACAATCATTCAAAAGATCAGAAAAAATACCTAGTATTTCCCTTTGAAAGGTTGCTGGTGCATTGCAGAGACCAAAAGGAAGGACTCTGTATACAAAATTACCCCATGGGAAAGTAAAGGTTGTCTTTTCTTGGTCTTCTGGAGCAATCTGTATTTGATTATAGCAACTAAACCCATCTAAAAATGAAAATAGTTTTTTCCAGAAAGAGTGTCCAAAACTTGATCAATAAATGGTAAGGGAAAATGATCCTTCGAAGTGGCCTGGTTAAGTTCCCTATAGTCAAAATAGACCCTCCACTTGCAATTATTTTTTGGAACTATGACAAGTTTAGACACCCACTGACTGTCAAAAATAGGGTAGATGAAATTAGCATTAAGGAGTTTCTGCAATTATTCTTTTACTATCTCCTTAAGTGCGGGGTTTATTCAACGCTGAGGTTGTCTAACATGTTTGCAATATTCCTTAAGGTAAATGCATTGAGTGCATCAGGTAGGATGGATTCCTTTCATATCGGTATAGTCCCATGAAAATTCATTTTTTAATTTCTGTAACAGTTGTATCAGTAGTTTTTTTTGTCCAGTAGTCAGGTTACTACTGACATTTAAACATTTTCCAGGTTCGATTTCAATGGGACTGTTGGTAGTAAGCGGAGTTGTTTTCAAATGTTCAATAATTAGATCATCTTCCTCACTTTCTTCTCCCAAATCTCTAATGGAGGAAACATGGAGTGAATTACTGATAAAACCATTGATAATATCGTCCTTTGTTTCATCCTTAAAGTATTGTGCTTTTCCAAGTGTAGAAGGGGTAGGAAAAGTTTAGATTTAGGTACAAATTCGTCCCACCAGGGACTATTCAAATCCATGTAAGGTTTTTCTGAGGGATAAAGATTTAGGTTATGAGTGGCCTGCCCATCTGAGATCACCATAGATCCGGACCTACAATCGATATATGAATTTGCAGTGGCTAGCCACGGTCTCCCAAAAATTAAAGGATGACCCCCAGATTGGATTTCGTTTGTAAAATAAGAAAATCAGCTAGATAATTCCAGGAGGCCACAGTGATGACCACATCTTCAGTCATCCCTTCCAGCTTAACACAGGACCTATCTGCCATTTCAAGAACTATAGGTGTATTTCTAAGTCCATGAAGTCTTAGAGAGATGAAGAGGTATTTAGTCATAACGTTAATAGTTGCCCCTAGATCAATCAAGGTATTAGTTATAGGATGATTGTAAATATGGATAGTCACTGTGGGGTTCCCTGGGTCATTATAATTAGTCAACAAAGGCTGATCAATCATAAGATCAGATAATTTTCCCAAGACATGGATGGTAGTAGGATCCTTAGGTTTCCTTACAAATATTTTAACGATTAGATCCCTCACTGTTTTGGCATAGATAGGCACTTCTTTAAGAGCTTGTAACAACGGAATCCGCACATATAAGTTTTGCAACTCCTTAAGGAATTCAGATTCAGGTTGTAAGACCACCCCGGTTTTAGTTAATCATTGAGGATATGGGGGATTCTGAATACTAACAGTTGAATCAGCTACCACATATGTACCAACCTTACTTGGATTAGTTGGTGTAGAAACAACAGACTTTCTTGATCCGATTGTTACAGGTGTAACATCGGGCGTTGTATCAACTGTTACATGTGTAACAGTTGCCTCAAAATTGTCCATACCCTTCCTGGGTAATTCACTCTCTTTGACAATAACAAGGGGGTGTCCAGATCTGATTACTTTCCCTGATCAAAGTTGAACCTCCTTAAGTCAAATAGGAGTGATAAGGTAAGTCTATAGGGTAACTAGAGCATCCATGTTCTGAGCTACCTTATTATTTGGATTGGGGTTAGGTTGTATAGGTAATTGGGGTGGGAAAGAAGGTGTAGGATTTTGAATAGAAGGCAGTTTTAATTATTTTTGTTGTATTAGAATTGGAGGGAGTACTAGACCTTGGTCATTACTTCTCCAGTTCTGATCCCAAGGATTAGGTTGTGATGAAAGATATTGCATTGGTGGAGGAGATGGCCACTAGTTCCATGGTGAAATAAATTGTGTTAAAGAAGGAGTGGGATACTGCCATAGATATTTTTTACTGTTATAAACATTATTCCAAGGATAAAAATAAGAAAAATATATAGGCATACCTATAGGTCGCGGCTGCCATGGTCTCTTTGATCCGATAAAATAAAAAGATTGAACGTCCTCGCTTGATTCTTGAAGTAATGCCTTTAGTTTGGGAAACTCAAGACACTGATTTGTATAATGCGCCAACTCACAAATGTTGCACAATTTGACACTATTTAATCCACATTCTCTTTCCAAATGTTTCTTTTTGCATCGGGGATGGAATATTGCTAAGGTTGCTTCAGCTTCCGCTTGTGCCTTCTTGAATTGTACCGTAGTGATCTGGGAAGAGAGAGTGATAAGGAGATCGGTTTTGAAATCTTCGAATAAATTCCCTATTTCTGCTTTGGTTACCCCTCCACTTGTGGACTTTTGTATCCGAAGTGAAGGGTCCCGAACTGAAACCGTTCCCTTGACAGATCCTCTTGAGCTATGCAGACATAGTTTCATTATCTCCTCAAACGTTTCTTGTGATATATCTCCTTTTCCTATTATATTAATATGTTACAGACAATCATTTCTTAATCCTCTTAAGAATATTTGGTTTAGGATCTCTGGATCTAAGATACTAAACTTAGACCTCTGTAAGTTATAGTGGAATTGCTCCAGATAGTCCTCCAAGCTTTCCTCTTCCTTCTGTGCAATTCTGAAAATTTTGTCCTTCAGATTTTTAGTTCAGCAATAATCGTGATACTTAAAGAGAAAGGCTTCTCTCATGTCACTCCATGTTCAAATCGTGCCAACACCCAATCTCATAAACCATCTTAATGCTACTCCTTTCAGAGTAGCAGGGAATAATTTTAGCTTTTGGGTGTCTGAAGTGTAGTCATAACCTCTACACATCACATCAAATTCAAATAGGAAGGTATTAGGATCTTCAACAACCATCCACTGAAAGGATGGTAGGGATGATAAAGGGATGTTCTTCTTAGGAGCTTCATCCCGTGTTTCTTCTATTGGGAATTTAAAGGTGACAGAGTGATCGGTCTTGACATTCTCGTCCCCCATGATAGATTCTTCTTGATGAGATGAGATGCCCTCAAAATGCATGATAGACTGGAAAATAAAAGGATCCTACTGTTCTAAGACCCATTGTTTGACATTACTACCAGCGTCCAATTGATGATCGAATAGTTATTATTTCTCAAGTTCCTAACAATCCCCACTGGTCTCTCCGTGTCCTTCAATTCTCAAATCCTGGTCAATGATTCTCCACTACTATTTTGAATCTGGAGTTTTGATATCAGGAGTGGATATTCCATTCAAAGGGTGGTTAGTTCCAGACACGGAAGAAACCGATGGTCCAGGCCTTGATGTGGTAGCCGCTTTTTGTGGTCCTGTCTTTCGCTTATCTTTGTATGAAGTGGACTATTCCTTTTCTTCTCTTGCAATCAGGTCTCTAAAGAATGTTCTCCTTCCCAAATCTGTGCTCTTCTTTTCCTTCTTATGACCTGTCTTTCCTGTAGTTAGTAGAGTGGGGGGGTGTTTGTAGATGTTGATGTTGTCCTACAGGCACACATGGGCCCTATGCCTATCAATTCATCCTATAAGTGCTTCAGTTTCTACAACAATGAGCTCACTTAAGCTTGTTAGAGCGATGTGCAGGTTCTTACCTCTCGTCTTACTACTGAATGACTGTATAGTTGAAGACACCCTAAAAAAATCCCAAAATTTAATTCCTAAGTGTTCCAACAAGACATTGGTGAGCCTGCACAGGCTTATTAGAGCGATGTGTAGGTTCTTACCTCTCATCTTACTGCCCAGCAAATGTAGCACTGGAAACGCTCTATACAACAGACAAAATGCTCAGAAATTAAACTTCCTAAGTATCCCAGCAAGACATTAGCGAGCCCTCTCAAGCCTGTTAGAGTGCTGCATAGGTTCTCACCTCTTGTCTTACAGCCCAAAAATTTTATCGCTGGAGATAATATACATAAAAAAACACACATAAATTGCACTTCTAAGAAATGACTTTGATTGATTGGATTGTCGCTACTATCTCCAGCAATGGCGCCAAAAATGTTGGAGCGTATAAATCACTTATTGATGACTGAACATCACACATTTAATTGTCAATCGAGGGACGTTTGTTATTCCAATGACAGTAGCATTGTCTGTGTCGATACATCAACTAGAAGCAGTCTCAAAGAAAAGAAATCATTTTTGAAGTAAAATGCTGGAAATAAATCACTCACGCAGAAATAAAAGAATCCACAAGATTGAAATCACACTTCAATTGATTTGTTCAATTTCCACAAAGTAAGTACCCAGCTGGTGTCTTTATTAATCAGATTTGTAACATCATATAAAGTATATAAATAGAACTAGATATATTCTCAGTTGAACTGCCAGCAACAACACTCTAATGATACATAAACTAAAATCCAATTACATAAACACACAACTATTGTAACCACTGCAATCCCTGCTAAGAAAGAGGGCCCTTCCTCCCTAGCAGGGCGTAGGTAGAAAAGAAATTTAACTAAAATTAAATGGTATCACACATGTAACAACAGTGACAATATGATCTGTATTAATCTGAATGCAGTTATGGAGGAAAAACAACGGTGTTCTTCTGTAACCTCTTGACCTCTAGGGTCCAGAGATATATATTTGTTACATCCTAAAATCTAGGATTAGATCAGTCATGAGAATCTTACGATTCTCATGTTGATCGAAATAGAACTCATGCAGTTATAACCACTTCCTAATAAAGTTCTGATTAGGAATTAAAAGATTACAATCGAAACTTCCCTTAGGCATTTTATCCCAAAAATATAATGTTGATAACTCCTACAACTGTCATTACAAAACACATTTGTAGTGCAACCACCAAAGAATAGATCAACAACAATATAGACAAGAGTAGTCAATGGTATAGCTGTATCAGTGATTCGCCAATGATTCTATAACAGCAGGGTGTAATAGAAAATTGTTGGTGGGTCTGTAACAACATGGTGTAACAACATCACTTTGCCATAACAACATCATCCGAACTGCTTCTATGAACTTCATTTTTGAGATATTTGAGATCTGAAAGGACAAAAAAATACCATCGATCTTTCTCCAAAAAATTCACCATCAGTTAGTCATAAAAAGGTATAATAGATCATAATAATTGGTTAATTGGAAAAATAACAAAAGCAAGGTGAAAAAACACAAGTCAAGGTAAAAAGGTGGAAAAATGGTAAAGATAATCCCATAAGTTAAGGTTACGAAGCAAGATAATGGAGATAAGTGTAGGAAAAATTGTGCAAAACCAACACCCAACACCCCCATCATGACTAGTAGTGACTGGTGCAAAATTTCCAGCATGACTTGCAGAGGTTGGTGGAAGATCTCCAACATGACTTGCAGAGGTTAGTGACTATTTTCCCCGAGAGATAGGACTTATGCCCCCAACCCGACTGACATAAGTATGTGAGTCATAATCAGGATTATTTATAGAGGTCAAAAAATCATTTCTAGTATGACTTGCAATGAATAGAATTATGCCCCCAGCATGACTTGTAGCAACTAAAGGCTCATCCCCAACATGATTAACATAAATCAATGATGATGCATGGATGGAAATATTCCTCTCCTTATTCTTCCTCTTTCTCTTCTTTTTAGATTTCTTATTACAAGAGAGAGGGAAAAGAGGAAGCCCTGATTTCTCTTGTGAAGAGGCTAAAAAATTAACACCCATCCAATGCTCTTGAAATAAATCATTTATCTGGGAAGGTTCAAGAACATTTGGAACATTCAGAGTGGACCACAGAAAAATGGGTAGTCCAACATTTAATATAGGAATATTCAAAGTGGCCATCATAGGGGAACCAAACTTTCCAAAGAAAGGTAAAGCACAAGGATCCCCTTGTGGAGGGGTGTGGAGCGATAAAAAAGTGTCTTTTTAACTCCTAATTACCTTCACATTAATTATCAACCCAGGGACGACTTCTTATTTCAAGAGTGTACTCAGTCTGAGGCGGCTATTTACTCAAGAGTAATGTTTGTGAAGATGTAGTATAGAAATACAAATGCAGAAATAATAAATGCTTGAAAAGAAATATGTTTGAAAAGAAATCTAATTACAAATGACAGAAATGTAAAGACTACACTACAGCAACCTTGCTAGACATCGATTAGGGATGCAGTAGTAATAACTCTTCCCCTAGAAATCGATGTGAGATGACCAAATTTGGGGACCTGGAATGATTAGCTCTGCCCTCTACAGTTTAGAGATCTCAAAGCAAGTGAAAACAACTCAAAGGAAATGAAATCTAAAACGCAAATTGGAAAGGAACAACAATCTAAAAGCAATGAATAGGAATTGAATAGCAGCGTAAAATAAACAATGAATTCAATTCATAACCAAGCAAACTAGATTTCTACTCTTTAATCCTGTCGACAGCCACGCAACAATCAACTATCGTAATTCATAAACAAAAGGAACAACAACTGGAATTAGATACAGAAAAACAATATTTTATAACAATTGAATCATGAATCATGCTTCTTGTAAAGAATGGAATAACAATGACTCTGTATTTGATCCAATTAGCAATAACTCAATTCTTTAATTGTAATAAACGAACTTCACACAATAGAAATAAACTAATAGAAATACAAACAGCAGATCGCTCCACCAGGGCCGGGCCCTCAACCACCGATGAAGCGTTGTTGTGCTTTACTCTAGCGCTTGAGAAATGGAACAACAGTGAACTCTTTTATTAATCAGGCATTAATAATGTTTACAAACAACTCACACTCTCTTAACAAGAGCCGATGCACAATTCTGCAAATTACAATAAGAAAAGTCTCTCCATCCCCCCCAATACACAATACATGTTCTCCTTTTATAATCAGAAGGAGGAGAAATTGAATAGTAAATACAATCTCCCATAACAATATTGGATTTATTCCAACCAATTGATCAACAAGAAAATAGATTTACATCCATCTTTCAACAACAGCAAGTCGAATTTGGCTTTTTAGCTGAGATTTGGAGGACGGCCGCAACAACAGAACTGAGAAAATTGTGCTTAAAGAACTCTGCGAATCTCTCAACACAGGCCGAATTTGGGCAAACCGTTCTTTGATAAAGTTAATTGGGTCCGTTCTGGACAAAACCCATGTTCCGGATTTTCCAGATTCGTCTTCATTTGCTCAGAATCTCAACCGCAAAACTGGCACTCCTTATTCCAGCGCATTTCTGAGTTGGCACTTTTAATGATCAAATCTTCAATCTGGAAATTACCTTGGAGGCTAAAAATGGTGAATAATGTTATAACCAACTTATTAAAAATATCATTGATAAAATAATTCATAATCATCAATTTATTAGAAATAAAGGAGAATAAATAACATTCATTCATAGAAGCATAAATCATCATAAAATGGATTTAAATAATAAATTATAATAAATGACGTGATGAAGAATAGTAGAAATGGGTGGAATAAGTGTTCAAAAGTGATAATAATAATGGCATATTAACGGCCCAACATACCCCCACACTCAATATGTTGCATGTCCTCATGCAACGAAAATTGAATATATTGCATGTCCTCATGCAACCTAAAGACAAAAACCCATGTGTTAACCAAGCAATAAAAAATATGTTCATCTCAGCTCATGAAATGGATAGAACAAATGAATTCTTCCTTAATTAATGAATATTCACTTTTAGTAATCTTGATGAAGGCATAACAATTGTTATATTGACATTCAACTATATGTATATATGAAGTTGCAACAAAATATGATATAAGTAACAGCAAACTTCATTAACCATTTTCTCAAAAACTACAAACCAGCTTTTGTTGAAATTTGGCAAGTAGATTTATAATATATGAATGCCTTTATGATCCAAAAATCAAATCGTTTTGATACACGGATCATGAGATATAAACAAAATGACTGTAGCTGAGAGTGCATGATTTCCAAAATTTTATGAACCAATTTATCTTGAAATTATCTGGGTTCGTATTAATGATACGTCTGTATTTTCCAGAAATCACAAGAATTGAGTTCATAGTTTTAAAAATATTATGGAAATCAATTTCTACACTGAAATTGTATGCCTTAAATGAGAAAGAAAATAGAAAACATTCATCATGCGTAGCCATTCCTCCCCCTCTCTGAAAAATTAGCATGTCCTCATGCGATGCTAGAAAACAAATAGAGGAGGTTGCTACCAGCTGTTGAATTCTATGCTTGGTGTAAAACAACATAGAATAAGGAAGGTGTTGAGAGTGAATAAGAATAGCAATGGATGATAAAGAAGATGAATAACACGGTCATAAGAAAGAAATGAATGAAAGGAACACTCCCACATACTCGAAAATGATATGCTTCTGAAAAAGGGAAAGTGGTAAAGATGTGGAATGAAGGATGATAAATAATGCTCAAAATGGATTTTCATGAAATTCTCCTAAATTCGTAATAAATCAGAAAATTATGCTATTTTACCTCAAGTTTTACCTCCAAAAATGTGGAATTACATATATGGACTGGCAGTTGTTGAAGCTGATGTAGGCAGAGTTGGTGCTGAAAGTGATGCAAAAGGTGGAATCCAGGTAAGCACATCATGTCTGAAGAATTGTTCACGTGCGCGAGCCTCTTCTGTTAAGTGCAATAGTGTGGTCATGCTGTGAATAGAATTCTGCCCATACTTGTTGTTTTCCTGTAAACAAAGCACTATTTGGCATACAATGTTCTTGAATCCATAGTGTAAGCAATAGATAAGATGCATGCAAAACTTTCAATCAGAAAAACTTTTGTCAAATCAACAAGTTATGGCAGAGTGCAGTAATCATATCGCATGTAATCCCATAATGCATACATTCCCCCCTCCAATTGAAAAAGGAATTCCATGACCATAAAACATATGAGAGGTGTTGTGCTGATGGCAAGGCAAGGGAATGAACAATACAATAGTAAATGAAACAGAGTACACATATCAATGATAGGACAACGAGAGTTATGATTATAATGAGAGCAGAGTGTGTAAAGATAGTTATGAATAAGAGATAGGACGCTTTGGATTGATGATAAGTTACGAAAAAGAGAAAAAGAACAACAATATGCCAAAAAGATGCTTTACTGATAGTATGCTAGCTGAAAATGATGCGATTGATCATAAAAAAATTTCTCATGCATAAAGGTTCAAAACAGGGAAAAAGTTAAGGAAATAACTTCTCTGATAAAAAGAAAAAAATAAGAAAAGGGTATTATAATAATAATTGACAATAAGATATAACTTCAATACCATAAGCAGAGTCGCTGCTGCCAGCAGGCGTCCATAGCCTCGGCAGGGTTGTTTTTTAACCCATATGAGCCAGGATCCTCAATTTATAAATGGAGAGTTACAGTGCTGTTCTACAGAAGAGATCAATGTGCTGGCGTGGTAACCAGATAACCACACTGCCATTCACTGGAATGTAGCAAAAGTGATCAGGCCGGCTCATGATGAGACCTCCTGTTCCAAGGATAATTTGACTATCCCATGGATCATAACCCTGGTGTGGTGGCCATAATGGGAATGTCACTTTCTTACAACCTTATGAACATGGTAGGCTGGCTCGTAATGAGACCCCCTATCCTCCATCTGTGAACAAAATTTTGTTGTTATTACACAATTTTATGATAAAGAGAGGGAGGCTCAGTACTCCTTAAGAGCAGGGATGGTGGAAGAAGTTGAACATGTCAATAGAAAAATATACCCATAATCTCATTTATTACAGACAGAGAAGATTATAATCCAGAAGGGTGGAACCAGCATGGTATTAAGATAATCAATCAACATCATGTTCAATAGAAAACAATGCAGTAAAGTAGTATATAAATAATTGTGTCCCTTTTGAAAATAATCTATCATCAAGGAGCTGGCCTGTTAAAGATCATAACGTGAATGATATTAACTCGCTTCAATAGAATCCATAATTCGTGTCCTCGTAAAAATAATGTACTTCATGCCATGAAGGGGAATCAGTAAAATGTGGTTGAGATGAACTAGGAATAGTCCCACAAGAGGAAGGAAGGGTTGCTCCCAAAGTGTTGCTTCTTTGAAGGAACAACAAAAACACTCAAAAAAGTGTTGTTCCTTGTAGGGAACAACAAAGGAAATGCACACCAAAAAGAAAAAATACACACAAAAAAAAGTGTGAAAATGCAAATGTCGTTCCTTTGGAAAAAGGAACAGCAAAAACTAAAAGTTCCGTTCCTTTAGAAAAGGAACAGCAAAAACGCAAGTGCCGTTCCTTTGGAAAAGGAACAGCAAAATGGACAATCATAAAATGCAAACATGCAAAAAAACAAATTAGTTGTTCACGACATTGATGCTGAGGATGAGTTACACTTTGAATGAAGCAACACCTGAAACACAAAATATAAGAGAAATTAGAAAAAAAACAACAAAAATAGTATGTAAATAAATAAATTAAGTTACAACAGCTATGATGTTATGTCAAAAAAAATGATTTATTCGAAAAATGTTTTGGCAGTAGTGATAAGACATGAATCTTCAAATTGAAATCAATTCTTCATTTCTTCTATTACGAATCCGTTGGGTAATGAGTTAGATGAAATTCTTTTGTTTAATAAAATTTCTTTCAAAAATCACTCGTCCATAAATTGACCTTCTTTATTTTCCCAAGACCTGCAAAAAACGAGTGTCTACCTGCAATAAAACATTAAATCATGAAGAAAGAGAGGTGCGCGGGCTCCCCTAATCCAAGAATTATGCAAAAAACTAACAAATAGTTACTCTGTAAAACAAATCCACGGAGAAAATAAAAAAGTAAAATTTATTTGTTACCTGCGGGAGAGCAGTGGCCAATCATGCTAACCTGCAGTGTTTTAGTCACAACTTCTTTGTTTTTCGTCCAAATTGAGTGATTCCAAAGCCAAATGAGATCTAATTCAAAGGTTAATCTCCAATAGCTACAGGTTTTAAAAATTCAATGATATGATATGTCAATTTTACTTAGAACAACCTGCATAACAGAGTCATTTTCGCTTACCCCACTTAGAACAACAGTGAATGTTTTAAGCATAGATTCTTCGTTTGATGTCGGATTCGAATGATTCAAATTGGAAATGAAATTATATTCATTTATTTATCTGCAATAGAAACAGGTTTTGAAGAAAAGAATAATTGATAGGTGAAATACTGTAAGGAACATCCGGAAAAACAGAGTTTTAAGGGTGCTGATTTACGATAGACAGTCAGTATTTTGATCATAACTTCCCCATACGATATCAAAAATGAGTGATTCCAATTGAATTGGAAACTAGATTCATAGGGTAATCTACCATAGAAATAGGTTTTAAAAATTCATTCATTTAGGCCTCCAAAAACTAACTGTCCCAACTCTGTTCTTGAGCTGCCCGCTAGACATCCGGTCAATGTTTTGGTTCTAACTTTCTCGTTTCAAATCCAAATTGACTGATTCAAATTGGGTTAGAAATTAGACATCAAGGGCTACCTAAGGTAGAAACAGGTTTTAAAAATATTCATTTTTGGTCCCTCAAAACATGACTGTCCCGATTGTTTTTCCAGAAAGTTCATCAAGCCCACAAGCCAAAAAAATGATATTCAAGAATTTTTTTCAAATTGGTGATAAAAGTGAATATGAGTGTTTGTAGAGCTATTATTTTCATTATAAGTCATCTACATACACAAATGAATTAAAAAATTATCACCAATGTTGATTTGCATAGCATGTTGCAACAAAAACAACTAGTTTTACATAAAAAACAAAATGCATTTATTTATTCCCTTATTTATTTTATTTTCTACACTAACCTATTTTGACTTAAAAAATGAATATGACTACGTATATGAGTACTTCCAGTGGAGCCATTTTCGAAATAAGGCTTCATGTATACACATACCCAAATTTGAAAAATGCATATTAGTGAAAATTAGGGTACGAGAAGCCAACTTCCCTTGAAAAAATGATATCAAAAATTGTTGAAGCATAGAGTGATGTTGTAAACAAATGATGGAGTGAAACCAATCTTCAATGTATCCGTTACTTTCTTGAATTCTCATATCCATCAGATCATGAAGTTCTTGAGCTTTTAAAATAGCTTGTTGATACATACTATAAGAAACCTCATTTTCTTCCATAGCTTCTACAATTTTTGAATTTGAAACATTATGAATCTCATTGTAAGTTTTCTCTAATGGCGCATGTGAGATAGAATGGGTGGGAAGGGTGGGTAAATTGGCAGTTCAACATTGTAAGCATGTTGTACTGGTTTATTATGGTGGGGGTGTGGAATTAGTTGAGCAGGAAAATGTGTAAGGAATGGAGCATTGTGATGATTTGGTTGGTTGGGTTGAGTGGATAAATTTGATATGCAAGCAGGATGTTGTGGAAGAGCTGGTGGAAAATATGGAGAATGTGCTTGTGCTACAAGATGAGGGAGAGTAGTCATGCAATCATAAGGTGAACCATGCCAAACTTGTAGATAAGATTGGTGGTTATATTGAAATTGACATGGCTGCCCTAGAACATGAGTATTCCATAATGGATTATGCAAGTAAGAGAATGGAGAAGAAGTGTTTTGAACCATACCCGTAGGCCATGATTTCCATGGTTTTGACCTTGTTGCAGCTTCCTCACCTCTTTGATATGATACTTCCATCCTAGATAAGGAAGAGTAACCATCTATGGGCTGCTCCTTTTGGTCATGAGGGAAAAACACTTCATCAAATTCTTCATTTTTATGAACCTGCAAAACATCCAATTTTGAGTTTAGAGAGCTAATAAAATCAACTTTAAAATTTTCAAATAAATCATTGATTTCAGCTCTTATGTCTCCTATTCTTGTAGCAGATTTGGAAAAGAAAGAACAAACATCTCTAGAATTCTTACCAGCCTTGGAGATTCCTCTCGAATACCTTATGCACAACTCACAAACATCATCATATGATAACTGAAAAACATCACCTTTTCCTATCAGATTTAAGAGTTCTAAAAATTCATCTTTGATTCCTTTAAGAAGGAGTGTTTTTAAGATCTCTTTTTTCCAAATGCTTATGCTTTGATTTTTGAAGGTTATAATGAAATCGATCTACATAATCCTCCAAACTTTCATCTTCCCCTTGTATTATACCGAAAATCTCTTCATTGGATTTGCAATAGTCTTGGTACTTTTTCAAGAATATGTTCTTCATGTCCTCCCATGATTGGATGCAATTCCCACCTAGGCTCATGAACCATCGGAGAGCTGCTCTTTTTAGAGTAAGAGGAAACACTTTCAATCTTTGATCATTAGTACAATAATCATATCCTCTACAAAGTATTTCGAACTCAAATAAGAATGTATCTGGATCTTCATTTGCTAAACCATGAAAATTTGGTAAAGATGGGGGAATTATGTGCATTTGTGTCACTCCTCCTAGATCTTTGATAGGAAATTCAAAAGTAGAAATGTGAGCCATTTATTACCATAATATAAGATGTTTTTCATGTGTTTCTTCGAGGCTCCTTCTTCAAATGTTCCTGTCAATTAGTTAGTGAAATGGGTGGTGCTTACATCACCACTTGAATGAAATCATGTGATTCATTTTTCAAAATTTCTATTTTTTCCCTAGTCATTCACACAAAAATTCAAACATCTATTTCTATCCAACAAAGCAACAACAAATCTGTTAGGAAAGCGGACAGTGGAGCAGGGCTTTTACATGCTCCGCACGTAGGTTCTTACCTTCCGTTTTTAAGATCCAACTCTTCCCTAGCAGGCACTCATCATATTCACACTACTCTTTAGAAATGGCTACACTCTCCCCGGCAACGGCGCCAAAATGTGGAGCGATAAAAAGGTGTCTTTGTAACTCCTAATTACCTCACATTAATTGTCAACCCAGGGACGACTTTTTGTTTCAAGAGTGTACTCAGTCTGAGGCGGCTATTTACTCAAGAGTAATGTTTGTGAAGATGTAGTATAGAAATACAAATGCATAAATAATAAATGCTTGAAAATAAATCTGCTTGAAAAGAAATCTAATTACAAATGACAGAAATGTAAAGACTACACTACAGCAACCTTGCTATACATCGATTAGGGATGCAGTAGTAATAACTCTTTCCCCTAGAAATCGATGTGAGATGACCAAATCTGGGGACCTGGAATGATTAGCTCTGCCCTCTACAATTTAGAGATCTCAAAGCAAGTGAAAACAACTCAAAGGAAATGAAATCTAAAACGCAAACTGGAAAGGAACAACAATCTAAAAGCAATGAACAGGAATTGAATAGCAGCGTAAAATAAACAGTGAATTCAATTCATAACCAAGCAAACTAGATTTCTACTTTTTAATCCTGTCGACAGCCACGCAACAATCAACTATCGTAATTCATAAACAAAAGGAACAACAACTGGAATTAGATACAGAAAAACAACATTTTATAACAATTGAATCATGAATCATGCTTCTTGTAAAGAATGGAATAACAATTACTCTGTATTTGATCCAATTAGCAATAACTCAATTCTTTAATTGTAATAAACGAACTTCACACAACAGAAATAAACTAATAGAAATACAAACAGCAGATCGCTCCACCAGGGCCGGGCCCTCAACCACTGGTGAAGCGTTGCTATGCTTTACTCCAGCGCTTGAGAAATGGAACAACAGTGAACTCCTTTATTAATCAGGCATTAATAATGTTTACAAACAGCTCACACTCTCTTAACAAGAGCCGATGCACAATTCTGCAAATTACAATAAGAAAAGTCTCTCCCTCCCCCAATACACAATACATGTTCTCCTTTTATAATCAGAAGGAGGAGAAATTGAATAGTAAATACAATCTCCCATAACAATATTGGGATTTCTTCCAACCAATTGATCAACAAGAAAATAGATTTACATCCATCTTTCAACAACAGCAAGTCGAATTTGGCTTTTTAGCTGAGATTTGGAGGACGGCCGCAACAACAGAACTGAGAAAATCGTGCTTAAATAACTCTGCGAATCTCTCAACACAGGCCGAATTTGGGCAAACCGTTCTTCGATAAAGTTAATTGGGTCCGTTCTGGACAAAACCCATGTTCCGGATTTTCCAGATTCGTCTTCATTTGCTCAGAATCTCAACCGCAAAACTGTCACTCCTTATTCCAGCGCATTTATGAGTTGGCACTTTTAATGATCAAATCTTCAATCTGGAAATTACCTTGGAGGCTAAAAATGGTGAATAATGTTATAACCAACTTATTAAAACTATCATTAATAAAATAATTCATAATCATCAATTTATTAGAAATAAAGGAGAATAAATAACATTCATTCATAGAAGCATAAATCATCATAAAATGGATTTAAATAATAAATTATAATAAATGACGTGATGAAGAATGGTAGAAATGGGTGGAATAAGCGTTCACAAGTGATAATAATAATGGCATATTAACGGCCCAACAAGGGGTTCCTTGGTTTTCATCCACAAGAATATTGGCCATACCCAACTACTATGCAGATCCTTCCCTTATGGGATAGATTGAATGACTTGTCAAGGAAGAGAGATGCACAATAAAAAAATTTCCCTTAAGGGGGGGAATCAAAAAAAAAGAAAGATCAAGAGTTTTTCAAAACCAATGTAGTGGTTCCTTGAAAGAAATCAATAGAAAACTACTACATGAATATGCAATTCCCTTCCTTCAATGAAAAGTGATTTCTACTTGGGTTCTATGAAGCAACTAATAAACAAGAAAGACTTACTTTTTCTTTTCAATATCACTCTTCACACATTTCAAAAACTATCAAAAATATTAGAATGCTTAAAGGTGCAACTAATGAAAAAACTCAAAATGATAGATGCAAATCCTAGGACTACTCACAAAGGGAAGCAAAAGGGAGTTTCTAAATAAGATTGTTCCTATCACTTTGAAAGAAAAGAAGATACAAGCTGCAACAGGAACTTCTTTGCACACAACAATGCCAAAAAAATATTTATATAAAAGAGACAAATCCAAAGAAGGACTCCTCTTGAAACCAAGAAACTTAACCAAAAATGAGAAACTAGTAAATTTCTCCAAAATGGATGAAAATTGTGAAAAGAAAACTAAAGAAAAAGCAATGGAAAACAAAGATGTTTTTTGGCTTTTCACTTTTTAACGAAACAAGAAAATTTCAATGAGATAAGCACAAAACTACCAAAGGTCCCAAATCAAGAAAATGAGCCAACTAAGGAACTTCCAATTGCACAAGCCAACTATGCCACTTTCGTAATGGGACTCAAATGAGAAAAGAAAAGTAATTGACTCGAGAAACTTATTCAAAACAATAGTACAAACTTCCAACAAACAAAAACTTCAAGAAACCAAAGAAAGGAAACTTCAAGATTCACTAGAAATCTAATCCCAAGAAACAAGAAAACCAAGAAAATTAAAAAGGAAAAAAACCAAAAAGTGAAGCAATGCATAATGAAAACATGAGAAAATTGACAAAGTATCATTATTTTGAAAGTTTAGAACAACCAAGTGCTTCAGAAATAAGTCCTTGTGCTACAACCACAACTAAAACTTCACCAAAAAGGTAAAACCCTAGACTGACTAGGTCTTCACTTGAAAAGGTGAGAAACTGACATACAACAAGAAGAATCACAGTCCAGACACCTAAGAGGTTCCACTTGGATGACCAACAACAGAAGGGAAAGACTTACAGGGTCCCAAAATTCAAATTTTCAAATTTTACTTGGCATACGTGGATCTGTTGTGTGAAACACACATGTATACACGATTGTACCAAAAAAAACATGCATATACATGGGTCCCTTTGGAAGAAACAACAGGTATATGTGACTATTTACAAATGAAGTAGAGTATAGAAAATGTGATAAAGTAAAAAGAAAAACCCATGCCTGATCCATAAGATTAAGACTTATGCCTAGATGGTAAAATAACCTACTAGATTAAAAAAGTGATCAAACGTCAAGGAACCCAAAAGACAGATAAAAACAACCCAAAATAGGAATTACATGGATGTAATCCCCATTGGAGTCACCAGTTTTGTTATGGGAAAAGCTACCTTAAGTTCTGGGTTGAGGGACCTAACAGAGCGGATGGAATATCATCACAAGAAGCACTCTAATTATCAATTTTAATGCTTGAACTAGAAAATTGAGGATAGACGACCTTACCCATTTTTCCTACATTTGGGGTTGACCCTATAGGGTGCAAACCCTCTGCTACACCTCATGCTTCAGAACTTGCAAATAAATCAAGAGAAAGCACACAAACTAGTTTCACAACATAAATGTCCTAGATGTCAGCATGTTAGCATATATAATATCATAAAAATAACATGAAATAAACTATTATAAGATCATTCAACATGTATAGGAGAAATATAACACAAAGACATTAGGAACGAGACAAAGCTTCTTTTATTGATAATATGTATATATAAAGTGGATAAATCACCTGTGATATGCCACGGTTCTAAGCGAAATCATCCTCCAAATCCGTCCAGCCTTAGCCTCACAAATATTCTTCCATAAAGGGTGCAGAAAGGATGTCACATAGAGTGGGGGTGAAAATCACAAGGAAACAAGAGTTTCCTGAACCTGGGAAGTGCAGGAGGCAAAGGGAAATATCAAACTTGATCAGGGCTATAACAATATATAATATCAATAGCATTCTCTCTCTCCTCCCTTAGGCCATTCCCTTGAGGTGTATTTATACTTCCTCAAATCAGTTTTTCAGTTGGGTAACAGTTAGGCCATGGCCTGGGGTAGTTAAGTTACAGGAAAAACTCGTAAACCCCACCTCATTAATAGGGTTTTTTTATATTTTTTTAATATTTTAAAGAGCATACACTGGTCATTTATGGATGGACCAATGTCTGCACATGGAAAAAACTGGGCAGAGTCGCGTATGGATTTTAAAATAATGTTTTTTAAGAAGTGTGATGAATTGTGAATGGAAGGGCTACCCAAGGCCAATTCATAAGTCATCAACTATATCTAGGTGATAAATGATGCTATAACAGTCACCCTTGAACAAAGCACTTAGAAAATGAGTCTTTCCTCCATTGGGATGGGGCTTAGTTTGAATTTAGGGAAGCAAAAACCTTGTCTTTGATCCTGTCCTCCAATAGTTAGTTAACTCTTCCAATCATATGGAGAGTTTTTTGATGCCTCCTTCATTTCAAACTTATAGAAATTTATTTTATGCTTAAAAAGACACAAAAAAATATTTCTTTTGTTCAAGGGAATTCAACCATTTGTCGACCATTTTTCAATGTATCTTGACTCGTTTTTGTTAGCCATACCCGGTTTGTCAAGTTATTTTCAGTATAACATCAGCTAATTTTTCCATTACTTGTATCAGTTTCTGTAGTATCCCAAATTGGGAACAACAACAATATTCAACAATGTTGCTTCAAAAATAACGTAGTTCAGCAAAGTAAGAGCAGGAGGCCAATATGAAGGCTCAAAAATTACATTTATATTAGAAAATAAGATTTAAAATGAGGCCCATACAATGTATAACAGGAAATAGAAGCTTGAATAGAAGAAATACCTCAAAAAGAGGTGCTGCAATCACATATATTCACTACAAAGGCTTGACAACGGTATTTCCATTATGCCGCAATAGCTGTTGATTAAAACTTAGATCTAGAGAAAAATAATGCATGAACAGTCAGATCTGTGACATATCCATACACTATAGAGTCTCTACTTTACATACCCGTTGTGGTTTTCAACAATACATGAAGCACATGGAGTAGATCTGAGATCTAAAGCTGCAGATCTGCATAAATATTCTGAAATTCTGAAGTAACTATAGGAGTACAAAGATTATATATGAGTATAACATGGATCGGATCTGAAATCCACGGATCACTGCAGTGAAGGGTAGATTCCCAACACTATATATCACTCCTCCAAAGTTATGCCAAAATCCCTCACAACAACACCTACAGAAGAACGCATAATTGGAAGATGGACTGCACTGTAGGGTTCAAGATTAATTTGTTCTGATGCCAAGATGTGGATCTGAAGCTCCAATGATCCAAAAAACTCTTACCAATGGGATAGAAGGCTTTCCCACTGAAAAGAGGCACTAGAATGTCCTAGATATGAGTATATCTAGCCTCCACTTGCTGCATCTTACAAGGACAACAAAACCGTCAACATGATGTTCATTGTAGTTGGAAGGTGAAGCTTGGCTAAATGCCTGGTAGTGGACAATACATGCAAGACTCTTCCAAGAGGCCTCTCAAGGAAAGAGGTGGGATTCCCAATTAGGAACACCCATTGCTAAACAACACTATTCTCAGATAAAAAACAATAGAATGATATATGTCTAAATAGACAATATATTCAGAAAATGTAATCACATCAACAACCCTCTCCTACTGTCCTCCTATTCCTTTTATAAGATATAAATCTTGAAAAACCCTAAACCATCTCAATGATTTATCTTCTTTCACATGTGCCACCTCCAACTAAGACTGCACTGTGCATCAATGAGGTGCATCCCCTCTAGACAACGTTGTTGATTTGGTCATGGTTGACCCAGACAAATGTCTCAATCCCTTTCATACATAAGGGTGTTTTATTAAAATGGCCCAGATTTATCTTTGTTCACATGGGGCATTTATTTATTCATTGTTTTAGGACTTTTTATTGTCCTCCTTTACACATTTATTCATGCAACAAGAAAATGAAACAAAATTTTATATTCCCATTAGCTTGGGCTAATTGGGAATATTACAGTCCTCCCCTCCAAAAATTTTCTTGTCCTCAAGCAACTGATAGGGTGAGTGCTGGAACACTTCTCCTCCTCCATTGGTGAAACCATCATTAGTTAAGCTTTTTTCATAAGCTAAGTGTTCACCAATCCAACCCTCCATGAATTGTTCCTCCAAAGTCATTATGAGATGTGTATAGTCCATCCCATAAGGAGTCAAGAACTCAAATGAAACAAACATGGATGAAACAATACTCTCCCTGAAACATGTAGCATGAGGTACATAGAGAGTCTCCATGCCATGTGGTACATGAAAGCTTCCCATCCTCGCTCCATACATGCCCATAAAATGTACAACTATATCATCAAGGTATGGAATCAAAACTACATATATACAAACAAAATTTTGAGCATGAGGAGGTGGGTCATAGTCCCACATATGGTACCAGCGGAGTGCATCTCCTACTTGCATCAGATCAAGGTGTGGTAAGTGGTTCCCCCACCACTTACTTGCTGCACATGTCATCTCACCATGGCTGAAAGTGTGAAATATCTTTGGTGCCTTTGGGAAGCACCCATCATGAAAGAAAATCTCCCTTTGCACAACAAGGGAGTGGCCAAATTCAGAAATTTTAGTGGCCCAATGTTTGACATGAGATTTACATGATACATCACTCCTCGTTGGAGACATGGCCTGCATAAACACGGTGAAATAATATGTAAAATCAGAAAATGAAACTTGCTTTACATGATTAGATTCTTCACCAACAATGTCTCTCATACACATGGAGTTGTGCATGGATATTTCTCCTCTTTCCAAAGAAGGAAGAGATGGCTGAAATAACTCTTGCATAGAGTCACATGGCTGCCCCAACTCCACATAGTTCATGCATTCTTGAAAATGATGATGTAGTTCTTCTTTCAAACCTTCCCAATCAAAGCTCCTCATGATGATGTTGTAGATCCTCATGGAATGCATATGGCTGAAACATAACTCTTTGTATGCTCCTTGTAGTAACTTCTGCTTGAGATTAGAAGCTCTAGACAAGAAGATCCTACCATTATGATAGATGACCCCTCCTTGGACTAAGTAGCCCTCTTCATGCAGCTGGTCATCAAGTATCATACAAGTGTGAAGATCTTTGGAATAATCCACTAGCAGTTGGGATTTCCAATACAGATCTATACAGCTCAACAATGACAGCATTGATGATGCATCAACAGAAATGTCTGTCATGTTGCTGCTCTTCTCCTTGACACCTCCGATGCAAAAGGTGTGTGTTGGAAGGTTTTTCCTTCCATTCTTCTCCTCCCACAGCGCAGATCTAGAATTGAGAGTGGGTGATGATGATAAGGGAGAAATATTTCCCTTCTTCTTGAGCTTACCCAAGTCTCCCAGTGTTGTAGCTTTGTCTTCAAGTGTGTTGGGCCCAATTTAAGCTATGATTCTCACCCTATAAGTACTTCAAATTATGTTATAATTTTGGGGGAATCCCTCTTCATATTAACAATAAAGTATAAAATATTATGAAAATGAGAACAATTGGACTAATGATGAAAAGGATGTTTTTGTCATAGAAAATTGACTTCTCTTATCTCCGCATGTAGGAAGGAAGAATGGCTAGACCAATAGGAAATGGAAGCCAGCCAACAGATGCAAGCATATGAAATTCTAGTAATTCCCAGCGGCTGATAGAAGGCAGATAGACTAATTCGAGCCTAAGAACTCAAATGACAGCCACGTGCAGTGGGCTGTAGTTTTGAAAATACTTTCAAATTTTTGAAATTTCCTTTAAAAGTGCAAAGCATGGAGGAGAAGGGGAGTCGGAGACAAGACAAGAAATTAATTTTGTAATAGACAAATCAGAAACAGTCTATCTCTTTGTGTTTTTGTAACATCACTGGATGTAATATAGAGCTTTGAACAATAATATTTTGAAGTTTTTACTGTGCTAGGGCTTCTGGTGGTCTGGGCCCAACCTCTGGGAGCTCCACGCAAGTTTTCATACTCTGTGTAGTTGTAGAACCAATGCTTAAGAATCTGATGTAGTTGTAAAGTATATTTCCATTAAATACAAATACAATTCTCTTTCTTTAGGATTGTTAGAAATTTCTTTCTTAAAGTAGGACAATCGCAATCGTATTTTCTGACTTACGGTAGTACTTTATTATCAATAGATAGTTCTAGTTGTTTTAATACCATTGCATTTGAATTACAGATCATAGAATAAGTTGATTTCAATATTGTCTGTCTTTATGAATTGCGTTCTCCTTCCAACATAACGAAGCGTTCAACCATCAATCAATGTTGATTAATTAAGTCATCAAGGAAACTCCTTTGAAAAATTACTTAATTACTTGTTGTACGAGTTATTTAATTCGCTTAAGTCATACTGTTGTTCCATTACTATTCAACTTAGTTATCCTGTTGTTCCATTACTGCTTAGCTAGTTATACTGCTGTTCCATTATTGCATAGTTAGCTAGACTGCTGATTCAATTCGATTCCATTACTGTTTAGCTTAGTTCGACTGCTAGTCCATTCAATTCCATCGTTGTTTAGTTGATTGTTTAATTCAATTCAATTTCTGCTTGATTTATCTAAATTGATGTTTGGTTCAGTTAAACTGTTGTTTAATTCCATTAGATAAATGAAAAATCCCGTTGCTCAATCTTAGGCCACCCCTCATAGGATAAGCAAGCTCAGGAAGTTATTAAATTCTTCCTCATAAGTGACAAGGAACATCTGTTAGATGAATTGACTTGCATATATTGTGCCAACACTATTCGAATAAAAAGACTTACCCCAGGTTGATAATTAAATGAGAAAGCACTAGAGTTGTCAATAAAAAGTCACCTCTTTAAGCACCAACATTTTGGAGCCATTGTCGGCGAGAGTGTTAAGAGTCACCTCCTTTATTCATCTTTAGCCATTGCTGTGAAGAATTGGATATTGAAAACAAGAGGTAAGAACCTACGTACCCGCAAGCAACATGGTTTTCTTGTATCCCGCTCACCAGCAAGTTGTACAAAGAACCGTAGGATAGGTTATCTTGTTTTATGTATAGGAAGAAAAAGATAGAAACAATCTGAAATCATTCGCAACCATCCTCGCAACCCAAAGGACCGACGATCCTTGGAAGAACAACACATATAGACGAAATCATTAGGAAAGTTGAATCTCAGGCATCTATAGGACCCAGAACTATTTCCATTCAAATTCCTAATGCACTCCCTCAGGTAGCAACCTCACCATCTATAGCCTACACTGAGATTCATTGCGAGAAAGAGGGGTCTGAGCAAACCCTGTAGACTTCCATTCATAGAGGCACTGACCCTTCAAAAGAGGGAGGCTCTTGCAACCTACAAGAAGGAGGGGGAGAAAATTGTCACACCATTTTTTTGTCATCTAACCTAGTATCGTTAGATGGACCCAAGTACACCATGTAAGACCAATTTTACTCCAAGTAAAATTACTTTCACTATGAAAATAACTTAATAAATCACCTTTATTAAGTTGTTTATGGTCTAAATAGGAAACCCCATAAGGAAATATTAAAAAAATATACATTTGTTTGATTTTCCTCAAGAAATAATTAGTTAAATAGTAGTTTAATTAATATTTCTGGTTATATTTAACCCAAAACAAGGAAATCAATTAGATAAATCATTATTTATCTTATTATTTTATAAGAATAATTGTTTAACTCTTATTTAAATAATATTCTTTGTTAAATATGACTAATTCACCCTTAAATAATTAAATAAATAATTATTTATTTGATTATTACTCAACCATATCCTTAAAATGATAAATAAATCATTTATTTATTTATTATTACTTAATCACATCTTTAAAATAATAAATAAATCATTTATTTATTTATTATTTATAAATAGGGGGATTTGACTCAAGTCAAATACCTTTTACCTCCAACAAATATAATAAAATATTCCATAAAAGTTGGATCTAGATTTGGTTAATAATATTTTAATGATGCACCAAGATCTACACTAAATCAATATTTTGTTATAAATAGGAGGGTTTTCCTATTCATTTGGCACCTTTTGTTGCCTAAATATCACTCTGGATCTCAAAACTTGGTCTGGCTATTGATCCATAATCATAGCCATACTTTTCCATTTTTGTCTGGGTTTTCTACACCATCAAGAGAGAGAAGTTCTAAATTTGAAGTGCTGAGGACTCACAAGAACCCATTCCATTAAGGAGAATAGGGACCACCCTCTTGTGTTTTCCTCCCAGGTGCCATTAATAAAACTATTCATTGGATATATTCTTGTCTTGTCTATTGGATCGATGGATTAAATCTTATTTTTCTACTATTTAATGTCTTCTAATGCATAGATCTAGATTTTTGCAACATTTTTCTTGATCATCTAATTGCAGATCTGAAGATATTGGCAGTCATTTCTGTTGTTAGGGCTATAAGTTATGCATAGCTAAAGTGGTATTTTTTCGTACACTTCGAATAAAGATTCATACTAACAAATGACAACTCCACACAAGTTTACCATTACAACCGCTGTCGTCTTTCTGATCCTTGCATATCCAGTTGCTTCAAACCCTAGAATACCTCTTCAGCCCCTCGTTTTTCTTATTATTGATGTTATTTTTAGCCCATAAAACCCTAAAATGATAATATTTATAACTTTCGTGTGTTTTCGGACCCATTGCACAGGTGAACGACATCAGCCCCAGCTGAGACGACAATTTTTTCTGAAACCTGTCACCGAGAGTGCCAGATGTGCAAGTCGCACTTTTCTGCCCAAAACCTGTGACCTGGACCTCCAGGGCGCACTTTACTACCCAAAAAGTGTGACCTCTGCTAAAAACAGGTCAAAAACTGCGACCTGGACTTTCTGAAGGGATTTTTCTGAAAGTTTTCTAGGTATTGCTGAGCCTCTGTTCAGGGTTGTTTGACCTTCGTCTCCACCCGTTTTGGACCTGTACTTGTTCTATTTTGCTCAAATAAGTGGGAACCTAGCCCCCTAGGGCTTCAATACCCTCCACCTTTTGTGGAAGAGTGTTTGCTATTGCAGGTTGTTTGAAATTTCAGAGTCTTCAGCCATTTTTTCAGATCTGATACCTCATCTTCAGATCCACTTCAGATTGGCTTGTTATCCATCCAAATCTTTCAATTTAGTTTTTTTTGGGTTTTCCATTAGGGGGCACTGCGCTTACCTCCCGGAGATAGCCTTTTTCCACCTCTTTTTACAACAATTTTCCTCTGATTTGTTGTTATTTTCTGCACCACTTTCCAGCAGATTTTGTCTTTTAGATCTCCTTCCCTCTTGACCCAATATCTATTAGCCTCCTTTTTAGTGTGTTTAAATTAGTTTTTTTCTCACCTATATACTAATTGTTGAGAGACCCACCTCCTTGGGTTTATACTACTGCATTGTTAGCTGTTTATTTTCTGTTTTGTAGGCCTATATACTGTCATTTGCAGGTTTATTCATAGCTCTACAACACATTTTCTCTTTTCTATACAAATTTCTGGGTTTAAAAATTAAAATTTAGACACTTTTACACACACACCCTAAGTTAAAAAGGGCTTGGTTAACACGGCCAAGAAAAGACTCTAAAACATTGAAATCATTCGATCTTGCACCTCTTTGCCCTTGTTTCGACATTGTAATCACTTGATCCTACACCTCCCTGCCCTTGTTGGTCTCTTTTTCCCTTGTGCCATGTTTGTGTCATCACCATTGCGCTACCAATGTGTTTATCCCGGAGACTTCTTGGCCTTCATCCTCAGTTTCCGGTTGGAAGACTTACTCCTCCACACAAAGTTTGAGTTAGTCCTTTACCGAGTCCGCACACTAACTCTTCTTCTGGTGCTTAGGGTTCTCCCTCTCATCCCACCTCTGGTTCTCCCCTTGACACCTTCACTATGTATGGTGCAGGACCTAATGTTGGTGATAACCCCGTCCCTCCCTCTAGAAATACCACTAGTGGGACCACCACGGACACTACCTCGGCAGCGCCCTTGCTCCCTTTCATGGCAGGCCTCAACCTCCCCGATTTTGACCAGCTGATAAATGACCCTATACACCATGATGCTAGTTGGCTTGCTATGCCAAAAAATATCCCTTCAGACATCCCGAAGTTTGAAGGTTTTGCTGGAAAAGATCCTACAAATCATGTTCGATCTTTCCACATGTGGTGTTCATCTAATTCCATTACCAAGGACTCTATTCGTCTTCGGTTTTTCTAATGAAATCTTACGAGGTGAGGCTTCTAAGTGGTATGTAGATCAGGCCCCTTCCTCTCATACCACCTTTGTGACTCTGGCCCGAGATTTTTTGTCTTATTTCTAGCTCCCCCTACATTACGACACTGGTACCGAGCTCTTGACCTCTTTCTGCCAATCATCTGCAACTCACCTTTCTGACCATGTTCAGGAATGGCAGAGAAGAGGGAGCCTATGTCGAGCCCCTCCCTTCGAGGACCGTGTCTACATGGACTGGTTCCTTAGGACTCTCTTCCCGCCTATCGGGAAAGACGTCACATCGCACTTTCCTCAAGCCGAGGAAGCCACTCTCCAAATTGCGTTAAAGTATGACCTGATCTATGCTCAGTCGGGTTATGTTTATACCGTCCTACCTGAGCTTCCCAGACCTGGTGGTGCCAATGCACCGGGGGAATCTCATGCCATCGACGGTATCATTGGAGCTCTATTTATTTCATATGCTTAACCTCCCATGGGCTATGATTTATCTTAGGGAGGGGCCATGTCCTCTGGCACTTTTCCCCCTCCCGGTAGCACGTATCTAGGATACGACATGCTTCCTCATTTTTCCTAACCTCCTGTTTACCACACTGCTACCCAACCTCCTTATTATCTATATCCACAGCCTCGTGCTCTAGCTCCTATAGCATTAGCACTTCCTCCTCCCTTGCCTTCTCAACCCCCGCAACAACAACCACCACCCCCTCCAGGGTAGGTGTATGCACAACAGGTCACGACGAATCCTCCTCCCTCAAAAAGGAAGAGGAAAGGAAATCAAAATCAAGGTGCCTCTAGTAATCATGGACCTAATCAAAGTAATGCTCCTTAAACCACAAACCAGCAACAAGGCACTCAACCCAAGAAAGACAGGCCTCTTCGTACAAGAAAGCCCTATTCATGTTGTGGTGTTTATGGTCATTATACGCATGATTGTCCCCTTCTACCACAGATGCGATAGCTATGGGAGTCTCGACAAACATTGAGAGGAAAAAAATCCATTCCTTATGTTCCTCCTAGTCCTACACCTAGTCAACCAGCTATGCTTACCGATCCTTTCCCTCAGCAGGGATTTGTGGCCACCCAACCACCTGAAGGACAGGTGGCCGCTCAACCTCTCCCATCTGGTTCCTCTGATTACTAGATTTTAATGATGTAATCTGATCAGCCTTCTCAACCTCCTTCTCTTGGATTTGTACCTTCAGATGATACTCATGACCCCCTTGATCCTCTAGATGCTACCCCCAAGCCTTACCTTGCTTTGACCCTGTTTCCACCGGTCTCTCTGATTCCTCCCACTGCACCAGTGCCTCGGTCACCTCAACTGGAACCTTTTCCAGTTGCGACCGTCTCGGGTAAGAAGGGAAAAGCACCCCCTCTCCTTGTTCACGTGTTCTACTTCAGATTTTTCTACTCCCATTGGCATCCATCCTCCTAATGCCAACATGACAGAGCCTTCGACTACTCCCCATGATGTTGCACATGTGCGCCATTTTTCACATGTTGATGAGTCAAGTAGCTTTACCACGACAAGTGGTCCTCCTTCTGCTAGTCAACCCATCTTTCACTCCGATGAAGAAATTATGGAAGCGCTGACCCATCCCGAATTTCCATGGAATGATATGCACCCCCATGCATACTTCCTCCCGCAGTAGTCCCACGACCAGTATGCTGTGGAGAATAAATACTTCCTTCCTAACAAGGTTGATTGGTTTAGAAATCCCATCCATGCACCTATTTCTTTCGAAGAAGGAAATATGACCAATATCTCTCCTACCATTAAAACTGACATTTCTGACAAACCGAGGGTTGAAGAAAATATCACATTGGGCGCCCATTGCACCACAGAAAATATTGAAGCTTACACCAAGTTATTCAAAGAATTCCGTGATATTTTCGTCTGGTCCTATTCATAAATGCCCAAACTTAATCCTGCCATTTTCGAACACCATATCAATACATGGTCTGATGCCAATCCTTTCCGTCAAAATATGAGACCCATTAATCCTTCCAGACGTGAAGCTGTCAAAGCTGAAATTGATAATCTCAAACAGGCTGGTTTTATCTATCCCATTGAATACACCACCTAGGTGTCCAATCCAATTCCCATTCTCAAGAAACAAGGCACAATTCGTGTCTGCACTGACTTTCACGATCTGAAATTTTTTTTTCCCAAAAACAACTTCCCCACACTATTCATTGACCAAATCATTGATGAGTGTGCGGGGCACGAGGTGTTATATTTTATAATAGTTTCTCTGGATACAACCAAATTTTCATTTGTCATGCTGATCAACTCAAAACTGTGTTCATTAGTTTGTGGGGAACCTTTGCCTATTGAGTCATGCCATTTGGTCTTAAAAACGCAGGAGCCACTTTCCAGTGGGCTATGTCTTACTGTTTCCATGATGTGGCTCACATTATCCTTTCTTATTTAGATGACCTTATCGCACATTCTAAACATCGGTCACAGTACCTTCACGATCTGCACATAGTATTTCTCCAATGTTGCAAGTATAATATCCACCTCAACCCACTGAACTGTGTCTTTTGTGTGCCTGCTAGCTGTCTTTTAGGCTTCATTGTCTCTAAAGATGGTATCTCTCTTGACCCATTAAAATTTCAAGAAATTCTTGAGCTTACAATCACCCACACTTTACGCCAGTTACAAAGCCTCCAAGGTAGAGCTAATTTTCTTCGCCGGTTCGTACCAGACTATGCCACCACCGCACATGGTTTCCTTATACTTCTCCGCTCCAATATCACTTTTCTATGGGATGCGTATGCTCAAAATTATTTTGATGCCATGAAGCATGCTCTCGCATCTTCTCCCTTGATTCATCTGCCTAACTTTGATAGGGATTTCATCCTGTATATCTTCGCTTCCACACACTCGGTCGCTGGAGTCCTCATTGAGGAAGATGACAATAGAATTTAGCATGTCATCTATTATGTCAGTAAGAACCTGGTAGGATCTCCTGTATCCTACTAAAACGAAGAAAAATTAACACTGGTTGTCATGTTCTTGGTCCAAAAACTTCGTCATTACATCCTCATGCGTTCCACCAAGGTCTTGACTAATTCCAACCCCATGGCCTTCCTATTGAGTCATTGAATCATCAGTGGGAAGTACGCTCATTCTATCATAATCCTCCAGGAATTTGATCTTGAATTTGTCACACCAAAAAGTAAGAAGGTTTTAGCCCTCGCTGACCTCATTTCCGAACTACCTACAGGTACGCAGGATTCTCCAATTAATGATAGTTTCCCTGATGAAAACTTATTCACCATTAACACTGATAACCCTTGGTATGGGGACATACTCACTTATTTTCAGACTCAAAAGTTCACCCTCCATCTTGACCATGATGCTCGACGACGTTTCTGACACCAGGCCCCCTGCTACCTTCTCATCGGTAAATACCTTTATCGTCGTGGAGTGGATTCTGTCCTTCGTCGTTGTATCACACATGCTGAAGTAGAGCAAGTCCTAAATTGCTATCATAGTGGTGCTTATGGTGGCCACCTCTCTAGTCTAGCTATTGCCTAGAAAGTTGTGTGCACTGGGTACTTTTGGCCTTCTTTCTTTGGGGATTTCATTGAGGCAGTCAAACACTGTCCCAATTGCCAACATTTTTCCCCCAAGGCACGAGCCCCTCCAGCTCCCCTCCATCCTGTCATCTCCGTTGGCCCCTTCTGCAAGTGGGGCATCGACTTTATGGAGTGTCTACTATCATCGGCTGGTAACTATAAGTATATCATCATGGAGGTTGACTATTTCACTAAATGGTTGAGGCCATGCCAACATTTAACAACATGACAGCTACCGCAGCCCTATTTTTCTTCAACCATGTGATCGCTCAATTCAAAGTTCTAAAACAATTTGTCTCAGACCATGGTCGACATTTTGAAGATGAGATATGGCACAAGATATCCTCACTGTTGGGCTTTGAGCACCAATATTCCTCCTCTTATTACCCCCAAGGTAATGGCTAGGTTGAAGTGGTCAATAAAATTCTTAAAACCATACTTCAAAGGACGGTGGATAAGAAAAAAACCAACTGGAACCTTATGCTCTTCCCTGCATTGTGGGCCTATAGAACTTCTATTAAAACCGCCACCAGGTTCACTCCTTTCCACCTTGTTTTTGGAGAGGAAGTAGTCTTACCGATCGAGTGTGAAATCCCTTCCCTTCATCTAGCCGTCAAACTTCTCCTTGAAACCCAAACTTTAGAATAGAGACTTATCATGCTTGAACACACTTCTGAAGATTGCTGTGTTGCATTACAAACCATTGAGGCAGCTAAGAAATGCACCAAGGCTCAATATGATCGAAAATTCCAACCTCGTACTTTTCACGAAGGTGATCTTGTTGTAGTGTATGACCAGGTCCATGATGTCCTTGGTCATGAGAAGTTTGATTCATTATGGTTAGGACCTTACATTATCAATAAGGATTTGGGAAAGGGCACATATCTATTAGAGGACTTTGAAGGCCATCCCCTTGTTAATCCTCGCAATGGACTCTATCTGAAGAAGTATTACCCTTAACATTTCTTTCTGGAAATGAATTTTTTATTGTCTTTAGGTAGCTAGAACATGTTAGTGATGTGATACTTCACCAAGACACATTTTTTCTAAGAAACACCACTTCACCCTTCCTCAAAATCAAATTTCTTCACTTGCAACACTCGTACAGGGGGCACCATGTTGCCTCGATACTTGTCCACGCTCGTGTTGATTTTAATCATGAGTTACCATCTTGTAATCATCCTTTTATGGTCCCCATTGGACCCTTCACTTATGTGGAAGCACCATTGAATCACCTTCGTTCAAAGCATCCGAGTTGAGTCATCATTGCAATCATGGAGTCTATTCCAAGTCCCTTTGCATCCTGCTATAGTTCTCCATCATTCACTGCTTGGTCCCTCTCTCGTGTCGCATCTTATGGCCTTCAGTCGCAGTGTCCCCTACCCCTCATGATGTTGTGTCAGTCGCTGCCAGGTCATCTATGCCCTTTATGCTCTAACAAGGGAAGTCATCCGTTCGCTACTCAGTTCCCCCATTTCATCATCATCATTGGTGTCAGTCTGTCAGTCACTCTACTATTTTCTCTCGTGCCCTAGTTGATGATCCCTTATTGCCTCACCTATGGCAGAACTCCTTCTTTCAACATCAGCTCATTCATTCCAAAAAATATGTATAGAGGGTGGTGTACCTTGGCTCCAGCTTACACTTTGGTTTAGTACCTCGGATCAGGAAAAGGGACTCCTTATTTCCCTTTGACTTGATTATTTCTCAGCTCCAGCTCCTTTCAGCATGATAGAAATCCATATACTTGATGGTTCAGTGATGCAATAGATGACATTGTTGATTCCCGAGTGTGTGTGAGATGTCTCAACCCTCATGAGGGGGTGTCCCTACAGGTAGCCCCCCACACACTCAGATGACCTCTTCATTACAGCCTTCGATGTAGCTCCATACATTTGATGATGTCGGCCTAAGCCGCTTGCAGCACGGTTGTGTTTGCATGTATCAGTCAGATTTTCAGAGCCATTTTCTATGTTTAGGGGCATCTAGGTTGCACTCACATCTCATGTACTAAGCTTTTATTGTACAATTCCTGTCATTATCCCAGGCACAATATGTATGTGGGATTCATTATCATGTTATTCATCTGGCTCATATTTATGTCAGCATATACCTTATTATTGAGTTTCATGGTTTTTCAGGTGCCTTAATGTTTGTACTATTGCCTCGGCGGGCATAGGTATGCCTCCTCCGCTGCCTATAGCAGGTACTCACTCAAAGATATTTGTCGCACTTGCAAGTCACCTCCTCAGGGTCTAGTTCTTTCAGCACTTCGGTTTACCTTATACTTCTCTCTCTTTGACTTCCCCTTTGATTTCTAGTGATTGAGTTCTTGCAACATACTTCGGTCATATGATTAGCTCCTAATGCTTGCATGCTGGGGGGCAATCTGTTACACCATTTTTTGGTCATCTAACCTAGTATCGTTATATGGACCTAGGTACACCATGTAAGACCAATTTTACTCCAAGTAAAATTTCTTTCACTATGAAAATAACTTAATAAATCACCTTTATTAAGTTGTTTATGGTCTAAACAGGAAACCCCACAAGGAAATATTAAACAAATATACATTTGTTTGATTTTCCTCAAGACATAATTAGTTAAACAGTAGTTTAATTAATATTTCTGGTTATATTTAACCAAAAACAAGGAAATTAATTAGATAAATCATTATTTATCTTATTATTTTCTAAGAATAATTGTTTAAATCTTATTTAAATAATATTCTTTGTTAAGTATGACTAATTCACCCTTAAATAATTAAATAAATCATTATTTATTTGATTATTACTCAACCATATCCTTAAAATGATAAATAAATCATTTATTTATTTATTATTACTTAATCACATCTTTAAAATAATAAATAAATAATTTATTTATTTATTATTTACAAATAAGGGGATTTGACTTAGGTCAAATACCTTTGCCCTCCAACAAATATAATAAAATATTCCATAAAAGTTGGATCTAGATTTGGTTAATAATATTTTAATTATGCACCAAGATCTATAATAACTCAATATTTTGTTATAAATAGGAGGGCTTTCCCATTCATTTGTCACCTTTTGTTGCCAAAAGATCACTCTGGATCTTAACACTTGGTCTGGCTATTGATCCATAATCATAGCCATATTTTTCCATTTTTTTCTGGGTTTTCTACACCATCAAGAGAGAGAAGTTCTAAATCTAAAGTGTTGAGGATTAACAAGAACCCGTCCCATTAAGGAGAACAGGGAACACCCTCTTGTGCTTTCCTCCCAGTTTCCATTAATAAAATTATTCATTGGATATATTCTTGTCTTGTCTATTGGATCTATGGAGTAAATCTTATTTTTCTACTGTTTAATGTCTTCTAATGCATAGATCTAGATTTTTGCAGAATTTTTCTTGATCATCTAATTGCAGATATGAAGATATTGGCAGTCATTTCTACTGTTAGGGATATAAGTTATGTGTAGCTAAAGTGGCATTTTTTTGTACAGTTCGAATAAAGATTCATACTAAAAAAACTAGTGGAGGAATTCACATAGAGATATCAGAACCTAAGTCCCCTAAAGAAGTGATCGAAACAAAAGTTCTTAGGATCCCAGATCAGGGAAATGATGTAAAACCCCCACCGCATTCACCTCCCAAGCCTATTAAAATATCTTCTCTAGATCAAGAAGTTCCCGAAGATTTCTGGCACCTCTTTGATCAGATGGAAAATAATCAAAATTATAATCAGAGGTAGACATCAACATTAGAATACCCTATTTTTGATCATGCTGCTAATGCCCCTATGAAAGCCATTCCCTTGCACAACATCCCCACATTTCATGGGTTAACCACATAATATCATGACGCGTTCCTATTTGAATTTGACGTCTTATGCAGAGGATATGACTACACCACCGATCCCCAGAAAATAAAACTATTTCCCTCTTACTTAAAAGGAACTGCACTCCGCTGGTTCATGGGATTAGGAGGGGGAACTATAAACAACTGGGACCAAATGAAGAATATTTTTCTTACCAAATACCAAGACTATTGTCGAACCTGAGACCTAAAAGACGAAATCTTTAACATGTCTGCAAAAGACAATGAAACATTAGAGGAATACATATAAATATTTCAATAAAATTTACAAAGATCCCCATATACCACGTTATCCAAGGACATTTTAAAAGCCACAATGCTTAAAGGGATGAAGGAATAATGGGTTGAGATGCTTAATATAATGGGGAAGGAAGATATTTACCAGGAAGAATACGACGAGATTATTTCCTTATGTATTAAATTCTCCCGGGGTAGCTCACGCAATAGACCTATTGGGCGTGATTCTATGAAGAAGGATCTTAAGCAGACCAATGGCAATGTAACCAGAGCAGAATTTGGAAATCTGTTAGAAAATTTCAAAACTAACATCCTGGGTACTTTGACAATGCAACTTGATGTTTTACAAGCCAAGAAGAAACAATCTATAGCCAAACAAAACCTGGCCATCTTTTGCCCAATATGTTGGAAGAAGCACAACTAGAGGGAGTGTCCTTTAGACATGTTTCAGACTTGTCCTATCTGCACTAACGATCATACTACAGACTAGTGTCCTTCACTTCAAAGCTAAAATCCATCTATAAGGAAGCAGGAGAAGTAACAGAGCCAGTCTATTTAATGAATCAATGTTGACAATGGAAAGCACGACCTAGCATACCACAAGACCTACCTCAATACTTTCCGTTGCCACAGTTTAGCCAAAAAAATACTACAACAAATTGGCAGACTCAAAACCCCTTCCCAACTTGGCCAAACCAAGTGTTTCCTATGCCACCTTGGCCTATGCAATCTCCATCAGGGAGTAATTGGCAAAACTTCCCTAGGTCTCCCCCTTATTGCCATAATGTCCTATATCAAAACCAATGGCCAAACCCTCCTAATCAAAACACCAATTGGAACTGGCAGCGACCTATGTGAATGGCCAATCTGCCGATAGGAGTAGGAACCGAACAATTTCCAGCTCCCTACCCAATTCAACATAACCAGCAACCTGCCATACACCCTCAATTTCCAGCCCATCCCAATCCTAATCCCAATAATGGAATGGCTCAACTAATTCAGATCATAGAAAATCCAAAACCCAATGCTGAACAGAAACAGTGAAACGAATTGAGGTTAAGATCAGGATGTACCATATTACCTGTAGAGGCCACAACTCCACCTCAGTCCCAATTTGAAACCTGCACAAAGCCTAGCCTAACGAACATAACAGAAACATGTAAAGATAAGGAAACAATTGATCAACAAATACCTGGAGAACTTAGGGTGACTTTGCCTCCATTTCCTAAGAGTATACCTACCCAGACCTATAATCACTCCATATTTTGACATCCTAGGGGAATTAAGAAACCTTTGTATCAAAATTCCTCTTCTCCAGGCCATCCAAGAAATTCCCATCTATGCAAATACAATCAAAGAATTATGTGGAAAAAACAAATTAATAAAACAATGGCTGCACTCACCGTTCATGTGGTAGGAATGCTATCTGACTTGTTGTTAGGTAGGGAATCACCTGTAAAAAATGAAAACCCAGGAAACCCCATTGTAACCGTGCAAATTTATGGACACTCATTTCCAAACACATTGGTTGACCTGGGGGAATCCATTAACATCGTAACTACAGGAGCTTGCAAAAAACTGGGCATATTAGCTTTAGAACTTATGGCCACACTTTGGGAACTATTTGACAGATCTGTTATCAGACTGGAAGGTATAGTGCAAGACATCATTGTCTTTGTGGACTCATGGGAATACCTAGCTGATTTTTTAGTCATTAATCCAAAAAACAGGATGGAAAGACACCCATTGATTCTTGGGCAGCCTTGGCTAGCCACAGTAGATGCTTACATAGGTTGTCAATCAGGTAGCATGACTATCACTAGAGGTGACTCTATAAAAAATATCATTATTTATCCACCTACCAAACCAAGTCCGCCCACGATAAAAATTCACAGACACCTAGATACATATTGGGAGAAAAACATCCGTCCACCTCTAACACTAGTAGAAGCTCTCAAATTCAAGGATCAAATTGAAGATGATGTGATTAATAACTTTATGAATCAATCACCCAAGTCTGAAAATCTGAAATACCAAATGATGAAAACAATCATCGAACATAAAGATCAAGGGGATCCTGTGATGGACTTTGAGACTCAACATATCTCCACAACCATTGTTCGTAACAACATACCTATTGAGATCGAACCAGGAAAGGTTCTAAATATTAATGGCAGCTTGGATGACAACCAAAAGCAAAAACTCATAAATGTCCTCTAGAAGCACCAAGGTGCATTTGCATGGGACTACCAAGACATGAAGGGCTTGGACCCACAATTGTGCACACACCACATCTATACTGATAGGGAAACACACCCTGTTAAACAACCCCAAAAAATACTAAACCCGCATTTAAAAGAGACTATAAAAGAGGAGCTACAAAAACTATTAGATGTAAATTTCATTTATCCTATCTCAGATAGAAAATGGGTCTCCCCTTTGTTTGTCGTCCCTAAAAATAATGGGAAGTGGATAGTTTGTGTAGATTACAAAGAATTAAATAAGGCAACTTAGAAATACCATTTCCCCCTTCCCTTCATTAAACAAGTCCTTAACACATTGGCTGGGAAACAGTTCTTCTCTTTTCTTGACGGATTCAATGGATACAATAAAATCCAAATAGCTCTTGAAGACCAAGATAAGACAACCTTTACCTGCCGATGGGGCACTTTCGCCTATATATTTTTACCATTTGGATTATTTAATGCCCTAGCAACATTTCAGAGAGCCATAATTAGCATTTTTTCTGACTTAATAAATTAAGGACTTGAAATTTATATGGATGATTTTACACCCTATGGGGAAGACTTTGATCAAGCTCTAGAAAAGTTAGAAAAAGTGTTAGAATGATGTATTGGTACTAGACTATGTCTAAGCAATGAAAAATGCCACATGATGATGACTGAGGGGGTAATCCTAGGTCGCTACATTTTTTCAGTTGGAATACAGGTAGATCTGGCTAAAATAGAGGTAATCCTTCTGTTGGCCACATCTTGTACACAAATAGAGGTACGCAGTTTTCTAGGATATGTAGGATATTATTGCAGATTTATAAAAAAAATCTCACAGATAGCTGCACCTATGTATGCATTGACTGGGAATGTTGAATTCCATTGGACTGAAAAATGTGACACCGCTTTTATAGACTTGAAGAGGCTAGTCTCAATAGCATCAATATTGCAATGTCCTAACTAGAAACTGCCCTTTCACATCTCTTCCAATGCATCTGATACAACAATAGGAGCAGTCCTTGGCCAAGAAGAAGAACGAAATCCTTATGCTATTTATTATATTAGCAAAAACCTTACTCCTCCTGAATTAAATTATACAGTGACTGAAAAAGAATTCCTGGCTGTCATTTATGCTATCAATAAATTTAGGCACTACATAACCGGATATCAAGTGTTCTTGTACATTGACCACTTTTCTATTAGATACTTCGATAATAAACCAATCACGAATGGGAGAATAACTCGTTGTCTACTATTGTTGCAGGAATTTGATATAACGATCAAAGACCATCCAGGGAAGGAAAATGTGGTCGCAGACTTCCTGTCTAGAGTCCCCAAGACAGATGAAACGCTAACAGTTGATGATCAATTCCATGACAAACACCTATTTGTTGTAGCGATCAAAACAACATGGTAAGTAGATGTGGAAAATTATCTGGAAGTGGGGAAGCTACCCAGAAATTTAACAGTGAGAGAACGAAAATTGATTGTGCAGTGCAGCACAATATTCTCTTGGATTGGAGTATACCTATTATATACAGGGGCTGATATGCACATACACATATGCATAAGGGAAGACAAAATCTATTTCATAGTACGAGCCTGTCACGATGAACCCTGTGGTGGAAACTTCACAGAACGACGGACATGGCATAAAGTGTTGCAATTAGGATATTATTTTCCTGCGATTTTCAAAGACACAAAGAAGTATGTCCAGGCCTGCGATAGCTACCAAAGAATAGGCCGCCTAGGCCAAGATGATGAAATGCCGCTACAACCACAATTGGTTGTGGAACCATTTGAACGATGGGCGTTGGACTTCATTGGGTCATTCAACCCACCATCAAACCAGAAAGCCCACATATTAGTTGCCACAGATTATGTCACCAAATGGGTGGAAGTAGTGGCCTTGTCAAGAGCCACGAAAGAATCAATAATTAAGTTTCTATTTAAACTATTCGTACGATACGGCTTGCCAAGGGAAGTGATAACCGATGGGGGGGCACAATTCACAGGCAATAATATCACATCTACCTTAATAAATCACCATATCATTCACAAAGTTATGTCTCCTTACCACCCGCAAGCCAATGGGCAAGTCGAAAGCACTAAAAAAGTCTTAGAGGCAATCCTTACCAAGACAGTAGCAACACACCATCGGGACTGGGCCACTAGACTACCAAAAGCCTTATGGGATTATCGAACAACCTGGAGAAATACCATTGGATATTCACCATATCAGCTAGTATTTGGGAGATAACCTATCTTCCCTATTGAGTTTGAAATTAAAACTCTGAGAACAGCCCAAGAAGTGGGATTGGACTTAATAGAAGCTTAAGCTAAAAGAATCCAGAAAATAAATGAACTCGACGAAATTTGACTGCTTGCCCTGCAATGCACAATGATCATTCAAAAACAACGAGCCAAGTGGCACAACAACCTAATAAAGAGGAAGGTATTTCAAAAAGGAGATTGGGCACTCTTCTATGACTCCAGATTCCAAGACTTTTCAGGAAAACTGCAAACAAGGTGGCTCAGTCCATATGAGATTCAGGAAGTACATAGCAATGGTACCCTCACCTTGACCACCATATATGGGTCTGGTTCAACATTTCAAGTTAACAGGCACATAGTATGCCTCTATCTCAAACCTCTCACGAAAGAATATTTCTATCAATAGGCACGAAATGATCCCACCATCCAAGTACATGAGAGGTTTGACAACATCACTTGTAAATAATGTACATAATTGTTTTGTCTTGTTGTACATTCTTCCCATTTTTAATTCACTTTCCTTGTAAGATTGTGTTTTTATTGTTGTTCAATTCGAAAATAGTTGCTGTTCAGTATTTGAACAGTTGTTGTTCGGTTGAATTGAATAGACAGTGACTGTGTTTTTATTTTTGCTGTTCAATTCACATACAATTGCCATTCAATCTCTAAACGATTGACGCTCAATTGACAACTATCTACGGTGTTTTTATTTTTTTTGTTCAATTCTGGAAAAACTACTGTTCAGTCTTTGAATGGCTGCTGATTCAACCAAAATTGAACAGTCATTTTTTTACGTTTTTTTATTTTGTTGTTCAATTTGTGAACAAATGTTGTTCAATTTTTGAACGGCTGTTGTTCAGTCGAACTGAAAAGTTTTTCATTGGTGTTCTTATTTTTGATGTTCAATTTGAGAGTAACTGCTATTCAATTTTTGAACGACCGCGGTTCGACCAAATTGAATAGCTTTTTGCTGTGTTTTTAATTTTTTTGTTCAACTCGAGAGCAACTGCTATTCAATTTTTGAACGATCGCGGTTTAACCAAATTGAACAACTTTTTGCTGTGTTTTCATTTTTTTTGTTCAATTTGTGAAAATCTGCTGTTCAGTTTTTGAACGGCTGCCAATCCAACCACAATTGAACAGTTGCTTCACGTTTCTAAATATGTTGTTCAATTCTTGAACTGTTGTTGTTCATTTCTTAGATGGATATTTTTCGGATGAACTGAACAGCTGTTCACTACTGTGTTTTTATTGTTTCTGTTCAATTCGGGAACAAATACTGTTCCATCTTTGAACGAATGTTGTTCATTTGAATTGAAAATCTGTTTTTGAAGTGTTTTTTTAATGTTGAGAAATATTTCAATAACTGTTGCTCAATCTCTAAACAACTGTTGTCCGACGAACTTAGATAGCCATTCTTTTTATAATTGAGTAACTTTGCATACAGAATGGAAGTTGGAAGAGAGATGGAAAATGGTGAAATTACAAATATGATGACCCTTTGGAACTATAATTCTTAAACAGGAAGCTGACATTATGCACACATAAAATGAAAGGCTAATTCATCCACAGTTCGAATATGATATCAAAAAATTCAGGACCTTATGATGATATTTCTTTTTACACTATTAGAGGAATATGTCCCTACAACATGAAGAAATGGAACAAGGGGTATTAATGGTATTGGTTTTTTTTCCACTTCTTTCACCATCCCTCACTCTTAAGGAGTCAATGAGCCTCCCTTAACAATCATTATGTGTTCATGCAAATATTTAAGAGGATAGGGGGTCTCATTACGAGCCAGCCTACCATGATCATAAGGATTTAACAAGTGACATGCCCATTATGGCTACCACACCAGGGTAATGACCTTCTCATCTACTAGAAGGACAGGAGGTCTCATCACGAGCCTACCTGATCACTCTGTTAGAATTCTAGTGAATGGCACTATGACTATCTGGCTACCACACCAGCATGGTGACCTCCTTATAGATCAAAATGTTACAATTCAAAAGGAAGTACTACATTTACATGAAAATATTAAGAGAGGATAGGGGGTCTCATCACGAGCTAGCCTGATCATGTTGCTACAACTCTAGTGAGTGGCACCATGGTTATCTAGCCACCATACCAACATGGTGATCTTTCCATAAAATTGGTAAAACAACTATTATTACATAAGGATCTTGGCTCATTTTTCGGGTTAAAATAACAACCCTGTTAAGGCTATGAATGCTTGTTGGTAGCAGTGGCTCTGCTTGTGGTATAAAATAATGCTCCTTTAGTAGCCAATTGATTTTATATAAACCTTGTCTTCCTTTTTTTTTTTAACCACAAAGCTTATACTCGAATTAGTAACAATCATGAATTACCATAAGAATAGCTAACAAATATATGTTTACATATTTTGAACTTTGGAATGACAACTCCAATCATTACTTGACTCAGTATTTCTTCCGTCATAACTTTTCGGTCGTGCAAGGACATCATATCGCAATAATGGCTATGCTATCTCCTCTCGTTTTCTGGTCACTTCCACACAAGATATAATTATGAAAACTTCTAAATCTGACCTTTTTACCGCATATGTAGTAATTACTCAACGCTAATCCTTCACACTCAGATTATCATTACCAAATTATGACATTCCCCTGTTTGCATTCATAAGAGACCAAATATCTCTTGTACTTGAGGGTGTGGGTGCCCTTTCTTCGAGGGAGAGGGTGTAATTGGCCTTAATTCAGAAAGCATGTGAAATCCCTGCACAAATCTCGTCAGATGCATCGATAAGACTAGAGGAACACAAAAATTAACGCATGAATATTATCTACGCATAGCTGCAATATATTTTCTGCTTGCAGACAACATCCAGTTGAAACAACAAATCCAAGAAGAAAAATAATCAGAGGAAATACTGTTCGAAGCGAGCCTGAAAAATTTCCAATTTCAGAGGCAGAGAGTGCCATCCTCCAACGAGCTGGATGGCTGACATATGTACATAGACTACAAGGATCCAACACGAGAATTGCAATCAAATTTCTGCAAAATCTATAGGAAGGGAAAACCAAAGTAAATGGCCGAACTATACTAGTTACAGAGGGAATTATCGTGGAAGTTTCTGGAATACCAGCGCAAGGAGAAAGATGGGCAGAAAAGCATCTCCTCCTGAGAGAAGTAGTAGCAGCATACCAGGACCCAGATGAATCATTGGAACGAAAAAAAAGAGGGATTAACCCTGCGTCTTTACACCAAACATGGCAGGAGCTAGCGACATTCATCCAGAAGTTTATTACATGCGAAGGATGTTAGGATGTGGTTAAACCTCTATAGCTCAAACTTTTAGCTGCACTTAAACTAAAAAAATAAATTAATCTGCTTGCCTTTTTGAATTCCGTATTGCATGATACTAATGTTCGATTGTGGAAAGCCAGGAATCCCCAAGCAGTGGTTAGTCACCAAGGCTTAATAAAACAAATCATCATTCATGAGCTAGATAGGCAGCAAATAGTATGGGATAACTTCGTCAACCCTAAGGCATAGGAACCAGAGGTAAACCCTAAAATAATTGAAATTGAGCCCACTAGGGTAAATCCTCCAAGACGAAAAATAACCTGAACCTCAACGTCAGAGCCAAGCAGGAAAAAATGGCCTAGGACACCCCAAGGAACCTTGAACTTCATGGAGGAAGCAAAACCATCCCATGCACCCTTTGCAATAATTCGAGGAGGAAATGGCTCGAGTCCTAGGAAAAATAAGGACAAACTATTATTTGAGAAACCCATTGGAAGCAGGGAGAGCAAGAGGAACTTTCAGATAAAACTGCCACCCCCAGCAGCTTTGGTCACACTAACGTCCTACCTGACCAAGAGGAACCATGAGATGATGAGGCTCTATCTCCTATTGATAATTACGAAGTGTATAGTGATGGACATGCAGAGGAGAGATTGGAATCACAGGATTATTCAGGTGACATTGTCCTTGTGGAGCAGAGCACACACAGAGACATCCCCTTTGTCACCAGGAGGTAGCATCGCTCCTCCTCATCAGGACCCTCACTTTGAGGAAAATTCTGAAGATATAATCAGAAATACCATTCTAGATGCTATCCCTGAAAAGGGAATTTCGTTCCCCTATCACCTGTTGAAATAAGAACAGGTGAAGATTTAGATGAAAGGAGAAGTGAGAAACTAAGAAGGACCTTTAAGAGATCGAAAAAATTGGTAAAATATCTGAGGAAACAACTAAAAAAAGAATGAAGGGCCCAGAAGCCAAGGACAAAAACCTCTATTGCAGGAACTCAAATAGAACCAGTAAATACTATCGAAATCAAAATGCAAACTAACTTAGTCTACACCATGGAAACTAGAATACAAACCAATTTGACAACTACTACTGAAATTGAAATACAGACCAACCTAGCAGACACCACCGAGGATCAAGTGCAGATAGAACTAGAAAACATCTGTAGAAATTTTCTGAATAATGAAGATTTATCCATCGAGATTATCCTGATCACATATCAATTCGAATTCATATGCAACACGTAATCTCTTCCACTCAGATCATCACACATGCAGAAATAAAACAAGCGGTATGCGATCAAAAGATTATCAAAACATCACACACATTACACAGTATGTATGGGGAAAGCTTATAGCTGAAAACCCCTTAGCTATTCTGTATATTATAATGGAGAGAACATGTAACAGTACATAGCACAATACTCCTCACAAGTACTCAGTACTATCTCATAAAGTTACACACAAACTAGCTTGGTTTTGAACAAGTCACAGGTTCAAAACTCATCCACTAATTGCCTGCCTCTATTGCGCAATAAAGGCTGGTATAATGAGAGATCCAAGGTTTGAATCTCCTTGGCTTGACAGCGCAATCATCATGGGAAATTCCTCCAAGTGTGGTGCAAATCTCATGCACAATTGATGTCACAACTGATAGCTATCTCAACCCTTTCATCTATCTCTTTCACTGGTCTCCACTGAATTGTCCATGCACTGTAGTGAACTAATGTGTTCTTGAGTTGAATAATGAGTTAATAATTAGTGAATTAAATAATATTTAATTCACTCCACTCATTACTAGTTGATTAGCTAGTTAAACTAATCACAACTAGTTCAACTAAGTTAAACCGAACACAACTCCACCAACTGTCCCATCAACTCCACCAAAATTCTGCCACTGAAGTCCTAACTGAAGTCAACCATGCATGAGCTCACCAAACCCCTAGGAATAGCGTAATTCCTCTGTCAGATGCATGATCCACTTCTGTAGCTCGAACTGAAGTGCTCCAAGAGAGTAAACTAAAGTTTAGAGTCCAAATATTATTAAGGGTAAATAATATTTGACTTCCCTATTTTTAGGATAGGCAGTCTAAAAATAGACTTCGACCTAAATGTCTAAAAATAGAGGTCCATCTATTTTTACCAACATGACCAATACTCCAAGAATAACATACTGCAACCCCTGGATCATGCTCCATATGTCTAAAAATAGACATAGTCTAAAAATAGACTTTGCGCCAGAATTTGCCTGCGGGCCCACTTAGTGAAGGCGACTTCATTTCACTAAGCTCCATAATCTTGCTGCATTCTCAACACTCCCTCTCAGCAAGATATGGATTATCTGCAATCCCTATCCTGCCTCTGTGGAATTCGAACTTGCTCCTGGTGAGCGCCTTCGTCAGGATGTCGGCATCCTGATCCTCCGTGGGAACATATGAAAGCATCATGATTCTCCGTTGAACACAATATCTGATATGATGGTACCTGATGTCGATGTGTTTGGATCTATCATGAAATATTGGATTAGCCGAGAGTTTAATGCAACTCTGGTTATCACAATAAATCACAGTAGGCTCCAAGTGCAACCCGAACAATCCAACGAGGATCTTCCTCATCCAAATAGCCTCGCATGCAGCCAAGCTTGCTGCCATGTACTCGGCCTCTGCTGAACTGAGTGCCACAGATCTCTGCTTCCTGCTGTACCAGGAACTGCTGTCGACCCAATGCTGAAAATCCCTCCAAATGTGCTCTTATGGTCCATTAGGCTCCCTGCCCAATCTGCATCAGTGAAGCCGGAAAGCTTCGCTCCATCCTCCTGTCTGTACCATAGACCATATCCTGATGTGCCACTAAGATAACACAATACATGCTTGCCTGCCTTCCAGAAGAGCTTGGTAGGCTTAACCATAGCTTGCGAAAGCTGGTTAACAGCATAGCATATATCGGGTCATGTATTGACCAAATACATAAGCGACCCCACCAACTGTCGATAGACAGTGGCATCCACTACCTCCGCTGAAGTAGCATCCTCCTTCCTCTAACCACCAGGAAGAGGAGTGTCAACAGGCTTGCAGCCATGCATGTTGAACCTCTCCAAAATCTCTCGGGCATACTTGCCCTGAGAAACAAACAGTCCTCCACTGCGCTGCCAAATCTCCAATCCCAGGAAATAATGAAGGAGGCCCAAGTCCTTCATCTCAAACTCTCTAGCAAGGTCCTCCTTGCATGAAAGTATCAACAACTCATCACTCGTCAAAATCAGATCATCTACATACAGTACAATGATCAGCAGCTTCCCCTCCACCACAATCTGGTACAGGTTAGGATCCGCCTCACTCTTGGAAAATCCAAGCCCGGTGAAATAACTGTCAATCCGTGTGTACCAAGCACGAGGTGCTTACTTCAGCCCGTACAGTGCTCTCTTGAGTCGGCACACATGCGACTCACTGCTGAAGATCTCGAAACCTTCAAGCTGCTCTATGTACACCTCCTCCTCAATAACTCCATTGAGGAATGCAGTCTTCACATCCATTTGATGGATGTGCCATCCCATCTGCGCTGAGAGAGCAAGGATCATTCGTATGGAAGAGTACCTTGCGACAGGTGCAAAAGTCTCCTCATAATCGATCCCCTCGATCTGTGAGAAGCCACGGGCGACAAATCTCGCCTTGTACTTCTCCACACTCCCGTCAGCCGCCTGCTTCACTTTGTAGATCCATTGCGAACCCACCACTGATTTCCCTTCCGGTCTTGGGACAATCTCCCATGCACTGTTTCTGACGATCGAATCATATTCTTCGATCATGGCATCTACCCATGTGGGTTCCTCCATAGCTTCCTCAAAAGAGGATGGCTCTGTCATGACACATTGACTCACAAGAGCCATGTATCCAGTGTACCGATCCGGTGACTGCCTCTATCTGCGCTGTGCTGTAGGTGGTCCTACAACCTTCTCTGCATCTCGAGCCAGTCGCTCAGCTTCTGTAGTGCGCATGTGCCCTCTGATGGTTGGCGCTACATGGGTGGTTTCTTCCACCTCCTGAACTTCCTCTTGTGGCTGATCCACATCCGGAAGCTCCTCCTTAGGAACTAACAACTCCTCATCTGCATGCAAGTGTGGCTCCCTCTCAAGCGAACACTGCATGGCTTTCTCCTCCTGAAACTTGATATCCTGTCGCACAACAGTCTTGCGACTGTCTGGCAAATACACCCGATAGTTGTGAGGTGTATCAGTGTACCCCACAAATATTCCAACCTCTGCGGTCGGATCCAGCTTCTTTCTGGCATCCTTCATCACATGCATGTAGACAGGTGAGCCAAAAATTCTCAGATGAGAAATATCATGCCTCTTGCCAGAAAATGCCTCCTTCGGTGTACTCATGCCAAGAACCTTGTGAGGACAACGGTTCTGCACATATACTACTATATTGCATGCCTCAGCCCACAAGTGAAGGGGTAGGCCCTGATCATGCAACATCACCCGTGCAACACCCATGATCGTTTTGTTCTTCCACTCAGCCACCCCGTTCTGCTGTGGGTTATGGGGTGCGATGAGCTATCTCCGAATCCCTTCTGCGCTGCAAAAGTCTTTGAATTCAGCCGAGATGAATTCACCACCATTGTCGCTCCTAAGAGCCTTCACATGCTTCCTCGATTCCTTCTCAACCAGCGCCTTGAATTCATAGAAATTAGAAAATGTCTCACTCTTCTTCTGCATGAAGAAGATCCAGCACTTCCGAGAGAAATCATCAACAAAGATCATATAGTACTTGTGCTTTGCTGTCGAAGCTATAGAGAAAGGACCACACACGTCTATGTGAACTCTCTCAAGGATCATCGTGGCGCGACTATCCCTCTCGTGAAAGGTGGCTTTCACATACTTCCCCTAGGTACACCCCTTGCACTGATCTGACTGCGCAAGAGTGCCCTTAGGAAGCCCAGTAGAAATCTGCTGCAGGATCTTCAAAGCTCCATGGTGAAGGTGGCCCAATCTCCTGTGCCACAGTTCGCCCTCATCATCCCGGCTCACCACTTCTCCCGCCTTGCATGCCATAGCTGCGCAGCCATCTACTTGCAACTGATAAAGGTTCTTGAATCAAACCCCTATCTTATGGGTCTCACCAGTAGTCTTACTACGCAGGAAGGCTTTTCCTTCGCTGAAGACCACATCATACCCCTTGTCTTCCAACATCGCCACAGAGATCAGGTTCTTCATCAATCCTAGAACATGCAAAACTTCCTTCAATATGAAAGGTTTACCAGACTCCCTCTCAAAGGAAATGGTACCGATACTAGTCGCACTGTATCTACCATCATTTCCCATCTCGATGTGCACTCCAAGATCTTTTTCCTCCAGATCTGAAAACAGATCTCGATCTCTGGTCATGTGAAATGACGCACCACTGTCCAAGAACCAAACTGATCCTGCCACACTTGAAACCAAGCATGCGATCAGTGAAAAATCCAGTTCGAATTGAGAAGCCAATGCCTCTCCCGCTGCAGATCCGGCAGCCTTCTTATTTTTCTTCTTCTGCGGACAATTTGTGGCATAGTGTCCGTGCTGGTGACAGTGAAAACACTTCACCTTGGACATGTCTTGCTTCTTTCCTTTCGCACCAGACTGAGAAGCCTTCTTGATCTTCCCCTTCTTTGCTTTGGCAGCCAAAGCGCAATTTTCTTCATCAGATACCTTTGATGAAGATCCGTCCCTGGTAGTCCTCCTTATCTCCTCCTGCATGAGATCCGCCCAAAGGCGCTCCCATCCCGGCAACTTCTCCCAACCATTGACACTATCTTGATATGAGTGCCAAGCCTTCGGAAGACCAAGGAGAGCCAGGTCGACCATGTCCTCGTCTTCGACAGTCACCCCCACACTTCCCAGCTCATCTTTGCATTGAGTGAACTTCGTGAGGTATTTGGCGATACTGCCGCCTTTCTCCATCTTGATGTTCCTGAGCTTATCTTTGAGCGCCAGCTTCCTTTGGTCGCTCTTACTCTGGAATAGATCCGTCAAAGCTTTCCACATTAAATATGGAGAAGCTTTTCCATGCAGGCTGGATACAATATGATCCTTGACGCCCTCCAACAGAATCCTTCGACATTTCGCCATCTTCTTTTGCCAAGCTTCGACTTCAGCAGGATCAGTGGGCTTTTGGACATCCGTATCTACAAACTCCTTTAGTCCATTATCTTCTAATACTGCCTCCATGTGATCTTTCCATGCAACATAATTCGAACTGCCTTCAAGAGAATATTCGAGTCGCAAACCGTTGAAAGACATTTTCAACTCCGGCACCAAGAAAACAAACTGCTGCAAAATTTGAATTCCAAGCTCAAAGCTCAACCGCTCTTGATCTGTGAGAACAAATTATTTCTAGCACAAAGATAGACTACAGGGGTGTTTACTGGATGTATCACCTTTCAAAGGAAAGGATGGATCCAGAGGCTACCTGGCCCGCATGCAGACTCTGTCTACAGAAATAAGTTTGTAATCACTGTGATGATCAATCTCTGCTCCGATAGCTCCGATACCATGTAGAAATTTGCTGAATAATGAAGATTCATCCACCGATATTATCCTGATCACATATCAATTCGAATTCATATGCAACACATAATCTCTTCCACTCAGATCATCACACATGCAGAAATAAAACAAGTGGTATGCGATCAAAAGATCATCAAAACATCACACACATTACACAGTATGTATGGGGAAGGTCTATAGCTTAAAACCCCTCAGCTATTCTATATATTATAATGGAGAGAACATGTAATATTACATAGCACAATACTCCTCACAAGTACTCAGTACTATCTCATAAAGTTACACACAAACTAGCTTGGTTTTGAACAAGTCACAGGTTCAAAACTCATCCACTAATTGCCTGCCTCTATTGCACAATCAAGGCTGGTATAATGAGATATCCAAGGTTTTAATCTCCTTGGCTTGACAGCGCAATCATCATGGGCAATTCCTCCAAGTGTGGTGCAAATCTCATGCACAACTGATGTCACAACTGATAGCTATCTCAACCCTTTCATCTAACTCTTTCACTGGTCTCCACTGAACTGTCCATGCACTGTAGTGAACTGATGTGTTCTTGAGTTGAATAATGAGTTAATAATTAGTGAATTAAATAATATTTAATTCACTCCACTCATTACTAGCTGATTAGCTAGTTAAACTAATCACAACTAGTTCAACTAAGTTAAACCGAACACAACTCCACCAACTGTCTCATCAACTCCACCAAACTTCTGCCACTGAAGTCCTAACTGAAGTCAACCATGCATGAGCTCACCAAACCCCTAGGAATAGCGTAATTCCTCTGTTAGATGCATGAGCCACTTCTGTAGCTCGAACTGAAGTTCTCCAAGAGAGTAAACTGAAGTTTAGAGTCCAAATATTATTAAGGGTAAATAATATTTGACTTTTCTATTTTTAGGATAGGCAGTCTAAAAATAGACTTCGACCTATATGTCTAAAAATAGAGGTCCATCTATTTTTACCAACATGACCAATACTCCAAGAATAACATACTGCAACCCCTGGACCATGCTCCACATGTCTAAAAATAGACTTTGTGCCAAAAATAGCCCGCGGGCCCACTTAGTGAAGGTGACTTCATTTCACTAAGCTCCATCATGTTGCTTCATTTTCAACAACATCATTGAAGCCTCCACCCAAATTGAGCAGAAGGTTATAGAGGAAAAGGGGACCCAAACAGAAGAAGCCCCTGCCTATGCCCATCTAGTAGAGAAAGCTGCCAACCAGAGATTATGAAATGAACTAGTGCAAGTGCGGCATGAACTAACACAATGCAGGAAGGAGGTGGTTCCATTACAAGAATATCAGGCACTGCAAAAGAATTTCACTGACCTCTCCGTCACAGAAGATGAGACATTCGCCCTGCTTAGAGGAGAGTAGGAAAAGGTTAAAGTGGTACAAGAGAAGGTAGAGGAAGCTAAGAAGAAAATCTCTACAATTTGCTCTCTATATAATGATACGCTATCATGCAGAGCTCCGGCAACCAACTATGCCTTGTTCCTAACAGAACATTATTTACTCTTGAAAGTTAAAGCTGTTAGGGTAGGGAAACCAAATACATTCAGGACCATAGAATAATCTGTCCAATGTTGTAATGATTATGATGAGCAGGTCTAGCATCTCTTGTGTGAGCTTTACATGCATAAATTCTTCCTAGAAGAAGACATAGACAACAACCCTAGCCCCTTCATAGGGGATGTACAGCTGCAAGCCTTCCTTTCATTTGCTAAAAACTAGATCAATTGGGCCAAAGCCTATGGCATCTTCCAGAAAAGAGAGCATAGTCTAGATTTATGGGTCAGGGGGGAGCCTATGAAACCCCTGTAACTAATCATCCAACACAAAAAATTCATGAGAAGGCCAGGTGTGAGGACTAGGCTGGGACCCATCCATAAATATATCATATAAAATGCATGAGAATACTTTGAGGACATTCATGAAGCAGCCTTAGCAGTAGCCAAGAAAATATGGATGGCCTCCACAAACAATGTGAAGAATAGGGAGCCATTCAATTATAGGAATTTCAAGGGTATTGCCTCCAGATTCCTTTCATACAACAACCTAGTTTACAGCATGGGGCCTACCTGCTTGGGATGTAGATACAGAAACCCTCTCCTCTGGCATCCTCTTGAGGATTATAATCACAATTACGAATTACCAAAAGAAGCCATAGGCACTGCCTTTGCACTCTTGAAATGAAAACAAGGCTTCAAAGCATACAACGAAAATGTCTACCTTGCCTACTCCTTAACACAGCTACATCTCAATCATCTGTTTGCATGAGGACATGCAACTAGGTAAGCAGTAGAGTATGTTGGGCCCAAATGAAGGTATGATTCTCACCCTGTAAGTACTTCAAATTATGTTATAATTTCGGGGGAATCCCTCTTCATATTAACAATAAAGAATAAAATATTATGAAAACGAGAAAAATTAGACTAATGATGAAAATGATGTTTTTGTAATAGAAAATTGATTTCTCTTATCTCCGCATGCAGGAAGGCAGAATGGCTGGAGCAATATAAAATGGAAGCCAACCAACGGATGCTAGCATATCAAATCCTAGTAATTCCTAGCGACCGACAAAAGACAGACAGATGAATTTGAGCCCAAGAACTCAAACGACAGCAATGCACAGCGGGCTGTTGTTTGGAATATAATTTCAAATTTTTGAAATCGCCTTTAAAAGGGAAAAGGACAGAGGAGAAGGGGAGTTAGAGACAAGACAATAAATTCATTCTGTAATAGACAAATCAAGAATATTCTGTCTAATTGTGTTTTTGTAATGTCACTAGATGTAATATAGAGCTTTGAACAATAATATTTTGATGTTTTTACTGCGCTAGGTCTTTTGGCGGTCTAGGCCCAACCTCTTGGAGCTCCACGCAAGTTTTCATACTATGCGTAGTTGTAGAACCAATGCTTAAGAATCTGATGCAATTGTAAAGTATATTTCCATTCAATACAAATACAGTTCTTTTTCTTTAGGATTGTTAGAAATTGTGTTCTTAAAGTAGGACAATCGCAATCGTCTTTTCTGACTTACGACAATACTTTATTATCAATATATAGTTACAGTTCTTTTAATACCATTGCATTTGAATTACAGATCCTAGAATAAGCTGATTCCAATATTATCTATCTTTACGAATTGCGTTCTCCTTCCAGCATAACGAAGCGTTCAACCAATGATCAATTTTTATTAATTAAGTCATCAAGAGAACTCCATTGCAAAATTACTTAATTACTTGTTGTACGAGTTATTTAATTCGCTTCAGTCATACTATTGTTCCATTACTCTTTAGCTTAGTTATCATGTTGTTCCATTACTGCTCAGCTAGTTATACTACTTCTCTATTATTGCTTAGTTAGCTAGACTACTGATTCAATTTGATTCCATTACTGTTTAGCTTAGTTAGACTATTGTTCCATTCAATTCCATCACTGTTCAGTTGATTTTCAAATTCAATTAAATTTATGCTTGATTTCTCTAAATTTTTGTTCGGTTTAGTTAAACTGTTGTTTAATTCCATTAGATAAATGCAAAATACTGTTGCTCAATCTTAGGCCAGCCCTCGTAGGATAAGCAAGCTCAGGAAGTTTGAAAATTCTTCCTCATAAGTGATAAGGAACATCTGTTAGACGAATTGACTCACATTTATTATGCCAACACTCTTGGAATAAAAATATTTACCCCGGGTTGATAATTAAATGAGAAAGCACTAGAGTTGTCAATAAAAAGTTACCTATTTAAGCACCAACAAAGTGCTCCCATCCCTTCTGGATCTAAGTTTGGAGCAGCAAGTTGTGAGGTCTTCCCCACAAAATTTGAATCAGGTGGCCTCCCAGGTGGTTTTCCACTAGATAAGAGTGTCCCATGCATAAATCTCATGAACATAATAGAGGGGTTTGTGAGGTCATTGCTTCTACTGTGCAAATCCATCTCTATTTTATGTGTGGAAGTGTTATGTGAGGGGTAAGTATGCATGCCTTTGATCATGTGAGGTTCACCACTCTTCTTGTCCACACATTCCATTTGCAAAGCCTCCTAATCAGTGGTGAATTTCCCCAATGTAATCAACCATTGAACACCCAAGATAACATTGGTGTCTGGTATGTCAACTACAAAGAAGTGATCCACCAAGGTGTAGGATCCCATGGTGACTGAAAGTGATGGAACATAATGCATGCATTGCCTTGTTCTATCTCCTGGGACAAAAATAGAGAATCCCTCAAAAGTATCAGTGGGTATTGCCTTCCTCTGAACAAGATGGGCATCAATGAAGTTCTGGGTATCCCCACTGTCAATCAATACAAAAACCCTCTGATTCATGATTGAACCTTGAACTCTTAAGGTCAAGTACTTAGGTAATCCTGTCAAAGATGCAAGAGTTCCTCTAATAGGAGAAAATGCTCCATTTCCATCTCCTGATGGTGTTGGATCTCCTTCAACATTGTGAGCATTGTGACCCTTTCTCGGTTCATCATCTTCATCTTATTAAAGATATGAGAAGACCTCTATATAATGTGATTTTCTAGAAGCATATCTATGTTTAGGTCCCCATGGCTCTTGGAAAGTGAAGCATAGCTTCTTCCTCCTTATATCTCTCCAGACTTCATCATCAAGAGGCTTCTTGTACGAGCTCTCCTTGGAAGGAGACACTTCCTCTTCCTTTCCTTTAGAAGGAAAAGAGGGCTTGTGCTAAAAGTTTTTCTTTGCTTTTGGCAAGGCATCTTGAAGGTCTTTAGCCCTCTCAATGGCATCATGCAAGGTAGTGGGCTTGGTAGATTTAACCAACCCATGAAGAGGTTCATCTAGACCATCAATGAACATGTACACCATTCTTGCTGTAAACAAATCAGGAACTATAACAGATAATCTCAAAAATTCAGAAATATAAGACTTTGTATTACCTGATTGCTTCAACTTTGGAAGGCTCATGAATGGTGCCTCTGGATCTCTTGTATAAAACCTTTCCACTAGCCTTTTAGTGAACTCAGAATAAGCAGTCACATTGGCATGACCCAATGTAGACAAGCCATGGAACCACCAATTGTGTGCTTCACCTTTAAAGTGCAACACTGAAATATTGATAGTTGCCATCTCTGGGACCTTGTTCAACTAAAAGTAGATGTCCAGTTTTTCTACCCATGCCTTGGCAGAATGGGTGGATGACCCATCAAACTTGGGTAAAAATAATCTGCCCATAGAGTGATGTCGATCATGATTTTGAGTGAATCCACCATTTCTATGTTGATGCCTTGGTATTCTTTTGTCCTTGAGGTGAAAAAACTCTTGAAAACTCAAGTGATCCTTGAATCTATGATTCTGAGACTCCTATTCTTCAAAATAGTATTCAAGGGATGCTTTCTCTTGAGGCCCTTCATTTTCCACACCCAAAAAAAGTAGGTATGGTAGAGCGTTGTGGAACTTGTGGCTAGTTCACTGGTTGATCATTCCAGTGATGAGACATGCCAGAGCTTTCTCAAAGATTAACTCTCTTAGGATATTCCTTGATTTTGTCCAATCTCATCTCTTTGATATCTCTAGCATGATCTTTCATGGCTTTCAAAAGGATCTTTGCAAAGTCCTTTCCTTCTACATCACTTCCAGATTCAGGGGCTTTACCCTTGTCTTGATCATCATTGGTGTAATAAAATTTCTTCTGTTTTCTCTTTAGATACCTATTCTCTCTAGTAGTAAGAGGATAATCTTCTTTTGAAGACATATTGGCTTCTTAAAAGTTGTGTGAATATGATTTCTCTGATAGCACTATAGTATCACAAATTGGGAACAACAACAATATTCAACAATACTGCTTCAAAAATAATGTAGCTTAGAAAAGTAAGAGAAGGAGGACAACATGGAGGCTAAAAAATTACATTTATATCAGCAAATCAGATTTACAATGAGGACCATACAATGTATAATAGGAAATAGAAGACTGAATAGAAGAAATTCCTTAAAAAGAGGTGTTGCAATCACATATATTCACTGCAAAGGCTTGACAATGCTATTTTCATTATGTTGCAACAGTTGTTGATTACAACTTAGATCTAGAGAAAAATAATACATGAACATTCAGATATATGATAGATCCATACACTATAGAGTCTCTACTTTACATACCCCTTGGGGTTTTTAGCAATACATGAAGCACATGGAGTATATCTGAGATCTAAAGCTACATATCTGTAGAAATATTCAGAAATTATAAAGTAACTACAGGAGTATCTAGATCAGATATGAGTATAACATGGATTGGATATAAAATCCATGGATCACCACAGTGAAGGGAAAATTCCCAACACTATAGATCACTCCTCCAAATTTATGCCAAAAGCCCTCACAACAACACCTACAGAAAAACGCATATCTGGAAGATGGGCCTCCACTTGCTGCAACTTACAAGGATAACCACACCCTCAATAGGATCTGCGTTGTAGTTGGAAGGTGAATCTTGGCCAAATGCCTGATAGTGGACAAGATATGCAAGACTCTTCCAAGAGGCCTCTCAAGGAAAGAGGTGGGATTTCTGATCAGGAACACCCAATGATAAACAACACTATTATTAGCTAAATAGCAAGAGAATGATATATGTCTAAACAGAAAATATATTTAGAGAATGTAATCACATCAACAACCCTCTCCTATTGTCTTCCTCTTCCTTTTATAAGATATAAATATTTCAAAACCATAAACCATCTCAATTATTTAGCTTCTTTCACATGTTCCACCTCCAACTAAGACTGCGTTGTGCATCAATGAGGTTCATCCCCTCTAGACAATGTTGTTGATTTGGTCATGGTTGACCCAATCAAATGTCTCAATCCCTTTAACACATAAGGGTGTTTTATTAAAATGGCCCTGATTTATCTTTGTTCACATGGGACATTGATTTATTCACTATTTGAGTTTTATTGTCCTCCTTTACACATTTATTCATGCAACAGGAAAATGAAACAAAATTGTATATTCCCATTAGTTTGGGCTAATTGGGAATATTACAATTATGAAAGTACCCATTGACTTCTTGTTGGAGGGTGTGCTCTTATCAACTTAGAAAAATTTATCTGTGAGTAGACATAGAGTCACACCCTGACCCTATTTACATCATTGATAGGTGAACTTTTGCTCAACATCGAAAAATATCATGGGTCTTGGGTTGAGTGGTTTCCCTTGTGTTCGATGTGAGATTACATTATCACACATTCATGCAGTACGTTGGTTTCCATTTTACCCTATTGGCGGATTCATCACCTCGGTGTCAGCTTTCATTATTTTTTGGTTTATACGATATATTTCGTACGCTAGCTAAATTTTGTGCACACCAAAAATGTACTTTAGGTTGGTTACTTCATCTTTATTCATCTAATTTATTCCAAATTATTGGATTTTGGTTTACGCTTGCACTGGATGATGTGTGTTAGTATGAATCTTAATTCCAAGCGTACAAAAAAAAGACCACTTTAGCTGTGCATAACAAACAGCCCTAACGTGAAATATGGCTACCAATATCCTCAGATCTGATGTTAGGTGATCAAGATAAATGCTGCAAAAATCTAGATCTATGCATTAGAAGACATTAAGTAGTAAAAAAAAATAAGATTTACTCCATGCATCCAATAGACAAGACAAGAATATGTTGAATGAATTTTGTATTAATGGCACCTGGGAGGAAAACACATAAGGGTGTTACTAGTTCTCCTCAATGGGATGGGTTCTTGTATGTCCTTAGCACTCCAGATCTAAAATTCCTCTCTCTTGACGGTGTAAAAAAACCAGACAAAAATGGTAGCAAAATATGACTATGATGGTGGATCAAAGTCAGACCAAAAGTATAGATCGAGAGTGATCTTTAGGCAACAAAAGGTGGTAAATGAATGGGAAAACCATTCTATTTATAACAGAATATTGAGTTAGTCTAGATATTGGTGCATAGTTAAAATATTATTAACCAAATCAAGATCCAACTTTTATGGAATATTTTATTATATTTTTTGGAGGGAAAAGGAATTTGACTTGGGTCAAATCCCTTAATTTGTAAATGATAAATAAATAAATGATTTATTTATCATTTTAAGGATGAGGTTGAGTAATAATTAAATAAATAATGATTTATTTAATTATTTAAGGGTGATTTAGTCATATTTAACAAAGAATATTATTTAAATAAGGTTTAAATGATTATTATTAGAAAATAATAAGATAAATAATGATTTATCTAGTTAATTTCCTTGTTTTGGGTTAAATATAACTAGGAATATTAATTAAACTGCTTTCAAACTAATTATTCCTTGAGGAAAATGAAACAAATTTATATTTGTTTAATATTTCCTCATGGGGTTTCCTCTTTAGACCATAAACAACTTAATAAAGGTGGTTTACTAAGTTATTTTCATAGTGAAAGCAATTTTACTTAGGGTAAAATTGGTCTTACATGGTGTACTTGGGTCCATCTAATGATAATAGGTTAGATGACCAAAAAATGGTGTAACAGATTACCCCCCAGTGTGTGAGCATTAGGAGCCAATCGTATGACCAAAGTACGTTGTAAGAACTCAATCACTAGACACCGAAGGGGAAGTCAGAGAGAGAGAAGTATAAGGTAGACCAAAATGCTGAAAGGACTAGACCCTGAGGAGGCGAGACTTATAGGTGAGACAAGTCTCCTTTATGAGTGAGTACCTATGCTATAGGTAGCAGGGGAGGCATACCTATGCCTTCCAAGACAAAGTACAAAGAATAAGGCGTCGAGTAAACAAGGGACTGAAAAATATAGTACATGCTAGCATAAACATGAGCCAGATAAACAACATGATAGTGAATCCCACATACATATTGCGCCTAGGATAAAAACCAAGACTTGTACAATAATATCTGAGTACATGAGATATAAATACAACTGATATGCCCCTATAAACAGGAAAGGGCTCTGAAAATCTGACTGATACATGCGAACAAAAAGGGGCTGTAAGCAGCTGAGGCCGACATCATCTTTAATGTTCCAAAATTTTAGCCTCAAAGCTAAATGGAACATTAGAGTTAGCAGTAGCTTTAGTTGGTGACTAAATGGGTGGAAAAGCCCATAAGTCTCCTAAGGAGGATAGAAACACTCCAAGTGTGAAAGGGGACACTCTTTCTAGCTTAATAAAACACCTCCACATGTGAACAGGGATAAAACCAAGCTGCTTTGACTAAGTCAACAACGGTGTTGTGGAGGAGGAGCAATCCAAGTAGGAATAACGCAGTTTTGGATGGAGATGTATATTTGGATAGAGATGACCTAATTGAGTGGGGCCAAGGGCAAGAAAAATCATATTTTATATATGGAAGAGGATGGTAGCATTATTCTTCATGTCTTAGATTATTTTTCATGTCTGCTTAGACTTTTGCTTCCTCTTGCTGTTTAGTAGAGTAGTAGTGCTGCTTAACACAGGGGTTCCCATGTGGGAATACCACCTCTTTCCTTTGAGGATCCTCATTGGGAGCATTTGTATTCATCATTCCACATCAGTTTTTTAGGCCAAGCTTTAGCCAACTTCATCAGCGCAGTTTTTCCAGAGATTGTGCAGTGTTGCTGGGTGCAACATTCGAAGGGTTTGGAATCCTGGTCTCTGAGCTAGTTTCTCATTGGAGGACGGTTTACTTCAATTAAGGGACATGTTTGGAGAGCTCCAGAGATGGTTTCAGAACTTTGGTATCAGACCACACATTTCCCATACATTCCCAGCATTTTTCCATCTAGGGATTGTGTTATTTTGGAGGCAGCATTCAGTGCATGGTCTAGTGGCTCAGTTGCAATGTTTTCTTGTGATTGAGAGGTTAATCCTTTCATGGGAGGAATCCCTTGAGGGATCTACCTCAGATCAGACATATTTAAGCCTTATACACTCATGTGCTTCAGTGTTGCAATGGTGATTCAGTAAATTACTGAATATCACATTTTGTATGAAGAGTGTTTGACAAGAAACCCTTGCCGGTTTCTTTTGTATTTTGTATAAGGAGACTAGATATCATTTCTTAAAGCATATTTGATTAATATATGAGAAGATATATTGTTCTCATATTTTCTGAGTGTAAACCCTCTCATATGCTGGGCAGTCCCTTATGCAGTCTCCAGTATTTTGCAGTCTTGGGATTTTAACACATTTTGGCAATCATAGGTGTGGGAGATCTATTTAACCCACCTAGTTTGATTTGTTTCAGCTCAATTATTTGATTTAGGATTTATATTGATTAATTTATGGGATCCAAAGGTCTATTTCAGTATTTTATTGCAAATTTTGTTGGAAATGCATTTTAGTGCATGATTCATGAGCTGTTATAGATTTGGAATATTACAGTGGTATCGGAGCTTCAATCTTGGCTCAGCCTGTGGTTCTCAGGCCATTACATTCCAGAGGAAGGAGAGATGGACAGAAATCAGAAAGCTTTAGTACGTGAAGGAATAAAGGAATACAAACTTACCAAGCTTCTTCCAAAATCTATGCAGAGCTTTCAAGGAGAGCTTAAGAAAATGAGATTGGAGATGGGATCTCCAAGGGAAGTTGGATCTAGAGCATAATATAGATTTTCACATGGTGAGTGTGAGCATGCAGCTACACACCATGATGCATAGCACAGTCAAGTGCCCAAATCTATATTGAGATGGATAGGTAAAGGAAAAATTCCTAAAAGGAGAACTCTTAGTGATTTGTTGCAAGAGTATGAATCTCAAACTGAGAGGTTTAGAGATCATATTGATTTCTAGGAGTTTTGCAAGTTCCAAGTGGAGAAGAGAAAGCAACAAGATGCAAGTATATTTCCTCTATCTACTTTTTCTGGATCACCTACATGTTCAGCTGGAGCTTGGGTGAAGGAGGTAGACTCCTATTTGCAGCTGCACCATATTTCTAAAGATGAAGCCATCAGATTTGCAGCGCTGCATTTCAGAGGTAAGGCTTATGCATGGTGGATTTTTGAATCTTGTTATTTAAATAATGCCAACACTTTCTCTTATGAAATATTCATAGAAACTTTGATGGGAAGGTTTGGTGAAAAACTTCCTAAGGCACATGAGCAAGGAAAACTTGAGAAAACAAAACCCTTGCATGTGGTGAAGGAAACTCTACTACAGAAAACCATGGGAGGAGATGATATCTTGCATTACACATTTCTGGAAGCAAGACCTCCAGTTCATAGTATTGAAGAAGAGGGAAAGGGGATCTCTTTTTCACAAGAGAATCCAACTATTGAGATGTTTCCTACACACATTGATGAAGAAGAAGAGGGAAACAACGCTGTTACATCTAGAGCACATCTAGTACCTCATGCAGAGGAAGGAGGAGCACATGCTCCAACAGGAGGGATTATTGCATCTTTGCAAGGAAGTTGCTAGGATCTCATACATGAAGGTCCAACCACAATTACTGAGTAGCATGATTGTGCAGCGTTGTAGTTGGATGGAGGAGTTAGGAATGAAGAGAAGCATCATGTGATGAGAGGTACACACCATTCTCTATTTCAGAGAGCCAATTAAAGGAAGGGGCAGACTGTATTGCGATGTGAGAGCAAGGGCAAGGTTTCCCAACCATATGTGCAGTCTACTCTTGACATTGATGTCTCACTACATGGAGGCATTCCACCTGGGAGGCCACCAGATCTATCATTTATGAAAGACATCTTGTCTTTGGATTCATCGCTCTTGGATTTTGGAGAGGTGAAGAGTTTGGAGGAGAAATTTGTCTTGGGGGATGTCAAAGTAGCAAGCAACATCATGAGGAGAGCTTCACATGCTAGATCACCAGTGTTGTCTCTTAGGAGGACTGATCCTTATTGGAGATCTTAGATTTTGGTAGAGTACTCCAAGGATCTTAGTGCATGCATGATTCTTGATGACCCGGATGGAGATGACCGATACATGGTGGATGAAGTGGTTATCCATTCCTATGGCGGGATCTTCTTGACTAGATCTTCTACTCTCAAGGAGAAGATCCTACATGTAGCACATGAGGACTTTTATTCTATGCATTTTGATGCATATTTCCATCTGATGGAGGAGTTCACTTGGGAGGGCATTCAAAATGACATATTTCATCATATGAAGAGATGCATAGCCCAAGTGGTGATAGCGAGGATGTCACAACCACCTTCCTAGTCATTGGGAGTGAGGGAGAATTTCCAGTTGAGCCATTTTAGCTCAAGTCCTTAAGTACATGATGGAGGAGGTATAATTTCACATTTTGTATTGTACTTATTTTCCTTGTTTGAGCAGCATGATGTAACAAGAAGAATTATCTCTTCTTACATATTGTATGATGATGTACTTGCAGCTACTTGTAGCATTGAGTTTGGCTATCCTTTTGATGGTTTGTGGGGGAAGCCACATGATTCTTGGTGTGCACCATTGACACCATATTGTAACTTCATGTTTTCATCTTATGAGATGACTGTGGCAGAAAAAAATTGGCTGGTAAAGCACTTTCTATTTCTTATTTTGAAGCAGGCAAAGGATGCACTGCATTGGTTCCATGAGTGGAACTGTGATTCACTCTCTGGTTGTCATTTGGAAACTTGTTTTTATTGTACCTTGCTTTCATGTATTTCTGATATGTTTTTGCTCAAGGAAAGCTTTGTATGGAGACGGAACCCAATGGGATGGCATGGCACCCATACGATTGAGCAGCAGAAGATCTGTTTGTATGGGGCATCATACAAGTTGACCATCATGATCTTACTCCATGGATTGTATGAGGGAGAGATGAGGAAGCAACAAATTTTTTTGCTTATATGGTTGCACTTTGGAGAGTATGGGCAGAATTCTTCCCATACTTTTCACGAAATTTATAAAGAGGAGGAAGGCACATTCATGGTGCAAGGAGGCTACAATTCAACGCTGAAGGATCATGAGAGACTTCCATGTAGGAAGGAGATCTTCTCACATAGCAACATGAGGGTGGATGGATTTGGCATATGGGATGTAAAAGAGAGGAGTCATGGAGCCTTATTTCTAAGGCCTACAGTATTGTCACATGGGAGTATGTTCTTATTGATGGAGTGTTCCAAGGAGTATGTGCATCCCTTCTGCTTGTAGATTTTTATGAGGGAATCCTCATGGGGGGAATTTTAAATGGACCTCACTTTCAGCCTACTCACTATGCATGGTAATAAATACATCTCTGTACTAGTTGATTACTCCATTGAGTATTTGTATCTTATCACCATATATGATCAGTGCATTGCTCCACAAGAGAGCAAGAATATTTTTGGGTTTCATGGTCACTTTAGGGCCAATATTTGTAATGATAGTAGCCCATATATACATGGCTATGGGAAAGTGTATTTTTATTTTATGATACCGGGTGAAACCCATAGTCCCCATTTTTTTCTGTGCATATAAAATGCATTCAAGTTCATGTCCAAAATAAACTCAACCAATCTGGGCAACTCACAGTATTCTAATTTATGGACTGGAAATTTAAATAAAATCTAGCTAGAAGTTTTATTCCAATTAATGGTTAAAGAGCCAATATAAATTACTCTTCATGCATAAATTTACTTTCACTCCCTGATGGCTAAGCCATGTTAAAAGTCCACGTATCAAATGCTTTTCATGTTCAAATTTAATTGAACCTTTCCCTCACTCCTTCGGAATTCAAAAAAACGCTTGGACCATATAACTTTGGGTCAACACTTTCATATATTCACCGACTCGCCTTTATCTAAAATCCTCACATAAAAATATATTAAGCCATATTTAACACCTCAAACCCTTTCGAATCCAACCATAATTAGTTGTTCGGGCCCACAATTAAATAATTAATAACCAGTTATCAATGCAATAACGTCGGGCCATACCTTAGGGATAGCTCCCATGCGACTCTCCTATGTGTGGAGTACTAAAAAGGTATGCTTTTGATGATTATTTCAGTGGCTTTTTAGTAGAATTTGTAAACCTTTTTGTATCATGAATTTGGAAAGTAATAAGGAACTATAACAAAACATGTGAGAATTGATATGCAAGACTTAACCACTGATAATGGTTATTTTCTGTACAGGAAGAGGAGAAAACGAGGAATTTTCGCTCCAAAGGAAGAGACAAAGTCGAGATAGCTGCTGTCCCTCTGAAGGTGAACCGAATGCAAACAAGGCTAAACAGATTAAAGCAAGTCGGCCGAGAAAAGAAGGAGAAGACACCAGCTCGGCGCAAAAGAAAGGAAAGGATGAAGAATTAACAGTTTGGTGAATCCCTCAGGATCTTCGATCCTGAGGGATCGCTGCTTTATTTATCTTGTTACTTGGACATCTCCGCCGTCGCCTTTATATAAAGGGATAGCACTATTAGCTTAGGATATAGGAGGATACACTTTTATGTAATTTTCTGTTAAACGTCAGCTCTGATTATTAAGTCTCGTTGAGAACTGGTTCATTGTATTTTTTGACCGATGCATTAATAAAAGCTTGGTGATTATTTCATCTTTGCATCTGGATTAACTTAAAGCGGTGTATCCTTGGAGGCTAAGGGCCCGGCCCCGGAGGACACTTGCTTCTATACCATTACGACTTGATTTTTGCGTGGTTTGTTTATCATTGTTATTTGGTAATTTGATATGCTTTATAATTTGATATTACATGCTCTGTTAAAGATTGAATCATTGAGGTTTTTACAGATAGAATCATGTGTTGACTTTGCATCAAGTTATTAATCCTTCCAAGAGTTAATTGCATGTTCTTACTGTTCTGTTACAGAGCTGTTATACTGAACATTCGTGTCATATATTCATTTGAGGTAGTGTTCTTCATAATCGTCGGATTCAGAAATAATAGTGTTCTGTTTGGAAGCACAGTCGTATTCCTGTTGATTCAGGTTGATCAGATTATTATTCCAGGGTGTTGTGTGAGTTTCTGATTTATTAAGTGTTGTTCTATAATTTATCAATAGTTAACGCTGTTCCACTATTGGGTTTTGCGTGATTTTCCTTAAGAGTGAGAGAATGTTATTTGATTGCGAAGAGTGTATTTAAGTTAATAGATAAGCTTGGTTACAACCCGCGGGACTTAGTTATTCAATTGCTGTTCCATTTTAGATTTGATGTTCTATTCCAGAATTGCTGTTCAATTCTTTATTTGTTGTTCCATTTAATCGCATTTGTTGTTTTGGTGTGAGAGATGATCTAAGGCTGTAGTGAGCATTGGTAGTCACTGTCTAGCTCCCAGGCTCGTGGTCTATGCTCTAGTTTCCTTTCCATCAGTTTCCGAAGGGATGGGTTATCACTGCCGAACCCTTGACTGATAAGCTGCTGAGTTTTCTGAATGTGTGATTTATTCTTTTGAAGTAATTTAGTTACAGACAAGCATCCGTTTACTCTTGTATTTCTTAAACACTGTACTACTAGCATTACTCTGACAAGTGATAGCCTCAGACTGAGACACTCTTTGGAATAACAAAACGCTCCCGGGTTGACATATTAATGTGAGGTAATTAGAGGTGAAAGAGACCCTTTTTATAGCTCTACATTTTGGCGTCGTTGCCGGGGAAAGAGTGTAGCCATTTGTCTTTTTTCAGAGTAGTGTACGAGCCTGCTAGGGAGGATTTGGATCCTAAAAACGGAAGGTAAGAACCTACGTGCGGAGCATGTAAAAACCCTGCTCCACTGTCCGCTTTCCTAATAGAGTCGTTTTTTTTGCTTTTTTTGAATAGAAGTTGGTAGTTCATTTGAGTGCATGACTAAGTAGAAAAGACCAGAAAAGAACATCAAACCCCCATCCAAACCTGAAAAAGCTAAGGGGCCGGTGACCCTTGGCCGAACGACCTTTATAGACAAAATCTATAAGAACGCAGAATCTCAGACATCAGTAGGCCCCAGGAAAAACATTTCTAAACTGCCTACTAGTTCCCTTCAGGCCACAGGATCACCATCTGTAGCCTGTGCTGAGGTGCATAGTCAAACTGAAGAGCAGGACTTTCAAGAAATTGAAAATTCTACTCCAGAACTATTGCAGGAAGGGAATTCCAACAACTTTTGTGAAGGAGAAGGAGAAACAGGGGAAACCAAGGAACCAAAATCCCCTATTGAAACAAATCAGCCATTAGATAGCCCAAATAAGGGGAGTGCTGCGAAAATCATTGTTGAAGGAATCCAATCTTCAGGAATTCTCGTTATTCCAGATAAGGGAAGCGCTGTTAAAAATATCCCTGTCAAAACCGTTCCCTCTCAACCTAGGAATACCCTCCTAGATATCCCAGAAGGTTATTGGCATATATTCGATACCATGGCTCAAAACCAGCCAAATGCTCAAACCTCCACATTACAATATCCTATAGTGGATTCTGCAGCTAATGCACCCATGAAAGCTATCCCTCTTCAGCATATCCCTACATTTCACGGTCTCACATCAGAAGATCCGGATGCATTTTTATTTGAATTCGATGTGTTATGTAGGGGGTATGATTACACCACCGATCCCCAAAAATTGAAATTATTTCCCTCTACATTAAAAGGGGCTGCTTTAAGATGGTTTATGGGGCTAGGTGGCAGGGTTATCAACAATTGGGATCAAATGAAAGAATCCTTCTTAAAAAAATATCAGGATTATTGCAGGTCTAGAGAATTAAAAGACGAAATATTTCAAATGTCAGCCAGACCAAATGAAACATTGGAAGAGTATGTGGAACGTTTTCAGTACAATCTACAAAGATCTCCTTATGCATCGCTACCTTTACCTGATAATGTGTTAAAAACTGCATTAATAAGGGGTATGAAGGAACAATGGATTGAAACATTAAACATTATGGGAAAAGGGGACATTTATCAAGAGAATTTTGCTGACATCATTGATTTATGTATCGGGAGTTCGAGAGGCAGCACAAGAATAAAACCGACAGAATATGATCGGTTTGCAAGAGATAACAAAGTATCAGCAGAAGGAGTAACACGTGCAGAAATTGGAAATTTAATAGAAAATTTTAAAACTGATATTATGGGGAAACTAACTACACAACTTGATATTGTGCAGGCTAAACAGAAGCAGCTGGAGGCAGAACAGAATTTGGCAATCTTCTGCCCCCGATGCAGAAAAAAACACAGCCACAAGGAGTGTCCATTAGATAAAGTCCAAACATGCGCCATATGTACAAAAGATCACCTTACGGAGAGCTGCCCCTCACTTCCTGGATTGAAAGCGGTATATAAGGAAGCAGAAGAAGAACCAGAATCGGTGAATTCGATCAACCAACGCCGCCAGTGGCAGCCGAGACAACCTGGTATGTTTCCGGACTCAACCTCTTTCTTTCAACCCCCACAGTATAATGCTCAACAATATGGTATGTGGAAAAATCAATCTCAACCCCCATTTACAAACTGGTCACCACAATCGTTTCCTTCTTCAAATCCATGGTTGAATCAAACAAGCCAATCAGGTTGGCCGAATTTCCCTTACACGCCACCATATTGGCAAAATGGCCCATATCCGTCACAATGAACTCCCTCTACTTCACAAAGTTCACCCTGGCAGACAAGCTAGCAAAGACCGATGTACCACCCAGCTGGAACTATTCCGCTCCCTCAACCTACTCTGCCAGCCTTACAACAAAATCCCCAGTCTAACCTGAGACCGCAACTCCCAGCCCAACCCGATCCCAATCCAAATAACAGATAGGTCCAATCTATTGAAATCATAGAAACACCAGAAATAGGACCCGACCTGAGGGAGTGCAATGACCTTTAGTTAAGATCTGGACGTATAATTGAAACCGAGGGAGATAAAACAGTTCATATTGAAGATCAGTTACCAAGAGAACATCAGTTACAACAAGAGGATGTAAATAAGCAACAAACTCATAATCAAGCAACCACGTCCTCTCCTCCGTTCCCAGAACGATTAGCCATACCTCGATCCATACAATATCTTGAATTTGAAATTCTGGGATAATTACAAAATTTGTACATAAAAATTCCATTCCTCCAAGCCATTCAAGACATTCCCATATACGCAAAAACTATCAAAGAATTGTGCATAAAGAAACCAAGGAGGAATATAACAAATAATCCAAGAGTCCAAGTAGTCGGTACTTTATCTGATCTATTGTCTGGAAGAGAAACCCCCTTAAATATGAAGACCCCGGGAATCCAATTATAACTGTTCAAATTTATGGTCAGACCCTGTCTAATGCCTTAGTTGATCTAGGGGCTGCAATTAATATTTTAACAACCACTACTTGCCAAAAGCTCGGCATTACATCTGTAGAACCCACCTCTACTCTATTGGAATTGGCTGACCGATCTGTGGTTAGACCAGAGGGTACTCTACATGATGTCATGGTCTCTGTAGAATCCTGGGAGTATCCAACCGATTTCCTGATAATTAATCCAAAAACCCGACATGATGGACATCCACTAATTTTAGGTAGACCTTGGCTTGCCACTGCCAATGCCTACATTGGCTGCCGGCAGGGAAATATGACCATAACTAGAGGACCGAATAGCAAAAATTTAGTTCTATATCCTCCAGCGCAGCCAAGTGTCACAATGATTAAAACTAATAAGCACCCTGTATCATACCTTACTGATAACATCAGATCTCCATTAACTATACAAGAGGCGCTTGATTTTAAAGACCAAACAGAAGATGATGCCATTAGTAATTTCATTAGTCAAACTGAACCTCGCACACAATGTCACATGATAGAAGCAGCATTTGATAATGAATTGGACGAAGATCCTCTGAAAGATACGCATGACCAAACGATACCTGTTACTTCTGTTGCAAATAGTAAAACTGTGGAAATTGCACCGGGGAAAACTTTAAACATCAATGCTAATCTCACACCTGAACAGGAAACTAAGCTCATCCAATTGTTAACAAAATATCAAGAAGCATTTGCATGGGATTACCCTGACATGAAAGGAATTGATCCCTAGTTATGTACACACCACATTTATACGGAAAAAGACGCCAGACCTGTTCGTCAGCCGCAAAGGAGACTTAATCCTCATCTAAAGGATGTGGTAAAAGCTGAACTTCAGAAACTTTTAGATGTCAACTTTATCTATCCTATTTCTGATAGTAAATGGGTCTCTCCACTGGTGGTGGTACCAAAAAATAATGGAAAATGGAGAATCTGTGTGGATTATAGGGAACTAAACAAGGCAACACAGAAAGATCATTTTCCTCTCCCATTCATAGATCAAGTATTAGATACTTTAGCAGGGAAGAAATTCTTTTCTTTCCTGGATGGCTTCAGTGGATACAATCAGATTCAGATTTCCCCTGAAGACCAGGATAAAACTACTTTTACTTGTCCCTGGGGAACATTTGCCTATCGAGTTCTACCTTTTGGCCTATGTAATGATCCTGCCACATTTCAGAGAGCTATCCTTAGCATTTTTGCAGATTTAATAAATAATGGACTTGAAGTTTACATGGATGACTTTACACCATATGGAGATGATTTTGATCCAGCTCTAGACACCCTAGAAAAAGTCCTACAACGCTGCATTGTTACCAGGCTTTGCTTAAGCCACGAAAAATGTTTCTTGATGATGACTGAAGGACTTATCCTAGGACATTATGTTTCAGCAGCCGGCATTCAGGTAGACCCGGCTAAAATCAAAATACTTTTGCTCATTCCCACTCCTACTACTCAAACAGAGGTACGCAGCTTTCTTGGATTTTCTGGTTATTATAGACGATTTATAGAGCATTATTCGCACATTGCTGCTCCTTTATATGAATTAACCGGTAACGTTGATTTTCTTTGGACAGAAAAATGTGACCGTGCTTTCGAGGATTTAAAGAAGCTTGTATCCACAGCCCCAGTCCTTCGAGGACCAAACTGGGACCTACCGTTCCAGATATCATCTGATGCCTCAGATACAGCTATTGGCGCAATCCTTGGGCAGGAAGAGGATAAAAAACCATATGCTATCTATTACATCAGCAAGAATTTATCCCCTGCTGAATTAAATTACACTGTTACTGAAAAAGAATTCCTAGCTGTAATACATGCTGTCAATAAATTTAGACATTATATTACAGGCTATCCTGTTATCTTATATAAAGACCATTCTACTATAAAATATTTAGCAAATAAGCCTGTCACAAATGCCAGAGTAACTCGATGGTTAATTTTATTGCAGGAATTCGACATCACAATCAAGGACCGGCCTGGCAAAGAAAACCCTGTAGCCGATTTTCTTTCGAGAATACCAAAATCAAGCGATGCAGCAGCAGTTGAAGATCAATTTCCGGATGAGCACTTGTTTTCTGTTGCCGTTCAAACACCCTGGTATGCTAATGTTGCCAACTACCTCGCAGTAGGTAAATTACCAAAACATTTAACTCCTAATGAGCACAAGCAGATTATTCAGAAAAGTTCTCGATTCTCGTGGATTGGGGGCTATTTGTTTCACACAGGAGCAGACATGCATATCAGGCGATGTGTTAGAGAGGATGAAATCTTTGACATCCTAAAAGCCTGTCACGATGGACCGTGTGGGGGGCACTTCGCTGAGTGTAGAACGGGACATAAAGTATTGCAGACAGGATATTACTGGCCTACGATCTTCAAAGATGCGAAGAAGTTTGTCCAAGCCTGTGATAGCTGCCAGCGAGCAGGACGACCTGGTCAAGCTGATGAGATGCCTCTGAAACCACAGTTAGTCATCAAACCATTCGAGCGATGGGCTCTTGATTTCGTTGGACCCATCAACCCCTCATCAAATCAGAAAACATATATCTTGGTGGCAACACAATATGTCACCAAATGGGTTGAGGCAGAAGCACTGCCAAGAGCCACAGAGGACTCTGTCATACAGTTCCTGTTCCATCTATTTGTTCATTATGGCCTTCCCAGGGAAATAATTACAGATGGAGGACCACAATTTGTTGGGCATAAATTAGCTGCAACACTCAACAATTATCACGTCCAGCACAAAATTACTACTCCATATCACCCACAGGTGAATGGGCAGGTAGAAAGTAGCAATAAGATAATAGAATCAATCCTAACAAAAACCATTGCGTCACATAGGCGTGATTGGGCTACCCGACTACCTGAAGCACTCTGGGCCTATCGAACCACATGGAGGAGCACCACTGGTTACTCACCTTATCAATTAGTGTTTGGAAAACAACCCATTTTTCCCATAGAATTCGAAATCCAAACATTACGGACAGCACAGGAAGTTGGCCTAGATCTAAGCGAGGCACAAATCAATCGACTACAACAGATCAATGAATTAGACGAAATTAGGCTCTCTGCATTACAAAATACAACATTGATTCAACAGCAACGAGCTAAATGGCATGATGCGCTCATCAAAAACAAAGTCTTCCACGAGGGAGACTGGGCTCTATTATACGACTCTCGGTTTCAGGACTTCCCTGGAAAACTTCAGACTCGATGGTTGGGACCATACGAAATCCAGAAGCTGCATGACAGCGGAACCCTTACTCTAATTACCATTGACGGTTCTGGATATGCATTCAAAGTAAATGGTCACCGAGTCCGTCTCTATCGCAAACCACTCACTTGGGAATCCTTCTGCCAACAGCTATGCCGAGACACTGATATGGAGATTTTAGGAGAGGAAGAGAAATCTTCCTCACCTGTAATTCATTAAGGGTTCATTTCTTTTTTACAATTTGTACATAAGTTCTTGTTTTCGAGTGGTTCTTGTACATAAGTTTGAATTAAATGTTTTCTTATCATTTTTTTTATTTTTTTATTTTGCTGTTCCTTTTCTTTCACAAAGTTCGATTTTTGCCGTTCTAAAAATAGTATCTGCATGTTTTTTATGCTGTTGGCTTTGCTTGTTTTGTTGTTCCTTTTCTAAAGGAACAACATTCGGGATCTTTGTTGTTCCTTTTTCAAAGGAACGACACTGTTACGTCTTCTGTTGTTCCTTTTGGTTACCACTGTTCCTTTTTCTTCAAAGAAACAGCGTTCTTTTATTGCTGTTGTTCCTTTTTCAAAGGAATGGCATTTTGAGTGTTTTTATAGTATTTTTTTATCTTTGCTGTTCCTTTTCCCAAAGGAACGGCATTTGCATTTTTTTGCTGTCCCTTTTTCTATCATCCGTCGTTGTTTCTTTTCCAAAGGAACACCACTATCATACTTTTTCTCTCCTTGTGAAACAGCTTATTCCTTTTGCTGATCTAAATTGAGGATGCTTCTTGCCCGTATTCTTTCAAGTCTTTAAGATACAGCTATGTACTTGTGCAATGAATATAAAATCACAACATACCAAAATCCGCAAATCATAAATCGCTATATTTATAAGGCTCTGCATTAGTAAGAGGACAAAAGGAAGGACATATTTATTTCTTATCTTTTGTTGTCATTGTTTTACTAATTTTGCCCTGGTTGGTTATCTTTATCATGCTGATTCCTTTAACCCTCTTTGATTATTATTTAGAAATAAGAGCGAAGGGCTTATATCTTCCTATTGAGATAATAAGACTTCTTCCACCATTCCTACTCTTAAAGAGTGTTGAACCACCCTTTGTGTATAAATAAGGAAAAGTACACTATGAAAAAATATATCTGAACATGATATGTGAGATGTCAAATGCAGGATAGGGGGTCTCATTAAGAGCCAGCCTACCATGATCATGAGGATAGAAGTGAAGTGGCATTCCCATTATGGCCACCACACCAGGGATATGGTCCAAAAGGTATATCAAATAAACAAACCTTGGAACAGGAGGTCTCACCACGAGCCGGCCTGCCCACGTTTCACTCCTTCCTCGTGAATGGCATTATGGTTAACTGGTCACCAAGCCAGCATAATGGTCTACGTTTTGACATAACAACATTCATAAGCATACACAAATGATCATGGTTCCAAGGGTAAAAAAACAACTCTGCCAAGGTTATGAACACCTGTCGGCAGCAGAGCACTGTTAATGGTATTGAAGTCACCTTGGTTACACCAATGGGTAAGATACTAATACTCTTTTGTTTCTTATATCCTAAAGAACTAATCATATATATTATTTCCCGATTTATACATCGCATGAACAATTATCATCACCAATCATGGCAAAGGAAGTGACCATGACCACTTAAGATTTGACAAGTACGATAGATGTCCTACCCGCCAGCCTCATATCATAACACAGTAGCCTCTTACATAATACGCGATTAACTCTCCGCCTCGATTTCGGTAATTCGTTGTCCGTCTAATCATGGCATAATTCCATATGTTGTTCCTTTCTGACTCGGTTGCAGATCGGGTGCTGCTCCTTTATTTGCCGGCTGGGACAGCCTATCACATTGCGGGGGGGGAGGTTAACCTCATTATTCCCTGAATTACGTGTCAGCTCACCATTCGGGAAAAATAGTGTACGACGGTTTGGCATGGTTTAACGGCATGGCATTTCTATTTTTACACAAGTTCTTTGTTCCATTGAGAATCCACAGTGAAACCATGGGAGGAAGGGCAATTCGAAGCGAACCTCAGAGGTTGACAGTCTCCGATGCTGCTCGAGAGATCCTGGAGAGAGCAGGATGGTTGAATTATCTCAGTCGCCTGCAGGAGTCTGATGAAACAGTAGCGATGGATTTTTTGCAGAACCTGCAGGATGATCACTCCACAGTAAGGGGGAAGCGGATAGCGGTCACCGACGATATAATTGCAGAAGTTTCGGGACTACCAGCCACCGGACCAGTATGGACATTAAAGAAGGAAAGATTACAGAAGATCATGGAAATTTTCCAAGACGAAGGTCAGAGCTTGACAATCAAGGGGAAGGGCATTCTGCCAGCAACGCTAGGAGAACCCTGGACGGAATTAGCAAGAACAGTGCAGAGCTACATCACCTGCGAAGGAAGGAAAGACGTGGTAAGACCACGACATCTTAAACTCTTAGCTGTTTTAAAGCAGAAATGCTCTGTAAACCTACCTGCACTTCTGAATTCATTACTGCATGATGCTGCACGAAGCATAAAAAAGGCACAGCATGTAGAGTCAGTTGTCAGTCACCATGGGTTAATACGATTAATAGTTAGTCATAGTCTCACCCAGTAGCAGAGCAGCTGGGAAGAGCTGATTGTAATGATTGAGGGGGGATTGACAGCACCATCCCCAAAACGCAAGAATTCTACAAGCACACCAGAACATCCGGCAAAACGCAGAGAATTAGTAACACAAAAACATGTTTCTAGTGCATCAGAACGACCAGAGATGCACCAGGGATCGGAAAAGCACAAGCATGCCAGTAATCCACCCGAGCAGCCAGAGGAGCCCAGAAAATCAGCCCGGTTAGCTCGGATGAGAGGAAGGCTAGAAAAGCCCAGCAAATCAGCCCAGCTACCTAGGATGCGAGGAAGGATAGAGAAGCCCAGAAAATCAGCCTGGTTAGCTCGGATGCGAGGAAGGCTGGAAAAGCTCCAGGAAAGCACCAGCCAACCAGTGGTAATTGAGGACGAGCAATCCGAAGAAGAAGCAACCGAGCATTGGGAAACAGAAATAGAAGTAGAAACTGAACAGGAGGAGGAAATGGGACAGCAGGGAGGTAGCCCATTACAAGACCCAATGGGAGAAGACGAATTGGCCACAGTCCTGGCCAATATGGGTAAGTATGGCCAACCTTCTAATTCAGTAGACCTCCATGACAAACCCCAAGAAGAAAATGCATCTGAAAAATCATATGCAATAGAGGCAGAAGAAGGAAATCTTCCTGTTCATGATGAAGAGGAGATAAGAGAGATTGAACGGGAACACTCTGTTCCCAAGACACCAGAGGAAATTCCAGAGGGAGTTGCCCAGGAAGAGACAGAACCTACCCCAGAACAGCCAGCGCAGAACAGCGAGGAAGTACCCCAAGAGAAAGAGCTAGAAACCAGTCATGGTCCAAACCGCAGCAGACAGCCTGATGTTCCTTCTAATGAAACGATGGAAATTAAGAAATTGCGAATGGAACGACAGAAATTATTGAATACAATAACTCAGCTCAGACAACAAATTAGAGTTCTGAAAGAAAACCAGAGGGTAAGAAAGACCAGAGGGAAGAAAAATAAGGCCAACAATCGCCCTACTGTTCAAAACCCTACTGAAAATCCAGCCGCCGTTCCAAACGTTGCTGAGGAACAGCAACAGACTGATATTCGCGTTAAAATAGAAATGGATGATATGAGGACCAGCGACAAGAAAATCCAGACAGAGGCACCACCCTCAGGGGTAATAAGGGTTCTGAACTCCAAACAGCATAATAAGAAAGTTCAGGTAAAACTCCCGGCCTCCACTAACCTATGGAAGAGAGATCCAAAGACAAAAACCATGCATAAGATGATGAAGCAAGCCCAGCAGCAAGCCAAACAACTTAGAGAGCAAACGGTTCACCGAGAAAAAAATGAAGAGTTACAGCAGCAACTAAGGGACGTCAGTCAATCCAAAAGCCAGGCCTTTGAAGGGTGGAAAAAGGAACAAGAGGAAGTTGCACAGGTAACCCGTAGACTAGATACTGTTATCAAGCAAATGAATACCTTGTGTTCTTTATACAATGATGTTTTAGCATGTAGGGCCCCTGCTAAAAAATATGCTCTGTTTTTATTAGAACGGTATTTACAATTAAAAATAAAAGCTGTTAAAGCAGGCGCCCCTATACAAATCAACACTATCAATGACTTCATAGACTGCTGTAAACATTATGGAGTGAAAGTCCAGAGATTGTTGTGTGAAATTTATTTGCATGACCTTGTGCTAGATCAAGAGACTGAGTTGAACCCTGGCCCTTTCGTTGGAGACATCCAATTACAAGCATTCATTTCATTCGGGGTTAATCAGACTAAGTGGCTCAAAGCCTATGATACTTTCCAGAGTCAGGAAAATGGTCTAGATTTACGGGTAAGGGTTGAGCCTAGGAACCCAGTGCAGTTATGGAAATCTCATAGAACCCTCATAAAGACCCCGGGTGTCAATGAAACATTAGGACCCATGCATGAGGCACTCATTCGAGAAGGTTTATAATATTTGCTTTCCATAAAAAATCTGGCCATTAATGCAGCCAAATTTCGGTACCGAATCTCTGATCCAAACATCCAGCTCAGGGAACCATTTAAGTATGAGAATTTTGAATTAGCTGCCAACCGTTTGAACCTCTATGGCGAGATCATTCTGAAAGCAGGGCCATCCTGGTTAGGATATAGATTTCGCACTCCAATTATTTGGCACCCTGCACCCAGATACCAGGCCCTGTATGAGATGCCTGAGGGGCAAACAGGTCAGTTCTTTGACTATCTAATCACTCATCATGGCTGTAGGCCTCCGCATGAGACTCCTTCTCCAGCATATTCTCTCACTGCCTTACATGTCAACTACAATGTTTTCATGAGGACATGAAACAAGGTAAGCAGGGGGGTGTGTGGAGTACTAAAAAGGTATGCTTTTGATGATTATTTCAGTGGCTTTTTAGTAGAATTTGTAAACCTTTTTGTATCATGAATTTGGAAAGTAATAAGGAACTATAACAAAACATGTGAGAATTGATATGCAAGACTTAACCACTGATAATGGTTATTTTCTGTAAAGGAAGAGGAGAAAACGAGGAATTGCCGCTCCAAAGGAAGAGACAAAGTCAAGATAACTGTTGTCCCTCTGAAGGTGAACCGAATGCAAACAAGGCTAAACAGATTAAAGCAAGTCGGCGCAGAAAAGAAGGAGAAGACACCAGCTCGGTGCAAAAGAAAGGAAAGGATGAAGAATTAACAGTTTGGCGAATCCCTCAGGATCTTCGATCCTGAGGGATCGCTGCTTTATTTATCTTGTTACTTGGACATCTCCGTCGTCGCCTTTATATAAAGGGACAGCACTATTAGCTTAGGATATAGGAGGATACACTTTTATGTAATTTTCTGTTCAACGTCAGCTCTGATTATTAAGTCTCGTTGAGAACTGGTTCATTGTATTTTTTGACCGATGCATTAATAAAAGCTTGGTGATTATTTCATCTCTGCATCTGGATTAACTTAAAGCGGTGTATCCTTGGAGGCTAAGGGCCCGGCCCCGGAGGACACTTGCTTCTGTACCATTACGACTTGATTTGTGCGTGGTTTGTTTATCATTGTTATTTGGTAATTTGATATGCTTTATAATTTGATATTACATGCTCTGTTAAAGATTGAATCATTGAGGTTTTTACAGATAGAATCGTGTGTTGACTTTGCATCAAGTTATTAATCCTTCCAAGAGTTAATTGCATGTTCTTACTGTTCTGTTACAGAGCTGTTATACTGAAAATTCGTGTCATATATTCATTTGAGGTAGTGTTCTTCATAATCGTCGGATTCAGAAATAATAGTGTTCTGTTTGGAAGCACAGTCGTATTCCTGTTGATTCAGGTTGATCAGATTATTATTCCAGGGTGTTGTGTGCGTTTCTGATTTATTAAGTGCTGTTCTATAATTTATCAATAGTTAACACTGTTCCACTATTGGGTTTTGCGTGATTTGCCTTAAGAGTGAGAGAATGTTATTTGATTGCAAAGAGTGTATTTAAGTTAATAGATAAGCTTGGTTACAACCCGCGGGACTTAGTTATTCAATTTTTGTTCCATTTTAGATTTGCTATTCTATTCCAGAATTGATGTTCAATTCTTTATTTGCTGTTCCATTTAATCGCATTTGTTGTTTTGGTGTGAGAGATGATCTAAGGCTGTAGTGAGCATTGGCAGTCACTGTCTAGCTCCCAGGCTCGTGGTCTATGCTCTAGTTTCCTTTCCATCAGTTTCCGAAGGGATGGGTTATCACTGCCAAACCCTTGACTGATAAGCTGCTGAGTTTTCTGAATGTGTGATTTATTCTTTGAAGTAATTTAGTTATAGACAAGCATCCATTTACTCTTGTATTTCTTGAACACTGTACTACTAGCATTACTCTGACAAGTGATAGCCTCAGATTGAGTCACTCTTTGTAATAACAAAACGCTCCCGGATTGACATATTAATGTGAGGTAATTAGAGGTGAAAGAGACCATTTTTATAGCTCTACACTATGCAAATGCCGTCGATCTCTTATAGCCTCGCATCGGACGGATATCGCAATTTTTATTGAACAAAACTTTAAAGCTCATAAAATTTGGGAAATAGGTGGTTCCCAAAAACCACTCCAGAACACATGTTGGGCACCGGACTGTACCGCATTTTTATTTACGAAACAGCTTACCAGTTATAAACTTTGCGAAAACCACAGTTGTTTCATAAGACCGCTTCACAGTTTTGCTCCCTTCTTCGCCATGGTTCCGCCTCTCCGAGTCACCTACAATTCTGCTTCTTCGTGTGTTAACCTTCATTTCATCGGCATTCTAATGTGATACGGTGATACAGTTCCACCGTTATAATTACAGTGAAATCATCATATGCGATTTGAAACCCCATCCATGAGAATCAAATAGTGACATTGATCATTCTATGATCGATTCACGTAGTTCTACACATAGAATACCTACAATTCAGGAATATTAAAAGGGTCGAATACTTTTTCACACAGACAGTGGACACAAACATTCAAGGCACTGTCGATGTCCTACTCATGTGCGTATTAAGCCATTTTCAACAATATATCAAGGTGTGTAGAAGCACCATTAACCCCAGTCATGTACATGATTACAACTTTAACCTCTTACACAGAGACTCATATTACGCATTGCCATACAATTACTTCTTGAAATGAATCAACACATTGGCATTGGCTCTTAACACATGTTTTATCACACTGGTTCTCATACATTGGCTTATTGAAATTCGAGGCTCATTTACATAGGATTTAAATCAAATAATACTCATGGAGTACTGAAACAGATTCCTTCATATAAATGAATTTACTTACAAAAATCTCTGGTTCTGGCCAGATCTTCAATTCAATGGCCTTTTACCACACTACTATGCCTCTCCACTCTCTAGCTCTATGCAGGTCTGCAACTCTATCGATTAATGCCTTTGAGGCTTATTTTTATACAAGGAAATAATGAATCGCTTCAGCACCTCTAACAACTCAATAAAACTCCTAAATTCCCTGATTTCCTAAATTTAGACCAAGTCCCTAGATTTGTGGAAACTGATTCTAACTCATTTCTACTCTGTATTTTTGTTGAATCTCTCATCTCTTCATATTCCCACTAATAATTCGAGGGTAGTTACAATTCTCTCCACATTTAGCTAAAATTAATTAAAACCCATTAATTTACTACATAAAATATAACTATCATGAAAACTAGAAACCCCTAAGTCTATTTACATACAAAGTACTTCTTTAAGCCTAATGCTCCTGCATAAGACTCCCCAGGTTAAAATGACTCATGATATACTAATCATGTGTTTTCATCCTTATCTTCCTGGATCCCACACTTTATTTTGTATTTGATCATCTGCTGCAACATTCTTCTTCTGTACTTCACCAGGCTTCCATATCTTATTATGTCTTGCTCCACTAGCTGCATTTTTACATTCTCTTTCTGTCTTTCTTTTGCCAAAATTTCTCTGCTTTCTTGCTGCTGCCTTCTTCTAAGACACCTTCTCCTTCAAATTTCTCATAAATTCAATTTCCTTGTCTAATTTATCTTCTGGATGCTGGACACTGCTCCACCTTGATTGTTGAACTTCTACTTCTGCTTCTGCTTGCTGAGTTCTTATTTGCTGAACTCTTACTTTCACTTGCTGAAATCCTGTGGTTGCTCTGTCTCCCACTCTAATTGCCACCCAATCATCCTTACCCTCTTGTTCTCCGCAACAGTAAAACTCTTCCTGATTTTCATCCATGACAATATATTCATTCTCTGACTTCAGCAATTCTCTAGACTAGTATTTAAATTGCCAGTCACTGTCATCATCTCTTTTCCTCTCACCTTGGACCAAACATTCTTTAGTCCTTCCATCGGTACCTGCAATCATTAAAAAAACATCAAAGTTATAAAATATTTGTGTCTCTTCCTCCTCTTCTGGAAATACTTCAAATTGTTGCTTTATCATTTCCTTTGGCAACACTTCAATATGCTTCTCTGCCATTTCATTTTCTTCTCTAGATGTTTTCAGCAACCAATTCAACCATCTATTTCCAAGCATTTCATTAATATGCTGTAAACTTGTTTCAACATGTTCTTCTTCTTCTTCCTTGACAATATTCAGTAATTTTCCTTCACCTTCTTGATTGATTCTGGCAATCAATTCAAGTTCTTCAACCACTATATCCTCGTCCTCTATCAAAATAAAATTCTGATTCTCTTAAAAGTCTATTTTCCAGCCTTCTCTTGGCTATTCAGACAAGCCAAAATTTCCTTGTCATCAACAGCTATAACAAGCTCCTTTACAGGAGGCATGATAGCCTCACCTTCCCTCTTTTGCAACAGTTCATCATCCTCCAAGACAACTCCAAAATATGGATTGTCTTCTGCCATACTTGTCAACACAACCAAATCATCAGTTTCAATGCCACAAGACCCAATGGCCTCAATTGATGATTCAATCACTAATTCCTTCCTCAACAACCCTAAGTCTCTTCCAAGACTCAGAAAGTCTTCACTTTCTTCATTCTTTTGCATCTTCACATTCTGAAATCCCCAATTTTGAAACTGAGGTTCTCCCTCCTACATTAAATCCAGTTTGTTCAGCATAATCTCTAGCAACTTAAATTCTTCATTCCATGGATTAAAATCTTACACAGAATTCTCCTCCTCTTTTAATTGACTACGTAATGGTGTCAACTTTCCCTCAACATCAACATAATCTGCATTCACAAAAAAATTGTTAAAACAAAAATCATAAGGCCTCAGTTCCTTTCTCTCGTCTGCGAGCATTTCAGTATGTTGTCCTGAAATTCTTTCCTCCTCTATCAACACATCAGTATGTTGATCCCAATCATTTAAATAATTCTCAAGATTGTCAGTTAGTCTCTCCTCTGCATCATCCTCTTCAAGGATGTCTCCTTGCTCTAGTTCATAAAAATGAACTTTCTCATTCTCATTCATCTTTGCCTTTACAATCTGAACACATTTTCTTTGTGTTTCTATCCTCTACTCCGGAACACTTAACTCATGCCACAATCCTGTCACCTCATCTGGGAAAACATTCATACTGTCTTCACTATCTTTCTTTCTATCACAAGTCAAGTTTCCTGCTGTCACTATCTCCTCATCTTTCATCAGAATAGAACTATGATCTTCCATCTCTGCAATAGTTTCAGTTATTTTTCCATCACTTTTCACTTGGCCATTTAATAAAAATAATTTGTCATTATCAGCATTAATAACAAATTTATCATCATCAGACATAACTGTCATGTCCCCATTGAAACAATCCCTTTCATTGAACAAGGAATTTATGAATTCCTTCTACTGCAGTAATTCAGTTTGATCTTCATCTGAAAGATAATCATAATATGTGACTTGGAAACCTTCATCTTCATTTATCATGGTTTCATCATATGAACTGTCTTCCTCAATACCTGCATTCACACACAACTTGTCAGTTGTAAAACCATAAGACCTCATGGTCTCATTTGATGATTTGATCATCAAATCCTCCTGCTGTTCCAATCCTTCTATACATTTTAGAGATTCTTCAATGGTCTTCTCTTCAGTTTCTTTGAGCTGTCCAATTTCCAGCTTCTGGCCATCATCATAAGTAAAATCTCCTCTACTTCCAATATGTTGGAAAGAAAAACCTTTCCCCAAATGTGTATGGAGATTTTCAACATATCTGGCTGTTCCATTCTCTTCCTTAGTGACAACATCAGTAGTTTGTTTTCTCCCACATGTTCTTCCTGCAAACATACAAGATTTGTTAGATGTAAGACCATTTGACCTCTTGGTCTCACTTGAAGTTTCAGTCTTCAAGTCCTTCTCCAGATACTCAATCATCCTGAGTAATCTCTCTTTCAGCTGAGAATTTATCATTTGCTCTCTCTTCATCTATAGCCTCTGCCACTTTACCTTCTTCTTCATGAGCCAACCAACTCTTTGGCTTTCCGTTATCATCAGTTCCAATTTGTTGAACTGCTCCTAGATCTCAGCTACCTCTTTCCAATATTCCTCATTTGTGAATTTCTTCCTCGTGCCATTTGCTTTGGCATCTTCCTTCACTCTTCTGTTGTGGCCTTTCTCAGAACCTCTGCAATCTCTACTATGGCTATCAGTAGCCATTTTCTCCTCCATGATTTATTCACTCACAAGCTGCACCAAGCCTCTACAATAGCAAGCTCTCTTGCTGCAACTTACCTCACCAATCCTTTCCTCCGGATCTGGGCTTTTGGAAAGTACTGGTCCCCTATCTGCTGGAACCTTCCGAGCACTCTCTTCTGCTCTCTCTAGGCTTCACTCAACAAATTTTCAAGAACACATATGTTCTTCTTTCATCCAAACTCTATTGGGAATCCTCTAGGTTCTGCCACACTTTCTTCTTCACCTTAGAATCCTCTGTTGGAATCTTTCATCACAGCTCTCAAAGTTGTGATCTACTCTTGCTGAGATTTCTTCCACAACTTCTTGTAATATGAATTTTGCAAACAATGCTTCAAACCATAGTTTAAATAATTCTCATCAACTCACCTTGCAAGATCCCTAAATGATATTGCTGTTCTTCTCACTTGCACTGCATCTCTGTATGCTGCAATCTTAAAAACACTTTGTCTTCAACTCCAGATTCTGCAAATCTGAATACCTCCACTTCACACTTAATCAAATCTGTAATTTCAAATTTCCTTCACTGCTTCAGTACATATGCATTTCAAAAATTAATTTTCAAAGAGCTATTCCAGCTCTGATACCACAAGATACCGGGTGAAACCCACAGTCCCCATTTTTTTCTGTGCATATAAAATGCATTCAATTTCATGTCCCAAATAAACTCAACCAATCTGGGCAACTCATAGTATTCTAATTTTTGGACTGGAAATTTAAATAAAATATACCTGGAAGCTTTATTCCAATTATTGGTTAAAGATCCAATATAAATTACTCTTCATGCAGAAATTTACTTTCACTCCGTTATGACTAAGCCATGTTAAAAATCCGCGTATCAAATGATTTTCATGTTTAAATTTAATTGAACCTTTCCCTCACTCCTTCGAAATTGAAAACAACGGTTGGACCATATAAGTTTGGGTCAACACTTTCATATTGTCACCGGCTCGCCTTTATCTAAAATCCTCGCATCAACATATATTAACCCATATTTAACACATCAAACCCTTTCGAATCCAACCATAATTAGTTGTTCGGGCCCACAATTAAATAATTAATAACCAGTTATCAATGCAATAACGTTGGACGATACCTTAGGGCTAACTCCCGTGTGACTTTCCTGTGCGAATGCCATCGATCTCTTATAGCTTCGCATCGGACGGATATCGCACTTTTTATTGAATAGAACTTTAAAGTTCAGAAAATTTGCGAAATAAGTGGCTCCCAAAAACCATTCCACGACACGTGTTGGGCACCAGAATGTATCACATTTTTATTTGTGAAACATCTTACCAATTATAAACTTTGCGAAAACCACAGTTGTTTCATAATACTGCTTCACGGTTCCACTCCCTTCTTCGTCATGGTTCTGCCTCTCTGAGTCGCCTACATTTCCACTTTTTCCTGTCTTAAACTTCATTTCATTGGCATTCTTATGTGATACGGTGATACAGTTCCACCGTTATAATTACAGTGAAATCATCATATGCGATTTAAAACCCCATCCATAGAAGAAAATAGTGACATCGATCATTCTATGATTGATTCATGCAGTACTACACATAGAATACCTACAATTCAGGAATCTTAAAAGGATCGAATCCTCCTTCACAGAGACAACAGACACATACATTCAAGGCACTGTCAATGTCCTACTCAAGTGCGTATTAAGCCATTTTGAACAATATATCAAGGCGTGCAAAAGCACCATTAACCCCAATCATGTACAGGATTACAACTTTAACCTCTTACACAGAGACTCATATTACGCATTGCCATACAATTTCTTCTTGAAACGAATCAACACATTGGCATAGATTCCTTCATATAAATGAATTTACATACAGAAATCTCTGGTTCTGGCCAGATCTTCAATTCGATGGCCTTTTACCACACTACTCTATCTCTCCACTCTCTAGCTCTATGTAGGTCTGTAGCTCTATTGATTAATGCCTTTGAGGCTTACTTTTATACAAGGAAATAATGAATTGCTTCAGCTCCTCTATCAGCTCAACAAAACTCCTAAATTCCCAGATTTCATAAATTTAGACTAAGTCCCTAGATTTGTGGAAACTAATTCCAACTCATTTCTACTCTGCATTTTTGCTGAGTCTCTCATCTCTTCATATGCCCACTAATAATTTGAGGGCAGTTACAATTCTCTCCATATTTAACTAAAATTAATTAAAACCCATTAATTCACTACATAAAATCTAACTCTCATGAAAACTAGAAATCCCTAAGTCTATTTACATACAAAGTATTTCTTTGAGACTAATGCTCCTGCATCATTTTATCTATGTACAACTAATATACATTGATGCCTACTTCCCCATGTTGGAAGAGAAACATACACAACTTTGTTGGGCCGTTAATATGCCATTATTATTATCACTTGTGAACGCTTATTCCACCCATTTCTACCATTCTTCATCACGTCATTTATTATAATTTATTATTTAAATCCATTTTATAAATGATTTATGCTCTTATGGATGAATATTATTTATCTTCCTTTATTTCTAATAAATTGATGATTATGCATGATTTTATCAATGATAGTTTTAATAAGTTGGTTATAACATTATTCACCATTTTTAGCCTCCAAGATAATTTCCAGATTGAAGATTTGATCATTAAAAGTGCCAACTCAGAAATGCGCTGTAATAAGGAGTGACAGTTTTGCGGTTGAGATTCTGAGCAAATGAAGACGAATCTGGAAAATCCGGAACATGGGTTTTGTTCAGAACGGACCCAATTAACTTTATTAAAGAATGGTTTGCCCAAATTCGGCTTGTACTGAGAGAAACGCAGGGTTCTTTGAGCACGATTTTCTCAGATCTGTGGTTGCGGCTGTCCTCCAAATCTCAGCTACAAAGCCAAATTCGACTTGCTGTTGTTGAAAGAGGGATGTAAATCTATTTTATTGTTGATCAATTGGTTGGAAGAAATTCAATATTATTATTAGAGATCCTATTTGCTATTTAATTTCTCCTCCTTCTGATTATAAAAGGAGAAGCATGTATTGTGTATGGGGGGATGGAGAGACTTTTCTTATTGTAATTTGCAGAATTGTGCATCGGCTCTTGTTAAGAGAGTGTGAGCTGTTTGTAAACATTATTAACGCCTGATTAATAAAGGAGTTCACTGTTGTTCCATTTCTCAAGCGCTGGAGTAAAGCACAACAACGCTTCACCGGTGGTTGAGGGCCCGGCCCTGGTGGAGCGATCTGCTGTTTGTATTTCTATTGGTTTATTTCTGTTGTGTGAAGTTCGTTTATTTATTGAGTTATTGCTAATTGGATCAAATATAGAGTCATTGTTATTCCATTCTTTACAAGAAGCATGATTCATGATTCAATTGTTATAAAATGTTGTTTTTCTGTATCTAATTCCAGTTGTTATTCCTTTTGTTTATGAATTACGATAGTTGATTGTTTCGTGGCTGTCGACAGGATTAAAGAGTATAAATCTAGTTTGCTTGGTTATGAATTGAATTCACTGTTTATTTTACGCTGCTATTCAATTCCTGTTCATTGCTTTTAGATTGTTGTTCCTTTCCAGTTTGCGTTTTAGATTTCATTTCCTTTCAGTTGTTTTCACTTGCTTTGAGATCTCTAAACTGTAGAGGGCAGAGCTAATCATTCCAGGTCCCCAGATTTGGTCATCTCACATCGATTTCTAGGGGAAAGAGTCATTACTACTGCATCCCTAATCGATGTCTAGCAAGGTTGTAGTGTAGTCTTTACATTTCTGTCATTTGTAATTAGATTTCTTTTCAAGCAGATTTCTTTTCAAGCATTTATTATTTCTGCATTTGTATTTCTATACTACATCTTCACAAACATTACTCTTGAGTAAATAGCCGCCTCAGACTGAGTACACTCTTGAAACAAAAAGTTGTCCCTGGGTTGATAATTAATGTGAAAGTAATTAGGAGTTAAAAGACACATTTTTATCGTTCCACATTTTGGCGCCGTTGCCGGGGAGAGTGTAGCCATTTCTAAAGAGTAGTGTGAATCTGATGAGTGCCTGCTAGGGAAGAGTTAGATCTTAAAAATGGAAGGTAAGAACCTACGTGCGGAGCATGTAAAAGCCCTGCTCCACTGTCTGCTTTCCTAACAGATTTGTTGTTGCTTTGTTGGGTAGAAATAGATGTTTGAATTTTTGTGTGAGTGACTAGGAAAAAAATAGAAATTTTGAAAAATAAATCACATGATTTCATTCAAGTGGTGATGTAAGCACCACCCATTTCACTAACCGATTGACAGGAACATTCGAAGAAGGAGCCTCGAAGAAACACATGAAGAACATCTTATATTATGGTAAGAAATGGCTCACGTTTCTACTTTTGAATTTCCTATCAAAGATCTAGGAGGAGTGACACAAATGCACATAATTCCCCCATCTTTACCAAATTTTCATGGTTTAGCAAATAAAGATCCAGATACATTCTTATTTGAGTTCGAAATACTTTGTAGAGGATATGATTATTGTACTAATGATCAAAGATTGAAAGTGTTTCCTCTTACTCTAAAAGGAGCAGCTCTCTGATGGTTCATGAGCCTAGGTGGGAATTGCATCCAATCATGGGAGGACATGAAGAACATATTCTTGAAGAAGTACCAAGACTATTGCAAATCCAATGAAGATATTTTCGGTTCATAAAAATGAAGAATTTGATGAAGTGTTTTGCACTCATGACCAAGAGGAGCATCCCATAGATACTCACTCTTCCTTATCTAGGATGGAAGTAGCATATCAAAGAGATAAGGAAGCTACAACAAGGTCAACAGGTATGGTTCAAAACACTTCTTCTCCATTCTCTTACTTGCATAATCCATTATGGAATACTCACATGTTAGAGCAGCCATGCGAATCGCAATATAACCACCACCAATCTTGTCTACAAGTTTGGCACGGTTCACTTTATGATTGCATGACTACTCTCCCTCATCTTGTAGCACAAGCACATTCTCCATATTCTCCACCAGCTCTTTCACAACATCCTGCTTGCATATCAAATTTATCCACTCAACCCAACCAAACACATCATCACAATGCTCCATTCCATACACAATTTCCTGCTCAACTAATTCCACACTCTCACCACAATAAACTAGTACAACATGCTTACAATGTTGAACTGCCAAATTTACCCACCCTTCCCACCCATTCTATCTCACATGCGCCATTAGAGAAAACTTACAATGAGATTCGGAATGTTTCAAATTCAAAAATTGTAGAAGCTATGGAAGCAAATGAGGTTTCTTCTAGGTTGCACCAACAAACCATTTTAAAAGCTCAAGAACTTCATGGTATGATGGGAAATCAAGAAAGTAACGGATATATTGAAGATTGGTTTCACTCCATCACGTGTTTGCATCATCACTCTATGCTTCAACAATTTTTGATACCATTTTTTCAAGGGAAGTTGGCTTCTCATACCCTAATTTTCATTAATATGTATTTTTCAAATTTGGGTATGTGTATACATGAAGCCTTATTTCGAAAATGGCTCCACTGGAAGTACTCATATACGTAGTCATATTCATTTTTCAAATCAAAATAGGTTAGTATAGAACATAAAATAAATAAGGGAATAAATAAATGCATTTTGTTTTTTATATAAAACTAGTTGTTTTTTGTTGCAACATGCTATGCAAATCAATATTGGTGATAATTTTTTAATTCATTTGTGTATGTAGATGACTTATAATGGAAATAATAGCTCTACAAACACTCATATTCATTTTTTATCACCAATTTGAAAAAAATGCTTGAATATCATTTTTTTGGCTTGCGGGCTTGATGAACTTTCTGGAAAAACAGTCGGGACAGTCATGTTTTGAGGGACCAAAAATGAATATTTTTAAAACCTGTTTCTACCCTAGATAGCCCTTGATGTATACTTTCTAACCCAATTTGAATCAGTCAATTTGGATTTGAAACGAAAAAGTTAGAACCAAAACATTGACCGGATGTCTAGCAGGCAGCTCAGGAACAGAGTTGGGACAGTCAGTTTTTGGAGGCCTAAATGACCATATTTTTAAAACCTGTTTCTACCCTAGATAGCCCTTGATGTCTACTTTTTAACCCAATTTGAATCAGTCAATTTTGATTTGAAACGAAAAAGTTAGAACCAAAACATTGACCGGATGTCTAGCGGGCAGCTCAAGAATAGAGTTGGGACAGTCAGTTTTTGGAGGCCTAAATGAATGAATTTTTAAAACCTGTTTCTATGGTAGATTCCCCTATGAATCTAGTTTCCAATGCAATTGGAATCACTCATTTTTGATATCGTATGGGGAAGTTATGATCAAAATACTGACTGTCTATCGTAAATCAGCACCCTTAAAACTCTGTTTTTCCGGATGTTCCTTACAGTATTTTACCTATCAATTCTTCTTTTCTTCAAAACCTGTTTCTATTGGAGATAAATAAATGAATCTAATTTCATTTCCAATTTGAATCATTCGAATCCGACATCAAGCGAAGAATCTATGCTTAAAACATTCACTGTTGTTCTAAGTGGAGTAAGCGAAAATGACTCTGTTATGCAGGTTGTTCTAAGTAAAATTGACATATCATATCATTGAATTTTTAAAACCTGTTGCTATTGGAGATTAACCTTTGAATTAGCTCTCATTTGGCTTTGGAATCACTCAATTTAGACGAAAAACAAAGAAGTTGTGACTAAAACACTGCAGGTTAGCATGATTGGCCACTGCTCTCCCGCAGGTAACAAATAAATTTTACTTTGTTATTTTCTCCGTGGATTTGTTTTACAGAGTAACTACTTGTTAGTTTTTTGCATAATTCTTGGATTAGGGGAGCCCGCGCACTTCTCTTTCTCCATGATTTAATGTTTTCTTGCAGGTAGACACTCGTTTTTTGCAGGTCTGGGGAAAATAAAGAAGGTCAATTTATGGACGAGTGATTTTTGAAAGAAATTTTATGAAACAAAGGAATTTCATCTAACTCATTACCCAACAGATTCGTAATAGAAGAAATGAAGAATTGATTTCCATTTGAAGATTCATGTCATGTCTTTGCTGCCAAAACATTTTTCGAATAAATCATTTTTTTGACATAACATCATAGCTGTTGTAACTTAATTTATTTATTTACATACTGTTTTTATTGTTTTTTTTCTAATTTCTCTTATATTTTGTGTTTCAGGTGTTGCTTCATTCAAAGTGTAACTCATCCTCAGCATCAATGCCGTGAACAGCTAATTTGTTTTTTTGCATGTTTGCATTTTATGACTGTCCATTTTCCAAAGGAACGACACTTTTAGTTTTTGCTGTTCCTTTTTCCAAAGGAACGACATTTGCATTTGCACATTTTTTTGTGTGTATTTTTTTCTTTTTCTTTTTGGTGTGCATTTTCTTTGCTGTTCCCTACACGGAACACCACTTTTTGAGTGTTTTTGCTGTTCCTTCAAAAGATCAACCCTTTGGGAGTATTTTTGGGAGCAACCCTTCCTTCCTATTGTGGGATTATTCCTAGTTCATCTCAACCACATTTTACTGATTCCCTTTCATGGCATGAAGTACACTACTTATGAGGACAATAATTATGGATTCTATTGAAGCAAGTTAATATCATTCATGTTATGATCTTTAACAGGACAGCTCCTTGATGATAGATTATTTTCAAAAGGGACACAATTATTTATATACTACTTTACTGCATTGTTTTCTGTTGAACATGATATTGATTGATCATCTTAATACCATGCCGGTTCCACCCTTCTGGATTATAATCTTCTCTGTCTGTAATAAATGAGATTATGGGTATATTTTTCTATTGACATGTTCAACTTCTTCCACCATCCCTGCTCTTAAGGAGTACCGAGCCTCCCTCTTTTTATCATAAAAATGTGTAATAATAACAAAATTTTGTTCGCAGATGGAGGATAGGGGGTCTCATTACGAGCCAGCCTACCATGTTCATAAGGCTGTAACAAAGTGACATTCCCATTATGGCCACCACACTAGGGTTATGATCCATTGGATAGCCCAATTATCCTTGGAACAGGAGGTCTCATCACGAGCCGACCTGATCACTTTTGCTACATCCCAGTGAATGGCAGTGTGGTTATCTGGTTACCACACCAGCACACTGATCTCTTCTGTAGAACAGCACTGTAACTCTCCATTTATAAATTGAGGATCCTGGCTCATATGGGTTAAAAAGCAACCCTGCCGAGGCTATGGACGTCTGCTGGCAGCAGCGGCTCTGCTTATGGTATTGAAGTTATATCTTATCGTCAATTATTATTATAATACCCTTTTCTTATTTTTTTTTCTTTTTATCAGAGAAGTTATTTCCTTAACTTTTTCCCTGTTTTGAACCTTTATGCATGAGAAATTGTTTTATAATCAATCACATCATTTTTCAGCTAGAATACCATCAACAAAGCATCTTTTTGGCATATTGCTGTCATTTTTCTCTTTTTCGTAACTTATCATCAATCCAAAGCGTCCTATCTCTTATTCATAACTATCTTTACACACTCTGCTCTCATTATAATCATAACCCTCGTTGTCCTATCATTGATATGTGTACTCTGCTTCATTTACTGATATATTGTTCATTCCCGTGCCTTGCCGTCAGCATAACCCCTCTCATACGCTTTATGGTCATGGCATTCCTTTTCCAATTGGAGGGGGGAATGTATGCATTATGGGATTGCATGCAATATGATTACTGCACTCTGCCATCACTTGTTGATTTCCCAAAATATTAGTATTGCATGTATACATAAGTTTTTCTGATTGAAATTTTTGCATGCATCTTATCTATTGCTTACACTATGGATTCAAGAACATTGTATGCCAAATAGTGCTTTGTTTGCAGAAAAACAACAAGTATGGGCAGAATTCTATTCATAGCATGACCACACTATTGCAACTTACAGAAGAGGCTCGAGCAACTCGCGAACGTGAACAATTCTTCAGACATGATGTGCTTCCCTGGATTCCACCTTTTGCATCACTTTCAGCACCAACTCTGCCTACATCAGCTTCAACAACTGCCAGTCCATATATGTCATTCCACATTTTTGGAGGTAAAACTTGAGGTAAAATAGCATAATTTTTTGATTTATTACGAATTTAGGAGAATTTCATGAAAATCCATTTTGAGCATTATTTATCATCCTTCATTCCACATCTTTACCACTTTCCCCTTTTCAGCAGCATATCATTTTCGAGTATGGGGGAGTGTTCCTTTCATTCATTTCTTTCTTATGACCATGTCATCCATATTCTTTATCATCCATTGTTATTCTTATTCATTCTCAACACCTCCATTATTCTATGTTGTTTTACACCAAGCATAGAATTCAACAGCTGGTAGCAACCACCTCAATTTTTTTCTAGCATCGCATGAGGGCACGCTAATTTTTCAGAGAGGGGGAGGAATTGCTATGCATGATGGATGTTTTCAATCTTCTTTCTCATTTAAGGCATACAATTTCATTTTTACACAATGCAGAAATTGATTTCCATAATATTTTTAAAAAACCATGAACTCAATTCTTGTGATTTCTGGAAAACACAGACGTATCATTAATACAAATTCAGATAATTTCAAGATAAATTGGTTCATAAAATTTCGGAAATCATGCACTCTCACCTACAACCATTTTGTTTATATCCCATGATCCGTGCATCAAAACGATCTGATTTTTGGATCATAAAGGCATTCATATATTATAAATTTACTTGCCAAATTTCAACAAAAGCTGGTTTGTAGCTTTTGAGAAAATGATTAATGAAGTTTGCTGTTACTTATATCATATTTTGCTGCAACTTCATACATATAGTTGAATGTCAATATAAAAATTGTTATGCCTTCATCAAGATTACTAAAAGTGAATATTCATTAATTAAGGAAGAATTCATTTGTTCTATCCATTTCATGAGCTGAGATGAACATATTTTTTATTGCTTCGTTAACACATGGGTTTTTGTCTTTGGGTTGCATGAGGACATGCAATATATTCAGTTTTCGTTGCATGAGGACATGCAACATATTGAGTGTGGGGGTATGTTGGGCCGTCAATATGCCATTATTATTATCACTTGTGAATGCTTATTCCACCCATTTCTACCATTCTTCATCACGTCATTTATTATAATTTATTATTTAAATCCATTTTATAAATGATTTATGCTCTTATGGATGAATATTATTTATCTTCCTTTATTTCTAATAAATCGATGATTATGAATTATTTTATCAATGATAGTTTTAATAAATTGGTTATAACATTATTCACCATTTTTAGCCTCCAAGGTAATTTCCAGATTGAAGATTTGATCATTAAAAGTGCCAACTCAGAAATGCGCTGGATTAAGGAGTGACAGTTTTGCGGTTGAGATTCTGAGCAAATGAAGACGAATCTGGAAAATCCGGAACATGGGTTTTGTTCAGAACGGACCCAATTAACTTTATTGAAGAACGGTTTGCCCAAATTCGGCTTGTACTGAGAGAAACGCAGGGTTCTTTGAGCACGATTTTCTCAGATCTGTGGTTGCGGCCGTCCTCCAAATCTCAGCTACAAAGCCAAATTCGACTTGTTGTTGTTGAAAGAGGGATGTAAATCTATTTTATTGTTGATCAATTGGTTGGAAGAAATTCAATATTATTATTAGAGATCCTATTTGCTATTTAATTTCTCCTCCTTTTGATTATAAAAGGAGAAGCATGTATTGTGTATGGGAGGATGGAGAGACTTTTCTTATTGTAATTTGCAGAATTGTGCATCGGCTCTTGTTAAGAGAGTGTGAGTTGTTTGTAAACATTATTAATGCCTGATTAATAAAGGAGTTCACTGTTGTTCCATTTCTCAAGCGCTGGAGTAAAGCACAGCAACGCTTCACCGGTGGTTGAGGGCCCGGCCCTGGTGGAGCGATCTGCTGTTTGTATTTCTATTGGTCTATTTCTGTTGTGTGAAGTTCGTTTATTGAGTTATTGCTAATTGGATCAAATACAAAGTCATTGTTATTCCATTCTTTACAAGAAGCATGATTCATGATTCAATTGTTATAAAATGTTGTTTTTCTGTATCTAATTCCAGTTGTTATTCCTTTTGTTTATGAATTACGATAGTTGATTGTTGCGTGGCTGTCAACAGGATTAAAGAGTAGAAATCTAGTTTGCTTGGTTATGAATTGAATTCACTGTTTATTTTACGCTGCTATTCAATTCCTGTTCATTGTTTTTAGATTGTTGTTCCTTTCCAGTTTGCGTTTTAGATTTCATTTCCTTTGAGTTGTTTTCACTTGCTTTGAGATCTCTAAACTGTAGAGGGCAGAGCTAATCATTCCAGGTCCCCAGATTTGGTCATCTCACATCGATTTCTAGGGGAAAGGTTATCACTACTGCATCCCTAATCGATGTCTAGCAAGGTTGTTGTAGTGTAGTCTTTACATTTCTGTCATTTGTAATTAGATTTCTTTTCAAGCAGATTTCTTTTCAAGCATTTATTATTTCTGCATTTGTATTTCTATACTACATCTTCACAAACATTACTCTTGAGTAAATAGCCGCCTCAGACTGAGTACACTCTTGAGATAAAAAGTCGTCCCTGGGTTGACAATTAATGTGAGGCAATTAGGAGTTACAAAGACACCTTTTTATCGCTCCACAAACTTATAACTTGTTGCATAACCAATTGCCACATGACATTCTCAAGCAACAATTGGGGGGACTGCGTAATATCCACTTGGAGAACCTTTGGTACCATCCAAAATTGCACCTAACTTTCAACAATTTTCTGATTTGGAGGCCAAATGGTGATGATGTGCCATTCATCTTGAATGGAATGGTTTGGGTTGGAATGTATCATGAATTTGGAGGAACAGTCCTTAGAGGATCAATATTATTCTTTCCATTGGAGGGTAATCATGTTGCAGCCCAATATCAGCATGCTCTCTACACTTATCATAAGTGGAGAGGAGGACTGCATGGGATAGGTCCTCTTGCCTATCATGTTCACATATTTAGCCCACCTACATTTTAGGAGCCAAAGCTAGAGGATATTCTTCATGAGTTTCCATGTTGGAGGGTGACTCACTTCATTTGGATGATAGCAAGGGTGAGGGAGGCACTCATTAACCATGTTGATCATCACTCCTACTTTATGGAGGCCATGAGACAGCAAACAAGTTTCCATTCACACTTTCCACCTTTGATTGATGTGGACCATTTGGCTTTGCACACTTGGGAGGAAACATTGGATTTATAGTTTATTTGTAGATTCTATGGATGCAGTGATTGAGGCTATTTATGGGAGGCCACATGAGGAATACGGGAGAAATTTTTCTCTCCTTATACATTTTCTTGAGGACAAGAAAATATTTTGGAGGGGAGGACTGTAATGATCCAAAATTTTAGCCAAAGCTAAATGGAACATTAGAATTAGCAGCAGCTTTAGCCGGTGAATAAATGGGTAGAAAAGCCCATAAGTCTCCTAAGGAGGATAAAAACACTCCAAGTGTGAAAGGGGCACTCTTTCTAGCTTAATAAAACACCTCCATGTGTGAACAAGGATAAAACCATGCTGCTTTGACTAAGTGAACAACGCAGTTGTGGAGGAGGAGGAATCCAAGGAGGAATAATGCAGTTTTGGAGGGATATGTATCTTTGGATAGAGATGACCTAATTGAGTGTGGAAAAGGGCAAGAAAAATCATATTTTATATAAGGAAGAGGATGGAAGCATTATTATTCATGTCTTAGATTATTTTTCATGTCTGCTCAGACTTTTGCTTCCTCTTACTGTTTGGTAGAGTAGCAGTGCTGCTAAGCACAGGGTGTTCCCGAGCGGGAATCCCACCTCTTTCCTTTGAGGAGCCTCATTGGGAGAGTTTGTATTAATCATTCCACATCATATTTTTAGGCCAAGCTTCAGCCAACTTCATCAGTGCAGTTTTTCCAGAGATTGTGCAGTGTTGCTGGGTGCAACAGTGGAAGGGATTGGAATCCCGGTTTCTGAGCTAGTTTCTCATTGGAGGAAGGTTTACTTCACTTGAGGGACCTATTTGGAGAGCTACAGAGCTGATTTAAGATCTGTGGTATCATAACACACATTTCCCATACATTCCTAGCGTTGTTCCAGCTAGGGAATGTGTTATTTTGGAGGCAGCATTTAGTGTATGGTCTAGTGGCTCTGTTGCCGTGTTTTCTTGTGATTGATGGGTTCATACTTTCATGGGAGGAAGCCCTTTAGGGATCTACATAATATCATACATATTTAAGCCTTATACACTTATGTGCTTCAGTTTTTCAGTGGTGATTCAGTAAATTACTAAATATCATATTTTGTATGCAGAGAGTTTGACAAGAAACCCTTGCCGGTTTCTTTTGTATTTTGTATAAGGAGACTAGATCTTAGTTCTTAAAGCATATTTGATTAATATATGAGTAGATATATTGTTCTCATATTTTATGAATGTAAAACCTCTCGTAGACTATGGATTCCCTTATGCAGCAACTCCGGTATTTTGCAGTCGTGGGGTTTTAACACATTAGCAATCCTAGGTGTGGGAGATCTATTTAACCCACCTAGTTTGATATGTTTCAGCTCAATTCTTGGATTTAAACTGTATATTGATTAATTTATGAAATCCAAGGGTCTATTTTAGTATTTTATTGCAAATTTTTCTGTAAATGAATTTTTAGTGCATGATTCATGAGTTGTTCTAGATTTGGAATATTACATAATCAAATATATGGAGTTGCATCAAAGGCTGTAATGAAGAGGTCATCCAAGCATGTGGGGGGATAATTTTAGGGCAACCCCCTCATGAGGGTTGAGACATATCACACACACTCAAGAATCATCGATATCAGTTGCTGCATCACTGAACCATCAAGTATACAGATCCCAATCAGGCTGAAAGGAGCTGGAGCCGAGAAGCAATCAAGTCAAAGGGCAATAAGGAGTCCCTTTGCTTGATCCAAGACACCGGAAAAGAGTGGAAGCTAGAACAAAGGTACACCACCCTCCAGACCTGTCTTCTGGAATGAATGAGCTGATGTCGACAGAAGGAGGTCCGCCATAGGTGAGGCAATAAGGGATCCTCAACTAAGGCACGAGAGAAAATAATAGAGCGACTGACAAACTGACACTAGGGATGATGATGAAATGGGGGGTACTGAGTAGCGGATGGATGTCTTCCCTTGTTAGAAAATAAATGGCATGGATGACCTGGCAATAACTGACACAATACCATGAGGGATAGGGGACAGTGGGACTGAAGGCCATAATGTGCGACAAGAGAGAGGAACCAAAAAATGAAGGATGGAGGACTAAAATGGAATACAAAGGGATGTGGGATAGACTTCATTAATTCAATGATGACTCAACTCGGATGCTCTAAACAAGGGAAACTTGATGGTGCTTACACATAGAAAAAAAGTTTGATGGGGACCATAAAAACATGAGTACATGATGGTTACTCACGACGAAGATCGACACAAGCATCGACAAGTATGAAGGCAAAGGAGTACCCCAAGTACAAGTGTGGCAGGTGAAGAAATTCAATTTTGAGGAGTAGTGAAGTGACGCTTTGTGGAAAAAATGTGTCTTGGTGAAGTATCAAATCAAAAAAAGCATGAGCTGGCTACCTAAATAAAATAAAACATGTATTTCCAAAAGGAAATGCTAAGGGTAATATCTCTTCAGATAGAGTGCATTGCGAGGATTGGGAAGGGAATGGCCTTTGAAGTCCTCTAATAGATATGCCCCCCCTGACCTAAATCCTTACTAATGATGTAAGGTCCTAGCCATAATGAGTCAAAATTCCCATGAGCAAGTACATCATGGGCTTGGTCATACACCATAACAAGATTTCCTTCGTGAAAAGTACGAGGGTTGACTTTTCTATCATATTGAGCTTTGGTGCATTTCTTAGCCACCTCAATGGTTTTCAATGCAACACGACAATCTTTGGAAGCATTCTCAAGCATGATAATTCGTTGTTCTAAAGGTTGGGTGTCAGGGAGAAGTTCGACGGCTAGATGAAGGGAAGGTATTTCACATTCAATCGGTAAGACTACCTCCTCTCCAAAAACAAGGTGGAAAGAAGTAAACCCAGTGGCGGTTTTAACAAAAGTTCTATAGGCACACAAAGAAGGGAAGAGCATAAGGTGCCAGTTGTTTTTGTGCTTATCCACTATTTGTTGAAGCATGGTTTTAAGAATTTTATTGACTTCTTCAACTTGGCCATTACCTTTGGGGTAATAAGAGGAGGAATATTGGTGCTCAAACCCTAAGGATAGCTCATGCCATATATCATCTTCAAAATGTCGGCCATGGTCAAAGACCAATTGTTTCGAAACTCTGAATAAAGCGATCACATGGTTAAAGAAAAAGAGGGTTGTGGTAGCTGTCATGTTGTTAAATGTTGGCATGGCCTCAGCCCATTTGGTGAAATAGTCAACCGCCACGATGATATAATTATGGTTACTAGCTGATGACGTTCGACACTCCATGAAGTCTATGGTCCATTTAAAGAAGGGACCAGCTGAGATGACAGGATGGAGGGGAGCCAGAGGGGATCGTGCCTTAGGGGCAAACTGTTGGTAATTGGGACAGTGTTTGACTGCCTCAATGCAATCACCAAAGAGAGAAGGCAAAAAGTACCTAATGAGCATTATTTTTTGGGCAGTGGCAAGACCGGAGAGGTGGCCACCACAAGTGCCACTATGACAGGCATTGAGGACTTGTTCTACTTCAGCGTGTGTGAGACAATGGCGAAGGATAGAATCTACACCGCAGTAATAAAGGTCGTCACCGATAAGAAGGTAGTAGGGGGCTTGGTGTCAAATACGTCATCGAGCATCATGATCAAGATGGAGGGAAAAAATTTTAGCTAGAAAATAAGTGAGGATGTCCCCATACCAAGGGTCATTGGTGGTAATGGAAAATAAATGTTCATAAGGGGAATTATCATTAACTGGAGGATCCTGCATACATGTAGGTAGTTCGGAAATGAGTTCAGCGAGGGATAAACCTTTCTTACTTTTTGGTGTGAAAAATTCAAGATCGAATTCATGTAGGATAATGATCCAACGAGCATAGTTCTCATTGATTATTCAATGACTCAATAGGAAGGCCATAGGGTTGGAATTAGTCATGACCTTGGTGGAACACATGAGGATGTAATGACGAAGTTTCTAGACCGAGAACATGACAAATAGTGCTAATTTCTCTTCATGTGAGTAGGATATAGGAGGTCCTACCAGGTTCTTACTAAAACAATAGATAACATACTCAATTCCTTTGTCATATTCCTGAATAAGGACTCCAATGACCAAGTAGATGGAAGTGGAGTTATACAGGATGAAATCCCTATCAAATTCAGGGGGAAAAATCAAGGGAGCCAATGTGAGAGCATGCTTCAGGCCATCAAAATATTTTTGAGCATAGGCATCCCAGGAAAAAGGGATATTGGAGTGGAGGAGTCTAAGGAACCCATGCGCGGTGGTGGCATAGTCAGGTACAAAATGGTGAAGGAAATTAGCTTTACCTTGGAGGCTTTGTAACTGGCATAAAGTACGAGGGATAGGAAGCTCAATGATGGCTTGAACATTCAATGGGTCAAGTGTGATACCATATTTAGACACAATGAAGCCTAGAATATGGCCGACAGGTACACAAAAGACACACTTTAGCGAGTTGAGGCAAATATTATACTTGCGAAATTGGAGAAAGATGGTACGCAGATCATGGAGGTGCTGCACCCGATGTTTAGAATGCGCAGTGAGGTCATCTAAATAAGAAAGTTTAATATGATCTAGGTCATGGAAACAGTAAGACATAGCCCGCTGAAAAGTGGCTCTTGAATTTTTAAGGCCGAACGGCATGATTCGATAGGCAAAGGTTAACCAACACGATGGATAAAAATTTAGTTGTACCCAGAGAAACCATCCATAAAGGATAGAACCATGTGCCCCGCCCACTCATCAATGATTTGGTAAATGAATGGTGTGGGGAAGTTGTCTTTGGGACAAGATTTTTTCATATCACGAAAGTCAGTGTAGACACGGATGGTGCCTTGTTTCTTGAGAATGGGAACTGGATTGGATACCCAAGTGGTGTATTCAATGGGATAGATCAAACCAGCCTGCTTGAGCTTATTGATTTCGGCTTTGACAACTTCTCATCTGGAAGGATTAATGGGTCTCAAATTTTGATGGACAAGATTGGCATTATTCCATGTATCGATATGGTGTTCAACAATGGCAAGATCAAGTCTAGGCATTTCTCAATAGGACCAGGCAGAAATATCATGAAATTATTTGAATATCTTGGTGTAAGCCTAAACTTCTTTCGGGGTGCAATGGGCACCTAAGGTGATATTTTCTTCTCTCCCTGGTTTGTCAGAAATGTCAATTTTAATGGTAGGAGAGATATTGGCCATATTTCCTTCTTCGAAAGCATCAGGTGTAGGGATGGGATTTATAAACCAATCAACCTCATTATGAATGAAGTCTTTAGTTTCCACAACATATTGGTCATGGGACTGTTGTGGGAGGAAGTATGCGTGGTGGTGCATATCATCCCATGGAAAGTTAGGTTCGGTCATAGCTTCCATAATGTCTTCATCGGAATGGAAGATAGGGTGATTGGAGGAAGAGAGACCTCTTGACGCGGTAGAACTACCTGACTCATCATCATGTGAAGAAAGGCTCACATGCGTAACATCATGGGGGATGACAAAAGAGTAAGCAGATAAAGGATCTACCGATGTTGAGCCCAGGGTGATCATTGAAGGGAGGTCAGGCAAAACATCAGCGGAAGTCTCCAACGGGACTTCTACCAAGGGTCTCATGGATGATGATAGGTAGAAAATGTGGGCTGAAGGCTCCATCATCTTGACATCGGGAGGTGGAATTTCAATGGGAGCAGGCAGATCCTCTAGTTTTGCTGGAGTGGAACTCATAGAAAAGTGAGAGGTGAACTTGTCATGCTTGGCCTTGAATTGGAATAATTCTTCCAAAAAGGGGCGATACTCTTTAAGGCAGGGACATAGGTGAGTGTAATGGCCATGGAAATCGCACAAAGCACAAGGGTGGTTGGTTCGCAAGGTTTTTAGTTTCAGGACTAAATTGGGTATAGTGACATAAACCTTAGGAATTTCAGACTCCGAAAACATCTCGTTGACCATGGACTTAAGGTGAGGCAACTATGGACAAGTATGGGTGGCATGACCAATAAAATCACACAAAGAACACTAGATATTGTGTTTTGGCAGCAAAGGAGGGGCAAGATTAGTTGGAGTGGTTTTGTCTTTGGTTTCCCCTATGCGAGATTTTCCCTTCTTACCCTAAGCGATCGCAACAGGAGGTGGTTCCTGTTGAGGTGGATGAGGCACTGGTGCAACAAGAGAAGTCATGGGGACCGGTTGAACCGGGGTCAAAGCAAGATAAGGTTTTGGTTTACCAGGTGGGGTAGCGGCTGGAGGATGAAGGTACTAGATGCGAATACCAAGGGTTAAGTTAGGAAGAGAGATGGTGGCCATGATAGAAGTCGTATAAACTCCTGGTGGGGGAGCTAGGAATGGTATCTGACCAGAGGGTAATGGCCAGGTGGGATGGCCCCTAAATGGTTAAGTCTTGGAGGAATTGTTCTAGGAGGGTAGAGAGGCTCATGGATACCAGCTGAAGGGCCAAGAGGAGGAGGTCTAGAAGGCTTAATCGAAGGGTGAGGAGTAGCTGTGGAGGGAAAGGAGGCTGCTGACTAGCCGAGGTGGGCCAGTTGAGGGCAGCCCAAGACGATTGCATCATGCAAACATTCGATGAGCTAGGATCAAAGACAGGAGCAGGAAGACTAGGGAATGTACCAAGAAATGAGGAATATTTGTAGACTCTGGGTGAGACACTGGTCAAAGGATCAAAGTTTTGCTTTTTTGCCACCGAAGCAACGGTGGACTCAGGGGAGGTTTGAGACTTCAGTTCGTAATATGTAAACTAGTCAATGTTGACTATATTTTCGTTATGAGGGAAGGATATCTTACGGTGGACCGCGGAAGGGAAAATAGACATCGCATAAGTGTAGCTACGACCCAATAGAATTGTTTAATATAAGGGGGAATCTATGAATTCTACATCAACGCAAACAATCTTGCCCGCAAAAGTAATAGGGCAATTGCAGAATAAGCCAAAGGGCCAGGAAGCGTGGCCATCCCATGCTCGAGGAGTGATCGTGGAAGGAGCCAACTTAGGTGATCCGATTTGCTTCCAAACCGAAGAAGACATCACACCAGTGGATGCCCCCTCATCAATGATGCACCGGGAAACGTTGGCGTTCCGGATATTGACTGGGATTTGGATGGCGACGGAAGCAGGGAGAGGAGGATTTCCTGACCGGTCAACATCAAAGAAAATAAATTGATCGTTGGAAGGATCTACAATGCCCATGGAAGATAGTAGAGCTTTTCATTGTGAAGGGAACGACTGGAGAAGTTCAAGCATTGAAATGGCAGTAGGAGATTGTGCCAAATCATCCAATCTACTATACGAATGGGCAACTTTTCGAGAAGCAACATTTTAGAGGAGTGGTCCCTTAGGGATCTTGGTATGAACCTCCACCTTAGGTTGAGGGATCTGAAAGGGAAAATTAGGTGTCGAAAGAGGCTCTATAGAAACTGAAGGAGGCGGCTCAGGGACAGACATAGTAGGAGGCTTGTTGTACTGATAGGACCGAGTCTGAAGATTGATGTCTACGGTTAGAGGTTGATCAGATTTCATCATGATAAACTGGTAATCGGAGGTACCATATGGAAGAGGTTGAGTGGCCACTTGACCCTCAGGTGGTTTGGTAGCCACAAATCCTTGCTGAGGGAAAGGATTAGTAAGCACAATCAGTTGACTAAGTGCAGCACTGTGAGGGACAAAAGGGGAGGCTTGCTATCCTCACAATGTTACTTGAGACTCCCACAGTTGTCGCATCTGCAGTAAAAGAGGACAATCATGTGTGTAATGACCATAAACACCACAACAAGAACAAGGCTTGTTCATGCCAACATGCCTATCCTACTTGGGTTGAGTTCCCTATTTTTGGTTAGTAGTGTTAGGAGCATTATTTTGAGGAATAGGTCCAGGATTACCCAGAGCAGACTGATTTTGAGTGCATTTCCTCTTCTTTCTAGAGGGAGGAGGATTAGTTGTGCCCTGTTGTGGATACACCTGCCCCTGAGGGGGTGGTGGCTACTGTTGTGGGGATTGAGAAGGTAAGGGCGGAGGTGGTGCTAATGTTGGAGGAGTTGGAGCACCAAGATGTGGATACAGATAATAGGGAGGTTGGGTAACATTGTGGTAAATAGGAGGTTGGGAAAAAAGAGGAGGCATGTTGTATCCTAGATATGTGCTACCGAGAGGGGGAAAAGTGTAGGAGGTGCTACGCCCCCCTGAGAAAATCCATAGTGCATGGGAGGTTGAGCGTATGGATTAGAGAGAGCTCCAATGATACTGTCAGTGGCGTGAGATGCCCCTGGTGCGGTGGCACCACTGAGTCTGGGGAGATCAGGTATAACGGTATAAACATAACCCGACTGAGCGTAGATTAGGTTATACTTTAACGCAATTTGGAGAGAAAATTCTTCAATTTGAGGAAAGTGCGATGTGACATATTTCCCGATAGGTGAAAACAGATATCTAAGGAATGAGTCCATGTAGACATGGTCTTCGAAGGTAGGGGCTTGACATAGGCTCTTTCTTCTATGCCATTCCTAGACATGGTCGAATAGGCGGGTCGCAGACCATTGACGGAAAGAAGTCAAGAGTAAGGTACCAGTGTCATAATGAAGGGGAAGCTGGAAGTAAGACATAAAATCCTAGGCAAGAGTCACAAAGGTGCTATGAGAGGAAGGGGCCTAATCAAGTTACCACTTAGCAGCTTCACCTGTAAGCCTCTTAATAAGTATTCTGTAGGCGAGAAAAAAACTAGTCAAAACACACCAAAATATTCAATAGATTTAAGGTCGGGAGGGACAGGGATCTAAAGGTCAAAATATGTTGGAAAGTGGTGCAGAAAAAAAAAAACAAATTAGAGGCAAAATTGTGGTAAATGAGGTGGAGAAAGCCTATCTCCTCGAGGGAAACAGAGTGACCCCTAGAGGAAAACCTAAAAAAAGTTAAATGAGGTGATTTGAATGAATAACAAGGAAATCTGAAGCGGATCTGAAGGTGAGGTATCACATCTGAAAAAAGGCTGAACGCTGAAAATTTTATATAACCTGCAGTAGCTAAAACTATTCCACAAAGTGTGGAGGGTACTGAAGCCCTAGGGGGCTAGGTTCCCACTTATTTGAGTAAAATAAAATAAGTATAGGCCCAAAAAGGGCAGAGATAGAGGTTAGACAACCCTGAACAGAGGCCCAGACAAACCCATAAAACTTTCAGAAAAACTCCCACAAAAAATTCAGGTCGCAGTTTCTGACCTGTTTTCATCAGAGGTCACAGTTTTGGGGCTGATTCCCACTTCCTGAAGCTCCATGTCACAGTTTTTGGGCCAAAAAGTGTGACTTTCACTTCCAGCACTCTCAGCGGTAGATTTCAGAAAAAAATGTCGTCTCAGCTATGACTGATGTCTATCACCTTCGCAATAGGTCCGAAAACACACGAAAGTTAGAATTTTTATTGTTTTAGGGTTTTATAGGTTAAAAAAAACATCAAGAAAATAAAAAACAAGAGGCTCAAGAGAAATCCTACGGTTTGAAGCATCTAGATATGCAAGTATCAAAAAACGACAGAGGTCGTAATCGTAAACCCGTGTGGAGTAGCCAGTTGTTAGTATGAATCTTAATTCCAAGCGTACAAAAAAACCACTTTAGTTGTGCATAACAAACATCCCTAACAACAAATATGTATACCAATATCCTTAGATATGTAGTTAGGTGATCAATATAAATGCTGCAAAAATCTAGATCTATGCATTAGAAGACATTAATCAGTAAAAAAAACAAGGTTTACCCCATGCATCCAATAGAAAAGACAAGAATATGTTGAATGAATTTTGTATTAATGGCACCTGGGAGGAAAAAATAGAAGGCTATTACCATCTCTCCTTAATGGGATGGGTTCTTTTAAGTCATCAGCACTTCAGATCTAAAATCCCTCTCTCTTGATGGTGTAGAAAACATAGACAAAAATGGTAGCAAAATATGACTATGATGGTGGATCAAAGTCAGACCAAAAGTATAGATCCAGAGTGACCTTTAGGGAACAAAAGGTGGTAAATGAATGGGAAAACCCTTCTATTTTTAACAAAATATTGAGTTAGTCTAGATATTGGTGCATAGTTAAAATATTATTAACCAAATCAAGATCCAAATTTTATAGAATATTCTATTATGTTTGTTGGAGGGAAAAGGAATTTGACTCGGGTCAAATCCCTTTATTTGTAAATATTAAATAAATAAATGATTTATTTATCATTTCAAGGATGAGGTTGAGTAATAATTAAATAAATAATGATTTATTTAATTATTTAAGGGTGATTTAGTCATATTAACAAATAATATTATTTAAATAAGGTTTAAATGATTATTCTTAGAAAATAATAAGATAAATAATTATTTATTTAATTAATTTCCTTGTTTTGGGTTAAATATAACTAGGAATATTAATTAAAATATTTTTTAACTAATTATTCCTTGAGGAAAATCAAACAAATGTAGATTTATTTAATATTTCCGCATGGGGTTTCATGTTTAGACCATAAACAATTTAATAAAGGTGGTTTACTAAGTTATTTTCATAGTGAAACAAATTTTACTTAGGGTAAAATTGGTCTTACATGGTGTACTTGGGTCCATCTAATGATAATAGGTTAGATGACCAAAAAATGGTGTAACAATGTGGTATGCCTTAATTCATTCCTTCCAACATATATTTTCCCATCGACTCCAACTCATTTATCCGGGAATAAGATCTAGAGTTATTTTTCCAGTACAATAGGGTTTTCAATCATCAGTAGCATGCTTGTTTACTATTGATAGTGAGAATACATCCATGTCTTCTGATTGGTATATTATTTCAAGTGTTTGAATTCAACACATATATTCGAACTTGTTAGATTGTACTAGGGTACCTTGACACTCATTACCATTATTGGTGAGTTGTCTCGCATTTGTTAATGATATACATCAATGAAAAGTAATCAAACAATTTATCACATGGTTGAATTCATCTCATTTATTCCCATGGTGTACAAATGTACAATATACGGTCGATGAAGACCTCCAGTTGTGTCAGCATATTGGTTCACTTGATAGTTCCTTCAGTTTTCTACCAGTTGTTAACATTAGAAAATTGTACAAGTAGAAGATGACATTTTTTAATGTCAAGAAGAGGGATTTACAGGGCTAGAAGACATTACAGAATCTGGAAAGTATTTATAAATCTCTAAGGTCTGAGGAAAAATCAAATTCGAGCAAGTCATAAATTATTTTGCACGCATCACCCTTCCTGAAGAGCGCCTTTCCGCGCATTATGAATAGAAATACGCGCAATCCCGGGAGTGGAGAAATGTCACTTTTCGGGACCACATAAGGCACACACCAAGATAGTGATTCCTCACTTGAAGTGGCCTAAGGATAGCCACCAAAGCCTCCTTGAACATCAAGAGAGCACACAATGGAATATTGGGAGCACACAAAGAAATCATCCCCCTCTCTTAAGTCACCATCCACAATGTACCAAGAGAGGGAAGAAGGATTTGAATTCTCCTATATAAGGCCACCATCAGATGAAGAATGGGTGAACACATTGTTATGCTGGCCAGAATTTCCCAAGCAATACTAGCAGTGTGTGAACCGGAGCTAAAGATAGAGAGGACTCAATTGTTGGCCATCCAAAAAGTTCAGTCCATTATAGTAGATAGAGAGGGATATTTTCATCGAGGAAAGCTTGTGGTAAAAACATCATTGCATCGGAAATTAGAATCCATGTTTTAGGGGTCCTTTGGCAAGAGGGTAAATTTTCACTCTTTTCCTACCAGCACTCAATAAGATGGGCCTAAGAGCCACTGTTTGTATTATTGTAGATGTTTGAATCTTTTCAAAGCTCATGTTTATTTGTTTTAGTATTAGTTTAGTTTTATTTTATATATGAATTCTATTTCTCTATCTAGTATGCTTATGATTCTAGCTTGTTCCACTAACTTGCTTTACTCCACTTATTTTTCTGCATGTTTCCAATAACTTAAGTGGGTAGAACACACCCCTTAAGTTGGTGTGATTTCGTACATGCATGCACCAAACACACTCAAACAATATTGGCGACTCCACTAACGTTTATTACCAAGTTTATGTGGTTGAGCATTTTTTGCAGAGACCTCTGTCTGTGGTGTGGAGTGGAGCTGAATTTCCCCTGATTTCTCTTGCAGTTCCTAGTCCATCCCAAGTGACATACTGAAGAAAAAAAAATCCAAAAATTACTTTTGCAGGAATTTGTGCGCTTTTCCTTCCCACAAATGTGCCCAGGGCGCGTGTTTAGAGCTGATCCGCGCACAGAAATTGTGCCTGTTTCAGCCTTTTGTGTGCAAAAGACAGAAAGAGAAAATTCCCATTTATTTCTATCTTTTCCTACTTGTAAAGTGCTTGGGAGCCCCTAATACACCTGACAGCACTGGTTGTGGTATCTCATAGCTTGCTAAAACTCACTCTTAACTTCTTTTTGTAGGCTTAGTGTCAGTTTTATTTCAAGTTGATTTTTTAAAAGTTGACACATAGTTTAAGTAGGGGGGAAAAATTACTTGCATTCCAAAAATATTTTTGTTTTGCAAATTTTGGTACCAACACACCTAGATTACTAGCCAAAGTAAGTGGCCCATGACCAAACATACGTAGCTAGTTTCTTTTTTCTAGTGTAAAAGTTATTAGTTTAGTTAAATTTTTGCACTAGGATTTTTGGGACTACGATTGAATTTTTGATAGAGTAGAAAGTAATATTTGCTACCTTTGCAACCTCCTGTGATCCTAGGTAAGCATATGAAAGCTCCCTATTCACAACTCGCCATCTCCCTTTAGTTGATCACATAGATTAACTAGGAAAAATAGAAAGCGGTCCATATTCGCACATGTTTTTATTTTGAGCAAGGAACAATACAAATATTTTAATAGAAAGCAGCCAATATCATCGAATATCCACACATTAAAACTATGTGATTTCCCACTTTGTGCTCACAAACATTCACTCACTAAGCGAATCAAAGACACCTAAAAATAACTTAACAAAACTCACTAACTTCTCCCCACAATGGCCACAAAATAATTTATAGCTCAAGTTAGGATCAAGGGGGTAGGCATCCAATAAGCCACATTGATCATTATTCATCTTGAAACATAGAATTTGATTGTTTAGGGAGCTTCAAATCCACCTATGAGCCCACAGAAAAGAAAACCCGAGCGTGGTAGAGACCATTTCAGAGGGGGTTAGGATTAGGTGTAGTGCGTCTGATATTAGTTGGGGCTACCTGGCCCAGCTGATAGTCGATACTATTAGCTGACTTACCAAGAAGTTCAAGACTTGAATGCTCACGTGAGATGGTGGTACTTAGTGACCAAAAAAAGGGCATCCTTTCCCTATAGGTGACGGTGCAGGCAAGCACCAGACCCTCTACCCTTACCTTGGTGGATTTTCTTTGGCTGACTAGGGTCGTCTCTAGCTCTTACGGGACGTTGCGCCAACACTTGCAAGATATCTTCCCAAGGCCCAGTTACATTTGAGTGTGTGAGGATGAATAGGCCTTCTAGGATTTTGAGTATCATACACAAACAAACATAAAGCACTTTTGTGATTGCTTTATCACATAAAATTAATTTAAAGGGAAAATTTATTTTTATTTTCGATTTGTTTTAGGTATGTGATCATAATTTTTCTTTGATCGTAGACTCTATCCTCTCAAATGTTTCCAAAACCAAACCTAGTCGACACCAGAATGAACCCAACGGGACCTCGTCTATATAGGCATCTTTTGGACCTCCCCCCATTACCAGGAGGGGTTCTAGATATTTTTCCATTTAGGCGTCAAAGACAGAACAATTCCACTATTATTGGTTTGTCCTTTATTGGGGCATCCTTAGTTGGGAACCCTAGTGGGTCTCCCAACACCACACTACACACCACTTCCCCCAAGACCCCTAGAGGGTAGAGGAGTGCATCCCATTCAGGAATTCAACTGAATACATAGCAAGGTACGTCACAGACCACCCCTCTTCCTAACAAGAACTTTTTGTGTTCGCACATTGCAATGGCATCAACCTCCCAGTCACCTTTCTTAGCTTCATTGAATCTGCCCAATTTAACCAAGCTGATGAATGACCCCATCGCACACAACCCTACATGGCCTCCCATGCCAACAAAGCTCCCTTTGGATATTCCAAAGTTTGAAGGAAAGAAAACAGAAGACTGAAGTAATCATGGCATGACCTTCCACCTATGGTGCTCATCGAAGAGTATCATTGAAGACACTATTCGATTGAGTTTATTTCAATGCACTCTGACAGGAGTAGCCGTGAAATTCTACGTGGAGCAACCCTCTTCTTCACATGGATCCTTTGGCATGCCCTCGCCACCACATTCCTAACATATTTTTAGTTACCCATTCACTATGATTCTGGAATGGAATTACAGGCACATTTCAGACAAACCCTCGTCGTCCATATCTCAGACCATCTCCACAAATGGAGGTGACGTTGTAGTTTATGTAAAGAAAAAATCGACGACTGGGTTCTTTTAGATTTTTTCTTGAAAACTTTCACGGCATAGATATCAAAGGATGTGGCACAAGAAAGGCCCAAATCCGAAGAGGACACCATCAGCAAAGCCCAACAACTTGATCTGATTTATATGCAGTCAGGATACATCTACAACATCATGCCTAAGACCCCACACCTGGAAACTTATCAAGAATTTCCAAGCGCATCCAACTTTGCAGACGGACTAATTGGGTCATTGACCTAGGGTTACCTAGGAAGTAGCATTCAAAACCCTAGTTACACGTACAGTTCTACCTATAACATACCTCAACTCATTTTTCAAAGTCATCATATGCAACAGCAAAATTTGACCAATAGGGCGGTAACGTATCACAAGGTAGGAGCTTATCCTCTGGCTCAGGGGACCCAGTACACAGAAATAAACACTGACATAAGAGCCCCACCCAACATCTAGGTGAAAACCAAGGATCACATTATGCTCAGTCCCTAGCACAAGACCCAACTATGAAAACTAATGCATAGGTGAAATTTTTGCAGCCATCCCAAAACCAACCTCACCAATATAACCAGGAGAACTACCCTCCTAACATGGTGAAGAAAAAAGAAAAAAACAAGCCAAAAGGGAACCATGGACAGGGGGGCAACAACCAACATTGCCCTCCGCGATCCCAGACTAGAGGCAACTCCAACCAGAATCAGTACCAGGATCCACTCTGAACAAACCAGTCTTGTTATATATGTGGTGAGTATGGCCATTATACTCACCACTGTCCGGATCTCCCTGAGCTGAAGAAGCTATAGAGTACCCGAGGACAAGGATGATCTTCCTATCAACCAGCTATGATGCAGGAAATTTTCCCCCATCAAGTGACGGTAAGCACTCAACAGCAAAATACAGATGACTCTGGGATAAGTAGCCATGAAATCTACATGAATGGAAAAGAGATGTTTCTCCAAACACAAAGTTGCAATTACAACACCCCACCAAACACCAATATGTCAAGGGAAAGAACCAGTGCACCGACTACAAATTTGACCATTTCAAATATGCCTATCGAACCATTGCCAAAAATGGCGAAGGGACCCAATAGGCGAATAGGAAACTACTCCAAAGTGGCCCATAATTATAGCATGGTAAATGATTTAGCACAATCTCCCACTGCTATGTTAGCTTTGGAAGTATTGCAGTCATGCCCAAAAAAATGGAAAGCCCTCCTTTTCACGTTAGGCACTATCGACCCTGCCGATACATGCGTAATGGCTTTTCACTTAGACAAAGCCACCCCCAAGCTTCCTTCCATGGTCGCCTTCCAGATACCAGTGTCGGTCCATAATATCACAATTCACTGATGTGTCATAGACGAGGGTTCATCCATGTGCATCATTTCCAAAAATGTTTGATAGAATTTATGGTCTCTCGAACTAAAACCCTTAGTCATTATGCTTAGAGCATACGACGATCATACATCATCCCCCATCAACCTCTACCAAAACATCCCAGTCTACTTTTCCGCAAAGATGGTCCACATAGACATTGTAGTCTTGGGCGCTCACTTGGACAAAAATATACTCCTTGGGTAGAGTTATATGTACGCCATCTTAGCCATAGCCTCCTCCATATTCCACATCATGATGCTCCCCCACGAGGACTGCATCATTACTATAGACTAATTGACGCATAACAAGAAGCGAACCCTAAAAAAAACTGATGTAATTATAACCTACGTAGATATTCCATTAGATTCTCTCTCACAGTACCAAGAATATAGCCCTGGCCAATTGAAACCGTTGTCCGTTCTAGGGTCATTCCAAGAAGATCTGACCATAATCCCTGAGTCATCATCCAATGTCACAGGGGCTATGGTGTGCATGATGTCCACATCAAGTGCTGAAGCTAGTCAGGACACAAACACAAGCATTAATGGCACTGAGTCACCAGCCACAATAGCCTCTCTAGCCTATGTCGCCTCCCAAACCCCTTTCCTCTACCCCCCAGTTGGTTTCGTCTCCCAGCAGAATTTGGCAGCACTGGTATTACCAAACACATCATTGGAAATACTAGTTTGGTACATCATTCCCCCAGTAGGAACAAGAGCCACCCACGTCACTTCCATAGGGTTGAAGCCCCTCAATCCTGAGGAGGCCCTACCCATCCAAGAAACGGTCGAAACCACCCCTACAAAGGTCTAATATTCCCAAATGGGGAATGCAACAATATAATGCAAAATAGCAGGAAAATAATGCAGATCATCATAGAAAAAGTAGGAGGCCAATATGGAGACCCCTCATTTGTATTTACAATAAAAAAATAGATGTACAATATGGCTCATAAGATGTATAATAGGAAATAGAAGTCTCCAATAGAAGAAAATCCTCAAAAAGAGGTGTTGTAACCGTGTATTAAGACTGGAAAAAGCCTTACAACATTATTTTATTGAGTTGAAACAATTGTATATTACACTTTAGATCTAGAGCAGATAAGTGCATGAAAATTCATATCTATAATAGATCCATACACTATATAGGCTCCTCTTCAAAATCCCTTTGGGGTTTTCAGCATTACACCATGTACAACTTGAAGATTTGTGATCTAAGTCTGCATATCTACAGAAATATTTAGATCTGGAAAGTGGATCTGATCTGATATGAACAAAGAAATAATCACCTCCAAGAGATCTCCAAAGTGAAGGGAAGATCCCCAACACCTGAAAACCAACTCTTGAAATGGTGTGCGAAAACACCTTGCAACTGCACTTATAGGAATAATGCAGATCTGGAAGTAAAACTGCGCTGTAGGGATAAAAATGTGGTTGGCCACATGCCAAGATCAGAAATTGAAGCTCAAGTTATCCAATACTCTCCTCCCAATGGATTAGAAGCCACCTCCACTGAAAAGGAGCATTGAAATGACCTAGATCTAAAAAGATCTAGCCTCTACTTGCTGTAGCTTGCAAAGAAAACCAAACCCTCAACATGATCTGTGTTGTAGTTGAAAGAAGAAGCTTGGACTTCAGCAAGATAGTGGATAATAGAATGCAAACTCTCCCAAGAGCTACTCAATGGGAAGAAGTGGGATTCCCAACCAGGAACACCCAATGCTAAACAACATTAATTCTCAGCTAAACAGCAAGAGAATGACATATGCCTAAACATGCAACATATTCAGAAATATAATATCCTCAACAAACTTCTAATGTTTCCATCCTCTTCCTTTTATAAGTTAAGAGCTTGAAAACCCTATTACTTCCAATGAGATCACTTCTTTCACACAAGGAATCTCCATCTAAAACTATGTTGTGCCTCATTGATGGCCACTCCTCCAAGACAACACTGTAGATTTGGTCAAGGTTGACTGAGTCAAAATGTCCAGCCCCTTTCACATCTAAGGGTACTTGATTTAGTAGTCAAGATTCATCCTTTTTACATTTGAAATTGATTTATTCGTTATTTAGGAGTATTATGGACCTTGTTTACACTTTTATTCTTTAAACAAAGAAATAAAACAAAAATAAATATTCCAATTAGCTCGTGACTAATTGGGAATATTATAGTCCTCCACTCACAAATGTTGCTTTTCCTCAAGAAACTAACCAGGTGAGTGCTAGAAATTTTCTCCTCCTCCATTGGTGACACCAACATGTGATAAGATTTCTCCATAAGCTGAGTGTTCACCAATCCATCCCTCCATGAATTTCTCCTCCAAAGTTCTCATGAGATGTAAATAATCTATCCCATAAGGATACAATAGATCAAATGAAACAAACATGGTTTTCCCAATGTTCTCCATGAAACATGTAGCATAAGATACATGGATAATCTCCATCCCATAGGGAACATACATATTTCCCATCCTCCCTCCATACATTCCCATAAAAAGCTACAAGTACATCATCAATGTATGGGATCAAAATTACATACATACAAACAGAAATTTGAGCATATGGAGGTGGGTCATAGTCCCACATGTGGAACTAGTGCAGTGCATCTCCTGACTGCATCAAATCAAGATGTGGTAAGTGGTTTTTCCACCACTTACTTTCTGCCCATGTCATCTCACTATGGCTGAAAGTGTGAGATATATTTGGTGCCTTAGGAATGCACCCATCATGAAACAAGATCTCCCTTTGTCTTCCAAGGGAGATGCCATGTTCAGAAAATTTTATGGCCCAAAGTTGGCCATGAAATTTATAAGGTACAATACTCCTCCTTGGCATCATGGCCTACATATACATGGTGAAAGAATGCAAACAATAATCAAATGAAACATTACTTACATGAGCATATTTTTCAGCAAAATGTCTGCTTAAACTAATAGAGTGGTGCATAGATTTTATCCCTTCCTCGAAAAGAGAAAGAGATGGCTAAGTTAACTCCTCCATAGAGTTATTTTTATATCTCATCTTCACATGGTATATGCATATTTTAAAATTCTGATATAGTTCTCCTTCAAAGCCCCTCCAAGTGTAGCTCCTCATGATGATGTTGTAGAATCTCATGGAGTATGTATGGCTAAAACATAACTCTTCATAGGCCCTTTGTAGTAACTTCTCCTTGAGCTTGGAGGCTCTAGACAAGAAGATCCTACCATGATAATAGATGACTCCTTCATGGACTAGATATCCCTCTTCATGCAGTTGGTCGTAAAGTATCATGCAAGTGTAAAGATCCTTGGAATAATCCACCAACAGCTGGGATTTCCAATATGGATCAATCTCCCATCGTGAAAACGCTGATTATATATCAAAAGAAATGTATATCATATGGCTTATATCCTCCCTAAAATCTCCCATGCCAAAGGTATAAGTTGGAAGGCCATTCTTTCCATGCATCTCCTACCATAGTGCAGATTCTGAAATGAGAGTGGGTGATGATGATATTCGGAGGATCTCCCTCCTCCTTGAGCCTACCCAAGACTCCCAACGCTGTATCATTGTCTTCCAATGATCCCATCCCTCCTGGATCGATGCTTGGAGTGTCATTTTGTGAGATATATCCCACAAAATCTGATTCAGGTGGCCTCCCAAGTGGTTTTCCACTAGATAATAGTGTCCCATGCAACAATCTCTTGAGCATGATAGATGGGACTGTAAGGTCCTGGATTCCACTGCATAAATCCATCTTTGTTTTTTGTGTGGAAGTGGAATGTGAGGGATATGTATGCATGCCTCAGATCAAAGGAAATGTTTTCTGATTTACCTCAGATATCAGCTCTGTTCTGTAGCATCTCTTTCTGCTCCTCTCTTCCTTATCTTCTCTGCCTCAATTTTCCATACTCTGCATTCTCGATACTCACTCTCTCTAACCTTCCTTTGCATATCAAGATGATATTATTTATAGATATTTCCTTATGACTGTTTGTATTCCTCATGGAATTCGAAATGAATAGCCATACCTCTTAGCCCTTTGCCTTCTCATTTCTTTTCCATATCACTCAGAAAAATATAGCTGTATGTACTAATTTTAATATTACAGTGGGAATTTTGTATTCTTCAAAAGACTTGCCAGTGCATCAAAAACAATATAAACAAAAAAAAACATATACATTCAATTACAATGAGGATTAAAAATCAACTTATTCAGTTTTGAATCACTTTGTTTGTCTTTTCTATGGCTATGTTTGTCCCTTTTTAGCTCTGTTTGATCTCCTGTTCATTGTCGCAGTGTAATTGCCATACATATGTAACTGCGCTTTTCATATATTGCAATTTAACTCTCAGCATGATAATGAAGTGTTTTAACATATAAACTACCCCTTTTGTAACACAAATAAACTCACGAAGAACTTAAATAAAAATATTTTAATACTTAAAATGCCCTTTTGGGCCCACCCACCAAGCTTGTTTTATTCTCCGATGCGATGAGTCACCTCCTAAATTCTTCCGATTGCGATTAATCGCAATCGCAAATTTTGGTTGTGAGTTCCAATGCTCCGATGCTTCGATTCTCTAATGTGATCACTATGATCTGATGATTCATTGTTCACTGCATTTTATTGTGCCGATGGGATTAATCGTAACTGGATACTTCCGATTGCGATTGATGCATTTGCGAAGGACCCGATGCTATCATTGCAATCACAGCTTTCAATATAGTGCTCCGATGTTCTACTTCTTTCTGATGCGATGGCCTACTTTGATGCCAGAAATTAAACATGTATGAATCATAGTTCAAATACCCATCGGGTCCGGAACTCAATCGCAATCACAACTTTTTGTTAACATGTTCCGCTGCCAAGTTTTCTCCGATGCGATTTGTGAGGGTCTCACAATATAATACTTTGTTTTAAAACCAAGCGATAGGACCTTTGGTTCTTTTGATCTCGCGCTCAATAATATAATACATATGCTTTGTATTATTCCTTTGGTCCCTTGTCCATAAAGCGCTACATATAAATATTTATATATGCTTTGGACCTTTGTATATAAAGCACAACATATGTACCGTACTGCATATATATATATATATATATATATATATATATATATATATATATATATATAAGATTCCGCTTCAGCTTTAATGTATCCTCCAACTTGGGTTATGATTCTCGGAATTTTATGTAGGGGTCCCACACTTAATATACAAACATATCAACCCTTCAGCATTTTCTTCAATGGTTAATTACTAACCATTAACGCAATACTTCAATTGGGCCCACCGCAACTTATATCACATATACAATGTTTTATATATAATCTTGCTCCTCATTTAATACAATGCTCACACTATATTGGACCCTTTTCTGATATTTAATACTCTCCATACTATGTTCGCGTGTCCTACCTCCTCTGTCATATTTCAACCATTATACCATGTAATTCAACCTGCATTTGACCCATTATATATATCAACATATATTAATATAAGTTATAACCTCTGCCTATTCATTAACTTTCACAACACGGAATACGCAATCATTCACATAATACTTTGGCTCCACAACTTTGACTGTAGGACCCACATCCTTGGTTCTCTTCCCTGCATCTTCACCTTCGATCGGATGGTCAAATTTCTCTCGCACACCAACTGAGCTTAGGACCCCCATCCAATAGACGACGCGAAATATCACACAACTTAAATTCTTGCTTCATAATTCTCAAAAATCACGCGAAAAAAATTGTATTATAAAACTGCCTGAGGACACGTGTCCTTCAATGACACATATCGTGTTCATTTTGGCAATACTGCTTACCACTTCAATCGACGCGCGAACCCACTAGTTTCGTGGCCTTCCGATTTTACTTCTCATGGTCGAGGTTCCCCTTAAAGTCATGGTTTCATTCCAACAAAAAGCTTCGCACCTTTGTTATTTACATATACATATAATCTCTGTTCAACTTATTTCTTTAGTGTTTAATATATAAGTTTATACATACAAACTTATTTCTTCAGCGCTTTTTAATATGTAAACCATGTTTCATTGTTATGTTAAATCAATGCTACCATAGGGTTTTAATACTCGACTTCATTAGGTTTTTATTTCTAAACGCTTGGTTCCATTACCCTCAGGGTTCTGTGTCTGCTTGATCATTTCACTGTTTGTTAACGGCTCTGCCTCTGCCTCTGGTGCTCGACTGTTTCATCTCTGCCTCTATATTCTCTGTTTCCTCCTCTGATGCTCTACCTCCTCTAGTTCTGCCTTCTTTCTCTGTGTCCACCTTTGTTGCTTGACCATTTAATTTCAACAGTTGCCATCTATGTTGTCTCCTTTGTGCTGCTTTGATTTTCTTTTTGCTGCCCTGTCTCTGTAAATAAACTCTCCCTTTATTCTTCTCATGCTCCCTGTAAGTGTGACTAAACCATTCACCAAAGACCTGCTATCTTCCCCTTTTCTTCTTCTGCTGTCCTTTGTCTGTCTCTGCCTCTCCTGCCTCCTTTGCCATGAATGACAACATTTCCAACAGTCTCCCCCTTTGGCATTGATGGCAATACACTTCCTCTGTTTTCCTTTTAGGACCCTTTCTTATGTTTCTTGATCTTCCTCCCCCTTTGACATCAATGGAAAGGGGTTTCTCATTTACCAGTGTGCTTTTAAATCTCGTCCATGTTTCTTTGATCTTGAGGACCCGTTTCATGCTTTCCTTGCTAGCTGATCTCCCCCTGGAATGATATTTTCATTTCTGTTCTCCCCCTGAAACGATGCTTTCTCCTCATATTAGAGAGTAGCATCTACAGATACTACCCCTAGTCTATCTCTCAAATACTCAAATGGTTCTCTAGCAAGAGGTTTGGTGAATATATCTTCTGTCTGTTCTTTTGTTGGCACATACTCCAGCTTCACTACCTTCTGAGCTACTTGTTCTCGGAGAAAATGATACTTGATTGGGATATGTTTAGTTTTTGAATGAAGCAGAGGATTTTTTGATATGCTTATAGCACTTGTATTGTGACATTTGATAGAGATAGGTTCATCAATTCTTACCTTCATGTCTTGGAGTGTTTGCTTCATCCACATGACCTGTGTGAAGCATGTTGCTACTGTTATGTATTCTGCTTCTACTGTAGATAGAGAAATAGATGTTTGTTTCCTACTTAGCCATGCCACCAGACTTTCTCCTAGATAGAATGCACCTCCACTTGTGCTTTTCCTGTCATCCACATAGCTGGCCCAATCTTCATCTGTGTATGCTATCAAAGTGAAGCTTTTTCCTTTTGGATACCATAGCCCAAACTGTACTATTCCTTGTAGATGTCTAAATATTCTTTTGACTGCTAGAAGATGATTTTTCTTTGGTGCTGCTTGATATCTAGCCACAAGTCCTACTGTTAGCACGATGTCTGGTCTTGATGTTGTCAGGTACAGTAGACTTCCTATCGTGGGTCTGTAGAGTCTTTGATCTATATCAGCAGATCCATCATCAACACATAGCTTGCATCCCGTGATCATGGGAGTTGGCATAGGTTTGCAGTCTTCCATTTTGAACTTTTTCAACATTTCTTTTAAGTATTTTTCCTGTGAGATAAATGTGCCTATGTTCTTTTGCTGAATTTGAAGACATAAATAGAAACTGAGCTCTCCAATCATAGACATCTCAAAATCTGATTTCATCTCCTCAGCAAACCCTTTTACTAGTTCATCTATGTTGCTTCCAAACATAATGTCATCAACATATACTACAACAATCAGGAGTTCATTTTCATGGGCTTTTCTGTATAGATTGTTGTCTACTCCTCCTCTCTTAAAGCCTTGTTTTTGCAAGTATTTATCCAGCCTTGAGTACCAAGCACGAGGAGCTTGTTTTAGTCCATATAGAGCCTTCTTTAGTCTGCATACATAGTCTTCTTTGTTTTTTAATGAAAAGCCTTCTAGTTGTTCCATGTAAACTTCTTCTTCTAGATCTCCATTCAAAAATGCAGATTTCACATCCATTTGATATACCTTGAAGTCTTGGTAGCATGCAAAGGCCAGAAACATTCTGATGGCTTCCATTCTGGTGACAGGGGCAAATGTTTCATCGTAATCAAGTCCTTTGATTTGTGAATATCCTTTGCAGACAAGTCTGGCTTTATTCCTGATTACCTGTCCTTGCTCATTCATTTTATTTTTGAATAACCATTTTGAGCCTATGAGATTTTTCTCAGTGGGTCTAGGAACTAGTTCCCAGGTATTGTTCTTCTCAATTTGGTCCAATTATTCATTCATAGCATTCACCCAATAATTTTCCTTGTTGGCTTCTTCAAACTTCTTTGGCTCTATTTGTGATAGCATGGCTATGTATACCTCTTATCTGCATGCCGTCTTTTATATATATATATATATATATACATATATATATATATATATATATATATATATATATATATATATATATATATGTATATATGTATATATATATATATATATATAAGCTTCCTCTTCAGCTTTAATGTATCCTCCAGCTTGGGTTATGATTCTCGGAATTTTATGTAGGGGTCCCACACTTAATATACAAACATATCAACCCTTAAAAAATTTCTTCAATGGTTAATTACTAACCATTAGCACAATACTTCAACTGGGTCCACCGCAACTTATATCACAAATAAAATGTTTTATATATAATCTTTCTCCTCATTTAATACAAAGCTCACACTATATTGAACCCTTTTGTGATATTTCATACTCTCCATACTATATTCGCGTGTACTACCTCCTCCATCATATTTCAACCATTATACCATGTAATTCAGCCTGCATTTGGCCCATTATATATACCAACATATATTAATATAAGTTATAACCTCTGCCTGTTCATTAAATTTCACAACATGAAATACACAATAATTCACATAATACTTTCGCTCCGCAGCTTTGACTGTAGGACCCACATCCTTGGTTCTCTCCCCCGCATCTTCACCTTCGATCGGATGGTCAAATTGTTCTCGTGCACCAACTGAGCTTAGGACCCCCTTCTAATGGACGACGTGCAATATCACGCAACTTAAATGCTCGCTTCATAATTCTCCAAAATCACACGAAACAAGTTGTATTATAAAACCGCCTGAGGACACATATCATGTTCATTTTGGCAATACTGCTTACCACTTCAATCGACACACGAACCCACTAGTTTTGTGGCCCTCTGGTTTTACTGTTCATGGTCGGGGTTGCGCTTAATGTCATTGTTCCATTCCAAAAAAAAGCTTTGCACCTTTGTTATTTACATATACATATAATCTCTGTACAACTTATTTATTCAGCGTTTAATATATAAGTTTATACATACAAACTTATTTCTTCAGCGCTTTTTAATATGTAAACCATGTTTCATTTTTATGTTAAATCAATGCTACCATAAGGTTTTAATACCCGAATTCATTAGGTTTTTATTGCTAAACGCTTGGTTCCATTACCCTCAGGGTTCCGTCTCTGCTTGATCATTTGAATGTTTTTTAACGGCTCTGCCTCTGCCTCTGGTGCTCAACTGTTTCATCTCTGCCTCTGTATTATCTATCTCCTCCTCTGCTGCTCTACCTCCTCTGGTTCTGTCTTCTCTGGTTCTTCCTCCTTTCTCTGTGTCCACCTCTTCTGCTTGACCATTTTATTTCAATAGTTGCCATTTATGTTGTCTCCTTTGCGTCGCTTTGCTTTTATTTTTGCTGCCCTGTCTCTGTAAATAAACTCTCCCTCTATTCTTCTCATGCTCCCTGTAAATGTGACTAAACCATTCACTAAAGACCTATTGTCTTCCCCTTTGCTTCTGTTGTTGTCCTTTGTCTGTCTCTGCCTCTGCTACCTCCTTTGCCATTAATGAAAACATTTCCAACACCTTTTATCCCTTATAAACCTCTCTCTAACCAAGAGAAGATCACGCATACCTATTTCCGGATTTGTTCACACTTTCACCATACGATTAAATGTGTGCACCTCCCCAAGAAAAGAGTTGCAAGAGCAGCATTGAGTCTGCACTCCCCCAAAGAGTCAAACACACCTAAGCCAACAACATGGAAGTGGAAGTAGAAGACCACCTCTTCTACAACAGATCCCTTCCAAGCATCCACATCTAGGACGTCGAGTAGCATCGATTCCCATACAATCTACTCTATTGGTAAAGTGATACCATGCACTATATGCAGTGGCCAAAATAACACACTACAGGTATGCTCGCTAATGAAATCATTTAGGCACCTCTACAGCAGGCACAATTTCCACCCATAGGAAATTGACCATCCTAGTGAGGAACCCAACCTTCTGCTCACGCAGAATCCCATCACAAAAATTCTTCCCCCAATGAACGCCGATGACATGATTCACCATATATGAATTGTATCATCACATACTGGAAATAGGATTGCAGCTGCCCCCACCTCCTAGGATTTCCACCTTATTCTTGTCGCAAAATATCAAGGTACTTTGTGCTTTTTCATTTATTTCTGCAAGATCCCAAATTTATACACCGCCATTGAACTAATTGATGATACCTAGCCTTGAGAACGACACCTATTATAACTAGAGCTCATCGATGAAATTCGACGACAGTCGCTACAACAAAATGAGGCCCACAAGAAAAGGGTAAAAGCATCATTCGACTTCCACATCAACCCTCGCTCATTCACCGAGGGAGAACTAGTCCATCACTTTGATGTCTCAAAAGAAGCCCTAGGGCCAGGAAAGTTCGAAACCTTGTGGAAAGGACCCTACATCATCAAAAATTTCCTCTAACAGGGGGCATACATCTTGATGGAACCAGATGGGACATTCCTTAGCAACCCCGTCAACTGCCTTTACCTCAAGAAATTTTACCCATAAGGGCCAATATAGCCCTGCCCTAGAGTGAAGGTACACAAACCCAAACACTGAATTTTTTTGACCAAAAGACTTATTAAACATGCTCAAAGTGCTGCCATGGCTCACCAACATGAAGCTTATTTCGGATTTGTTGATGAAGCATCAAGATGGTCTCAAAGTTTAGCCGCAGCTGCCTGAGTCATCTACCACCCTAACAGATTTCCACTCTGATCAAACGATGTGTGCATTGGTTCAACAATAAACAATTAGGTAGAATATGACACCATCATTGGACTTATGTGTGGCTCCCTCCATCGGGGGATACGCCATATGCATGTCTACCTCGATTCCCAGCTATTAGTGTCATAGTTAAACCAAAAATTTGAGACAAGGGATACACATCTATTTAGAAAATATTTATGTGCAAAAATATTAAGCAGAAAATTTGACGATATTACATTCACACATGTACCAAGGATTCAAAACCAAGTAGCTGATCACATAGCAAACAATACCCTAAATTGGAATGCATATTGAATAAAACATCACACATAAAAAACCAAAAATATAGGGTAATATAAGCTTTGGATAAATGAAATGGGTGTGAACATACAAATTACAATATATATATATATATATATATATATATATATATATATATATATATATATATATATATATATATATATATATATATATATATATTTGTATATGTATATATATATATCCCATGGCTATTTTAATATATGAGTATAAAAATAGTGTCACTGACCCAACGGCTAACTCGAAGATACAAAAAGTCATCACAAAATAAGGGAAGCATCCTCAGAATAGGCGCTTTTCCCGTGTACAAGTGTATTCTAGGGGGGTGCCCCCTCAGGAGGGGAATTTGAACCCACAACTGCTCCCGGTACCACCATTGGAGCTGTCGTCACAACTGAGAATGCTACCCTACGTAAAATAGGGCAATAGTCCCTCACCCAGGCCATCTGAGTCTCCAGCCAAGCCTCCTCGAGATCATCCATAAAACCTCGAGTAGGCATCCCCTAGGTCAAGTAGTCCAATCGACCCAAGGCATCCTCTAGAACTGACACCCGAGTAGTCAGTTCTGCAATACGAGCCTCCGTTGTATCTGCACGTGCCATCACTGTGTCTGCATGAGCTCGCTTGACTGCAATCTTCGCAGTGGCTGAGATGCTGCCTTCTCCTGAAGGGCCCGCACCACCACCAGGTCCTCCAACAACATCTCCTCCCTGCCCACCCCTAGGTCGTCGTAGAGGACCATGGCCAACCAACCGAGCCATGGGGTGACCCACCTTGCCAACATATGAAAGAGTAACCAAGAATATGTTAGTGTCACTAGAAAAACACATAATCACATACAGACTCAAATAAATGCAAAAAAATAGAAAATGTACCTGTTGGCCCCCAAGCATAACTAGGAGGGAGACCCATATCTGGAGCCCGCCAAAAGTCCAACACCACATATGAGAATGGAAAGAACATCTGTGGGTTCACCTTGAACCAGGAATTTTTCATGGTATTCCAATAACGCCCCACCATGCCCCCACTGCCTCGCGACATCACCGGAGCCCACCTCCTCATACAAGGCTCTCGTGGCCTGCCAGGAGGCACCGCCACCATTGGCCTCAGTAGCACTATTTTCTCGTACATAATGCTACAAAAATGTTGGAATATGTAAACAACTTCGATCCACTATGGACCTTGTTGAGTTGCACCACCATCCCGTCATAGAAAAAATAGGAAAAATCATAGAAAATCCTGAACCTCAACCGACGCAATACTCCAACCTACGGGCCTGATGCCTGATGCAGAGCAAACGACCCGACAAGTCGCATAATCACTGCCAGAGAAAATCGCTCTGAAAATTATGTCATTGATGTAATGCTGATGCATCCCTCTATCAGAGGCACCCCACCACAGTGACGTCTCTAAAACCTCTCCAAGTCCACTCTCCCAGAAGGGAGTGGATACCTTAGTGCCTCACCATCAGGCAGTAAACCAGTCATAAAATATACATCCGTCTTAGGACATATGACCAGGTTCGTCCCATGCAGCATGAACATGTTGTGCCTCCTACGCAAATGTCGAATCAAGTAGCTTAGAAATCGGTCCTATAACCAAAGAAGCTCATTCTCCGCGAACTTCAGGAGGCCCCATTGTGCCAGCTAATGGCACACCCAAAAATCAACAACCAAGGTAGTATGGAGCTCGATCCAATCCCACTCCCTCAACAACAACTGGTCATCCAAACAGGTATCCATCAACAACAGAAAAAACAAAAAAAATAGTCAAGACCTAAAAAATTTCATGCCTCGACCTTTTGCGCGCCTGTCCCTCAGACAGGCGCGCTTAGGATGCGCTTGTATTTTCCACAGGTGTACTTAAGGTACGCCCAAAAAGGGGAAAATAGTGCTTTAAGCATGTTTTTCCCCATAAAATGCACACATACGACGCACTTTTGCCTTGATCGCCCACGCAATATTGGGAAAAAAAACACTTAGAATCCGTACAAAGGAAGTTTGTACGGACCCAAACACCATAAAACTGAAAAAAATAAAGTGAAAGACGTCATGCAGATTGCCTGGGCATGATATCGTTAATCCCTGGTGCTCAGGATGAACGCAATGGCAAGAACTGCTACACAGAAGCTTCTGACCTCTCAAGAAGTCAGTAAGTACAAATTGATTGAATTAGGGCCATATTCACCCATATATCGCCCTTTTCAAAAACTTGGGAGGACCATAATGAGAGATCATAAGGTGCTTTCTCCGAACTGTAAGTTGCACCGTGATCAACACTCCATACGAATAGAGGAAATGCCACATAATCGCACTCTCGAGAAATTAAATTTTCAGCACTCGCAGGTATGCCCTCTCTCATCTTCTTTTTTTAAATCCCATGACTTTCAATAATATTTGATAAAGAATATGCTTTCACCTGAGGTTTTTTTTTGCAGGAATAGCTCATAAACCATCCAAAACTCCATCTACTAAAAGTTGTAGAGTAGGTATCATTCTACCCCCAACATGATAGAGTCCCAGTAAAATCTGCATATCCTGACATCATTTCTCCATCAGAAATAAACCATAGGGTCCTCATATCTGACCGTGTTTATCATCACCTCACCCTGCACATGATAAGCATCATCATTGTTCAATAGAGCCTCCCCTCCATGGCGCTCGTCACCCATAGTAGACCATATATCACAGCAAAAGTGACGCCATGGCCATACCACTTTAGTCTAGGAAGCACCTCATGCCCATCCATTCACCATGCATAAGGTCAAGTTTATCATACAAGCTAAAACCCCCTTCCCGAAAAATTAGGTTGTACAAGCATATCAAAAGTGCACTATCGCGCCTCACATTTGGCCCACCATACCTCCATCAGCATAATCCCATCTGCAATAATTTTTCATGTGCTTCATCAACTCCACACATGAGACCTATTAGAGTCAGTCTTTACATCCCTCCGTCAGAGATCATTTCTCTTATTGCATTTCAATTTTAGGTGTCTCATTCCGCTCATTCATCTGCATTCCGTTAGGGGCATGCCATTATCTAATGGAAGGGCTTTGTTTTCTCGTTACCCTCATGTTTGTACCTGTTGGGTTGATCAAAATTTCTCAAAATTCATCAAAGTTTAGTTCATGTCATTTACAGTCATAGATGGTATTTGGTCAAAAAAGAGTCATTTCATTTTCTAGGTCTAGGGTTTGGTTTTCAGAAATGTTAAATAATGCCCATAGGCCATGATGATGTCTTCAATAAGTTTTCATTTCAAGATCTTCATCGTCAATAATGCTCGAGGATATTTCTTCTTCAAAACTCTGTTTTGAAGAAGAAATTTTCAAATTTATTGTTTGTAATAAATACGTATTTTGAAAATTTCCGCCATGAAGTACTTCAAATGCAGCCTCTGGTCATCCTTAGCCGAAGTCCAACACCACCATCCTTGCAAAAAATCAAGAACAATTTCATCATTCAAGTTCATAAAATCAGCGAGGAAACAAAAAGGCAGAGTTATATTAAATGCAAAAGTGCCAAAGCCAAAAACATTACAAAATGGGTTTGTGAGAAACAAAAATTGAATCCACCACTATAAGATATTTCCATTTGTTTTAAAACATTCATTTGCATCCAAAGGTCGATTGAAAGCCGATTCAAAGCTATGAGAGGGCGATTTTGTCATTTTGAAAAACCAAGACTGTGTTCAAGGCTGCACGGCGCATTGGGTAAGCGTGCGACGCACTGGGGCTACGTGACGCATTGGGCATTTCTACATAGTGTTTTTTTCCTCTGGTGCAGCGCATCCATAGGACACAGCGCACTGGGCTTGTGCACGGCGCACAGAGCCTCCAAGGCAAAAATTCATCTCTACTCCATAAAAAGTCAATTCGATTCAGCTCATTTTTCTCCAAGTAAGTTTTACCATGCTTGTCCAATGATTTTAGTCATGTGTGGTGTGGTTTAAAGGTGAAGACATTAGAGTTTGGTTGGTGAAAGAACAAACCCTATATCCATATTAAAATCTGCTCCCTAGGGTTTGAAAAGAAGTGTTGTAATTTGACTATTGGTGTTATTGGTGTTAAACGCTCCCACCCCATTTTCATTTGTGTTCCCATCACTGTTATCATATTGTTATCATAATCCCCTCCCCTATTCCCGCTGTCCCATATCCCTTATACCTTTTTTTCCCATGTTTTCATCCTCAAATCCTATCATTGTCTATCACATCCCTTCCTTCATATCCTTGATAAAATCCTAATTTCCAAAAAATTCAAGGACTGTTTTGACATCCTTTACTTCACCTAGCTTGAGTATATCTTGTCATTGCACTCCTATCCCTAAAAACTACCCCCATCACCATCTCTCACTCCCATATCACTTATAAAATCTCCAAATCCCGAATTCCCTCAAGCTGTCCAGTGACAGTCCTTCCACTCCAAATTCACTTGACAGTCTATTGTATTCATTGTGATATTTCCTTGCAGCCTCTCATTACATATGTGGCACACTTGGTATTGAAAAAACAAACTCTTGTTTTCACCATACACATGCATATACTTGTCAAAACACCTTGTTTTCAGTGCTATGTCAAAGACAAATTCATCATATGAGCAGAACAGTGATTCAACCGCAGAGCTAAATGTACCGAGGAGGTCTCATAAAATTGGCAGGCACGTCAGGGAGGAGCCCACTTCTTTGGCTCAATTGTAGGCCTGCCTGCTTGCAATGACAAGATTTCAGCAACATTCATGTTTTCGGTATTGTGAGCTGATATCTCAGATTCAACACCATCAGGAGCTGGTTTGCTTATTTTTCCTACATTTGCATGATGGTCATGTAAACCTTGCTGGAGTGAGCTTCACCTTGACACTAGAGACCATTTCTGAGGCAACCGGGATACCAAACATAGGTGAGGAGTGGAATAAGAGACAACAGCTGGATAGAGCATATTATGAACCTTACATTAGGCCTGGTTATATGAGGTAGCTCAGCAGGGTGTTTCCTTTCATATTTTTGAAGGAGTCCTATGCACCATTAATGAAACTCATCATTAGATACTTCAGCTGTCAGGGTAGATTCTCACGCCTTTATGCATACCATATCAGAATTTTGATGCATTTCACGAGAGTGAGACTGATGAATATTCCATACTTCATGTGTCGAAACATAGAGAGGATGACTACCCTTGTGCAGAAGAAGACTCCAGAGCAGCGACATCACAGCATTTATCATTATGTGCTCATTAAAATCATTGTAGTACATCAGCTTGGATTGCAGGGCATCGCATGGGATGATTTAATTTCCCGTGACTTCTTTGCAGCCCCCTAGCCTCCTCCCGAGATTGTTCATGATGAGGGAGAGCCTTCACACCAGTTTGAGGTTCCCAAGACTGAGCCTATTAGTGCCCCAGTGTGTGTTACATATCAGAGAGGCCACTGAGCCTTATTTGCAGCAGCACGACAAGTACTATCTCCACCAGGGGTGGGAGGGGTCTCGTTACCTTCATCATCAGCGCGAGTACTATATCCACTTGGCATGGAAGGGGTCTCACCTTTGACATCAACACAGGTACAGGACCGAGGCAAGAGGCCTATGCATGATGAGGGCCCTTCAGGAGGCCAAGACATTGATTTTATACTCATCGATGTTGATTCGAGCTCTCCTAGCTCAAAGCTGAAAGAAATCATCCAGGAGCAAAAAGCTGAGATCGACACACTGACCGAGAAATTGCAGAGAGCTCAGTCGGTTATAAATTACTTGGATCAGTGGAATAAACAACTGGAGGATCATCACACACTCATGGAGCTGCAGAGAATCCGCGAAGACCGGGAATTAGCCCAGAAGAGGCCAGGTGACATGACACCATTTGAGGGAGAGACTTGCCTTACGAGAGTCAAAATTCATCTAGAGAAGCTCTTGGCGAATGCCAATAGGGACAAAGACATGCTCAGACATATGAAGAACCACTATTGGGCCCGCACACACGTTTGCAGAGCCAGGATGAAGAACCTGAAGGCGAGGTTGAGAAGAGCACTGAAACGTCGGAAAAGGCCTGATCCACTTCGAATCTTGGCCGAAGCCTCCTTGGCGGAGCATGAGACATGATGGGAGACCTTCACTCCGAATTTCAGCAAATTTGGAGTAAATTTTGTCATTTTTGAAAATTTTGGTTGCAAAACAGGTTTTTCTACTCGACGCGTCGCGCCACCCGACGCGCGCTTATGATTGGGACATCTTGTGGAAGAAAACTTGATGTTTTTGGGTTTTTTATGGTAAATTATGCATGCTTAGGAATGCCTAAGATATTTCATGAAGTTCTGGGTGGTCTTAAAGGTCAAAAACACTCCAAAAATGGCCTTTCTGCCACTTTTTGCACCAGCAGGAACCAGTCTTGGGATATTGCAGTTTTGGAGGGAAAAATGATATCCAAATTAAAAAATTCCACTTGGGTTAGATAGAAGATAGATAGGGATTTCCAACTAACTATCATGAGCTCAATTTGAACTTCATGAAGTTCCCCAAAAACAGGCTTAAAGTGGAATGTCGCATTGAGTTTTCTGGCGCGGCGCATAGAGGAATTTTGCCCAATTTTCACTTTTCAGCTCAGAAATTCGGCCAGTTTGACTAGTTTCACTTTTGGATGTAATTATTGATCTATCTTGATGTAATTTCGTAGCTATGATGTAAATTTGGAATTTTTTTACTTGTTCTAGAGGATTCATTCACTAAAAAGTGAAAATTAAGTGAATGGATAAGTTTCCTAGCATATAGAGGCAAGTTGTTTGGCTACCTAGATTTCAGTTCCATGTTTAGAATTGGTTGAAACAGCTCCTAGAAGGATGATCTCGACCCATAGAGGCATGGGAAGGGGTTAGGATGGTTTATATATTGTATTTTCTAAGACATTTTCAGGGTTGGATACTTAGGAAAAGTTTGGCACCTCATTGTATATCCATTTTCAGTTTTTGGCAAAGGAAAGACTAGAGTTTTGCAGCACTTGTTGGGATCCTTGTGGATTATAAGTTTTTATGATGTTTTTCTCCATTTTATTGTAAGTTTCATTAATGTTATATGTATGTTATTTCCCTTCGCTTTTGTTCTAAATTAAACAAATGAGTAATTGAGGTAGAATTCATTAGTTTGCTGGTGCTCTGCCTTAAAATTTTGTTTAATTTTACATGTTTCTCGTCAGTTTGAAGAGGATCCTTGCACTCTCTTGCCCTCTTCAGCTCCTCGGCAGTCTTTTCAATCCATTCATTTGATCTAAGACATCAAAATCATTGCCTTCCCTGCCCCAACTTGAACTCTGCAAGAATTTGGCCTCATCCCCAAGCCCAAAATTGTCTTTCCCCTTTTTCCAACAAAATCCCAAAAAATCAAAATCAAACCCTCCTATTTTTTTATCTAGCCTAAGATCAGTTTTTTTTTTAGTCATCTCAAGCCCCTTTGAATATTTTCAATGAGATTGACCTGGAGAGAGCCCTCTCCTGTCCTCGTAGGGCTAGCTACGAGGTCGAGCGTGGTTTGGTGTTGTCCTTTTTCTGCCTTACTTCAGCCTAAGGTGGATTTGGGAACTAACATAGTGGCGACCATACTTGGGAAGAAAATGGTTTGCTTGTTGGTTTTATTTGTTTCATAAGTTACAAACGGAGCCTAAAGTTACGCCAGGTAGCTTTCGAAACGCTTTTGCTTTGCATTAGCGGAAGTAGATAAATGTTGCTTCAGTCAATCTCCGGTTTAGCTTGTGAACGTGACATTTGACTTGTGAACTACCCCAGTATATTACATCGTTCTGGACTTTTGGGTGATTGAGTCTAGAATTTGATAGGCTGAATAGATCGGTTTTGTCCCTTGATTTTTGAATAGATCAACACACTGGCTTCCAGAAGACATACAAGAGCTAATCCCGATCCTGATCCGCCTCAAGTGTATGAGAATCCCAATCTGATTTCAAGAATCCTCCGTCGAGAAAGTCCTGTGATCCCTTTGTTGAAATCTCATTCATGCCCGACTATTTTTGAGTTCCTTGAAGATATTGAGTTTGATGACCAATTCGAGCTGTCGTTGTTTGAAACTAAATCCGAAAGTGCTACTGGTTCTACCGTCATAAATCCTGATTTTATCAAGTATCTTGAGATTGAACAAGATAATAGATCCATTGATAGTTACATCCTGAACATTCAGAACTCTATTGTGGCAACGAATATTCCTGAGTTTATCGAATCTACTTCTGAAACTCTTGGTCCATCAGCAATTATTTCTGATTCACAAGTTCACGCTGATCCTTCCTTCATTCCTACCATTCCCGTTCAACCATATATTTTTGATCAGCAATGTGCAGTAGTTCCTCCTCCATCTCCACCACATACACCTCGTACATATACTGCTCCTTCTCCACCCGTTTCTCCAAGACAGATCATAAATCCACCAAGAGCAATGGCTGCTAGATTCGCACCTCTTGTTTTGCCCCAGAACTTGGATCCCATGCCCGCTGATTATCAGAGTAAAATCCCTTTGTTTGATGGTACTCCTCAAAGTGTGCTTGCTTAGCAGCATATTGATAGAATGACAGACTTCTTTGATCTCCATGAAATTGATGAAGAGAATGTCTCCATGAGATTGTTTGTGTAAAATTTTGGAGGTGAGGTACGTAAATGGTTCAGAGATTTGCAGCCCAGGAGTATTGCTACATTAGAAGAGCTTCAAAGACAGTTTCTAGATCGGTGGGAAATGAAAAAAGATCCACTTCAAATCACTTCTGAGTATACCAAGATCAAGCGCAACCCTGGTGAGTCCGTCCAAGACTATATTATCAGATTTAATGCGGTTTATAATGCTATTCCTGATTATTTGAGGCCGTCTAAGAAATCAGATTTTCTTAAGTTCCCGGATGGTTTTGATCCAGAGATGGCCTATTCATTATGAGACAGAGATCCACCCACTTTAGAGGACATGCAGAAGATTGCCGTGAATGTTGAGGCAAATTTGAATAACAAGAGAGCTAGATTGAAAGCAGAGAAGAAAGTTGTGATAAAGGAAGAAGCTTCTACATATACATCAGATCAGCTACTTCGCAAGGTGGAAAGAATGATTGAAAAGCTCACACTTGATAAGCCCGAACCGCAGATTTGAAATCCCAACCTCTGTGGTCAGCAGCAGCCACAATTTAGGATTGAACAATGAGAACAATGAGCACAAGAACCAGCAGTCCAACAACAAGTAAAGACACCTCTTCAGCAGAATTTTGTTGGTCAGGATTTAGATGATGAAGATGATGTAGTAGGGGAGGAAAATCACTTCTTTACTCCTGATGATTTTCCCATTTATATCACTGAAGATGAGGAGTATGCAGAAAGTTCAGCGGTACAAAGAGATGAGGATTTTATTTGGCTAATGATGCAGCTCTTGAGGAAGAGTCGGATGAGTATCAGAGAGGTTATATGAATGCATTGCCAGCCCAACAGAAGCAATATTCTCTCAAAAAAAAATATGTGCCTATCAATCCAATTCAAAAGAGAAAGGAAGTTTCAACACCTAAAAATGATTCACCTGTTGCACAAAAGAAAGCAAAAGATATAGTTGATCCCGCTGCCACCAGGTCATCATCAGCAGAAAAATCAAATTAGCCAATTACAATGAGGGAGAAGGCTGAAAGGAAATATGTTCCAGCCAAAGAGATCGAAAAGACTTCAGCCTTTAGTTTGGAGAATGAGATTTCTAAATTAAAGGTATCCATTCCCTTGACTGAACTAATGAGGAACAACAGTTATAAAGGTCAAGTTTCCAAAATTTTGAATTTCGATCCCATGTCTGATATGGTGAATATTGAAGATGATCAACCTGAACTGATATTTGGACTAGATTTAGATGGTGAGTCTCCCGACAGCGAAGTGCCTCCTTTTTATATTAGTCTTCGATTGCATGAGTTTGTATTGCATAATGCCATGTTCATTTCCGGTGCTTCCCATAATCTTATGCCGAAAGTAATCATGGAGAAGTTGGGTTTAGACAACACTAGGAACTACCATGATCTTTATTCATTTGATTCTAGCAGAGTGAGATGTATTGGGCTCATTAAATACTTGGTTGTAAGTTTGGATCAGATTCCTACAAAGAATGTTTTGATGGACGTTGTTGTAGCAGACATCCCTCCGAGATTTGGTATGTTGATTTCCAGATCTTGGGGAGCCAAATTGAAAGGGACATTAAAATTAGATTTCTCCTATGTGACGATTCTCATGTTTGGCCAAATGAGAAAATTGTACCGGGAACAAAAAATGAAGTATATGATTACAACCAAGGAGAAACCGGTCAATCATCCGATTAATTATGTACATACAGATTTAGAGTCTTTTGTTTTGTTTGCTGATAGTTTCAATGATGTAGATATTTAGTTAGTTCAAGCAGAAGATATTCCAGAGATTACCGAGAATTTCAGAGAAGTTTTGCAGAAGGAAAGGAAAAAACTGGAAAACACAGTTGAGAAATCAACTAAAGATAGTGGACAACAAGCACAAAAAACAGAGCTAGCACAATTTCAACACTTAGAAGATGATGAAGAGGGTCTATGGACCATGGATTTCGATGGTGCAGTGGGAAATGATGGTGCTAGAATTGGTATTTGGGTACGCAGTCCTTTTTCCGCTCCAAATAAGGTACCGAGCAATGTATGGGTATGTTCTTAAAAATTAGCATTCGATTGTTCAAACAATGAGGCTGAGTACGAAGCTCTGATTGCTGGCCTAAAAACTCTTAGAAAGTTGAATGCTAAGAAAATTGCAGTCTATGGTGACTCCGAATTGGTGATTAAGCAAGTAAAGGGTGAATATCAAACGAAACATCCCCGAATGCGGGCTTACCGGAACGTTGTCCTTGATATTTTGAAGCAGTTTTTAGATTATACTTTGACTTGTATTCCTCGCATACAAAATGGAACTGCAGATGCACTTGCTAAGGCAGCAAGTAACTTGAAGATCCCAATGAATTCAAGTAATAAGTTCGAAATCCATGTGAAGCACCGTCCTACCGTCCCGGATAATCAAAGATGTTGGCAAGTTTTCCAGGATGATGATGAGATTAATGATTTTCTACAAAATAAAGGGAAGTTCAAAGATTCCTCAATTGATGTAGAATATGAAGATGGTGAAGCTGACGTGCAAGTAAATCAAATGGAAGTGTTGCAGCTGAAAGATAACGTTATTTCTAAAGGTTTGATACCTTTAGAAGATCTCTTTGATCAGGATGATGTGGCCAAGAAACCAACCTTATGGCCGACTGAAAAAGGAGTTGAAGATGTAAATATTGGAACAGCTGAAGACCCCAAGATGGTAAGTTATCCAAATCATTTCCACCGGAGGTAAAGGCTAAATATGTGAGTTTTTTTTCTTCATTTTTTGATGCTTTCGCTTGGGATTACTCAGATTTAAAGACGTATGACACCAATATAATTCAACACACTATCCCAATCAAGCCTAATCAGAAGCCTTTCAGAAAAAAGCTAAGAAGAATCAATCCAAATTTGCTACCATAGATTGAGAAGGAGGTAAACATGTTGTACAAAGCAGGAATCATTGTTCCCATCAAATTTTCTGATTGGATTTCCAATTTAGTGCCAGTGCGGAAAAAGACAGGTGAGATTCGATTGTGTATTGATTTCCGAAATATGAACAAGGTGTCATTGAAGGACAATTATCCATTGCCTAAGATGGATCATATATTGCAGTGAGTAGTTGGAGCATCTCGCATGTCACTACTTGATGGTTATTGTGGATATAACCAAATTTTGGTCCATGAGGACGACCGTGACAAAACAGCGTTCACCACTCTGTGGGGAACTTTCCACTATGCCAAGATGCCATTCGGTTTGAATAATGCTGGTGCGACTTTCCAGCGAGAGATGGACATGGATTTTGCGAATGAGAAAGATGTTTTCCTTGTTATATACCTTGATGATTTGATGGTCTTTTCCAATTCAGATGAAGAGCATATGTATCACTTGAAAGTTGTTTTTCAAAAGTGCAGAAAATATGGTGTCTCGCTTAATCCTAAAAAGAGCTTGTTTGCCATGGATGAGGGCAAATTACTTGGTCACATTATTTCCAAAGATGGCATTCGTATTGATCCAGTACGTGTTGAAGCAATTCAAAAAATTGATCCTCCCAGGAACAAGAAGAAGATTCAGTCTTTTAATGGTAAGATGAAATTTTTACGATGTTTTGTCCCTAACCTTGCTGAACATTTAAGAGAAATAAAAAACATGCTAAAAAAGGACAGCCAAGTGAAGTGGACTGAAGAGGCGGTAAAGTCCTTTAATTTAGTGAAGTTGGCACTATCTTCAGCTCCGGTGTTAATCAGCCCAGATTACACCCAAGATTTTATTTTGTTTTCCTTTGCTTCGGAGCATACCATGGAAGCTGTGTTAATGCAGAAAGGAGATGGACACAAGAAGCCAATAGCTTTTTTCAGTTGAACTATTAGAGACGCAGCATTGATGTACAACATCATTGAGAAGAAAGATCTGGCACTGGTAAAAGCATTAAAGGATTTCCGGGTATACATTTTGCATTCTCATATTTTAGCTTATGTTCCTAACGCTGTCATGAAAGATGTTTTAGTACAGACTGATCCGGAAGGAAGACGAGGCAAGCGGATTGCAGCTTTGCTGGAATATGATGTGGAGATAAGGCCCACAAATCTTATCAAGGGACAGGGGCTGGCGAAGCTTATGGCTGAATCAAATTTGCACGCATTAGACATAAATCTGATTGCTGCTATGTCTGATGAGGATGAGGAGAATTCGCCACTTCAGGTATCGGAAATTTTTGTTGCTTCCCCATGGCATTCAGATATTGTGTATGTTCTTCAAAATTTGTCATCACCGCCCGGCATGACTAGAAACAAAGGTAGAACTTTGAAACTGAAGGCTGCAAAATTTTGTATTTTGAATTCTGCACTTTATTGGAAAGATCTGGATGGTGCTTTGTTGAATTGTTTGGTGGAGGAAGAAGCAAAGAGAGTAATGGAGGATTTTGATAAAGGAGAATGCGGGGGTCACTTTTTTTGGAAAACAACAGCCAATAAGATTTTGAGAGTGGGATACTATTGGCCGACATTTTTCACTAATGTGTATAAAACAATCAAAGGCTGCCATGAGTGCCAGATTTTCGAAGGAAGACAGAAATTACAGCCAATGCCACTCAAGCCTATTGAGGTAAGCGCCCCTTTTCAGCAGTGGGGTTTGGATTTCAATGGGGAGATCCATCCTCCTTCCTCAGGACATCATATATGGATTCTAACAGCCACCGATTACTTCATGAAATGAATCGAAGCAGTTCTCACAAGGCAAGCCACCGATTCGGTAATCATTTCTTTCCTTGAGAACAACATTTTGTCTCGATTTGGTTGCCCAAGTAAATTGATCACTGATAATGCAGCAGCTTTTAAATCAAGAAAGATGATTGAGTTTTGTTCCAAGTATAAAATCATTTTGGGGCATTCAACCGCCTATCATCTGCAAGGCAACAATTTGGTGGAATCTTCCAATAAATCTCTAGTCAACATCATTAAAAAGTTGCTGGACATAAATAAGAAGAGTTGGCATAAGAAGCTGGTAAATGCGCTATGGGCTGATCAGGTGAGTCAAAAGAAGTCCATTGGTATGTACCCCTCTGAGTTAGTTTATGGAGTGGATACGGTGTTTGCCACCTTCCTTGCTGTTCCGGTGGTCAAGTTTCTTTAGGAAGCTGGTAGTGAAGAAAGCCATATGCAGAGAAGGATAAATCAGATGATTCATTTGCAGCAAATGAGAGAAGAGGTTTTCCAGAACACATTTAGGTTGCAATAGAGAATCGAGGAAATCTATGACAGGAAAGCAAAGGCGGATAAATTCCAATTGGAGGAAGTGGTACTGAAGTGGGATGCTAGAAATGAGGACAAAGGTAAACACGGTAAGTTTGAAAATCTCTGGAAAGGTCCATTTAAGATTGCATCATATCGAGGTCAGAACGCCTTTCTTTTGAAGGAGATGAATGGTGAAGACTGTCCAGGAGGGCCGGTCAATGGTCGACTGCTCAAACGGTACCATTTCTAAGATGTTTTCTGCTGATCACATTTTCATTGTACATATCATTTATTTCAATTTCATCGCAAGTGTGCACTGTAGTCTTTTCTTTAGTCTGGGGCCCGAAGTGAAGGCTATAATTCTGAAGAAGGATTTCAGTTTTGGTTTGAGTCTGTGTAGTCAGTTTGGTTCAGTCATTTCTGTTTTAAAAGTTGAGTTAGTTTGAGTCAAAGTTTCAGTCAAATAAATTGAGTCAACAGTCTTGAGTTGCTTTGTCAAAATAATGGACTCCATAGCCCAATGGATGAAGGCACTTCCTACTCTCCCAGAGATCTGCTGTTCTTGGCACCTCCAAGGAGGCACCATCCCCATTGGAGCCAATGTTAGAGTCGGTATTTACATCCCTCCGTCAAAGATCATTTCTCTTATTGTATTTCATTTTTAGGTGTCTCATTCCGCTCATTCAACTGCATTCCGTTAGGGGCATGCCATTATCTGATGGAAGGGCTTTTTTTTCTCGTTACCCTCATGTTTGTACCTGCTAGGTTGATCAAAATTTCTCAAAATTCATCAAAGTTCAGTTCATGTCATTTACAGTCATAGATGGTATTTTGGTCAAAAAAGAGTCATTTCATTTTCTAGGTCTAGGGTTTGGTTTTCAGAAATGTTAAATAATGCCCGCAGGCCATGAGGATGTCTTCAATAAGTTTTCATTTCAATATCTTCATCGTCAATAATGCTCGAGGATATTTCTTCTTCAAAACTCTGTTTTGAAGAAGAAATTGTCAAATTTATTGTTTGTAATAAATATGTATTTTAAAATTTTCCATGATGAAGTACTTCAAATCCAGACTCTGGTCATCCTTTGCGAAGTCCAACGCCACCATCCCTGCAAAAAATCAAGAACAATTTCATCATTCAAGTTCAGAAAATCAGTGAGGAAACAAAAAGGAAGAGTTATATTAAATGCAAAAGTGCCAAAGCCAAAAACATTACAAAATGGGTTTGTGAGAAACAAAAATTGAATCCACCACTATAAGATATTTCCATTTGTTTTAAAACATTCATTTGCATCCAATGGTTGATTGAAAGCTGATTCAAAGCTGTGAGAGGGCGATTTTGTCATTTTGAAAAACCAAGACTGTGTTCAAGGCTGCGCGGTGCATTGGGTAAGCGTGCGACGCACTGGGGCTACGTGACGCATTGGGCATTTTTACACAGTGTTTTTTTCCTCTGGCGTGGCGCATCCACACGACGCGGCGCACAGAGCCTCCAAGGCAAAAATTCATCTCTGATCCATAAAAAGTCATTTCGATTCAGCTCATTTTTCTCCAAGTAAGTTCGACCATGCTTGTCCAATGATTTTAGTCATGTGTGGTGTGGTTTAAAGGCGAAGACATTAGAGTTTGGTTGGTGAAAGAACAAACCCTATATCCATATTAAAATCTGCTCCCTAGGGTTTTAAAAGAAGTGTTGTAATTTGACTATTGGTATTATTGGTGTTAAACGCTCCCACCCCATTTTCATTTGTGTTCCCATCACTGTTATCATATTATTATCATAATCCCCTCCCCTATTCCCGCTGTCCCATGTTTTCATCCTCAAATATTATTATCATATTATTATTATACCCTTTGTTCCCATGTTTTCATCCTCAAATCCTATCATTGTCTATCACATCCCTTCCTTCATATCATTGATAAAATCCTAATTTCCAAAACATTCAAGGACTGTTTTGACATCCTTGACTTCACCTAGCTTGAGTATATCTTGTCATTGCACTCATATCCCTAAAAACTACCCCCATCACCATCTCTCACTCCCATATCACTTATAAAATCTCCAAATCTCGAATTCCCTCAAGTTGTCCAGTGACAGTCCTTCCACTCCAAATTCACTTGACAGTCTATTGTATTCATTGTGATATTTCCTTGCAGCCTCTCATTACATATGTGGCACACTTGGTATTGAAAAAACAAACTCTTGTTTTCACCATACATATATCAGCATATACTTGTCAAAACACCTTATTTTCAGCACTATGTCAGAGACAAATTCATCATATGATCAGGGATATGAGCAGGACAGTGATTCAACCGCAGAGCTAAATGTACCGAGGAGGTCTCATAAAAGTGGGAGGCACGTCAGGGAGGAGCCCACTTCTTTGGCTCGATTGTAGGCCTGCCTGCTTGCAATGTCATGCTTTTAGCAACATTCGTGTTTTTGTTATTGTGAGCTGATATCTTAGATTCAACACCATGAGGAGCTGGTTCGCTTATTTGTCCTACATTTGCGTGATGGTCATGTAAATCTTGCTGGAGTGAACTTCACCTTGACACCAGAGACCATTTCTGAGGCAACCGGGATACCAAACATAGGTGAGGAGTGTAATAAGAGACAACAGCTGGATAGAGCATATTATGAACCTTAAATTAGGCCTGGTTATATGAGGCAGCTCAGCAGGGTGTTTCCTTTCAGATTCTTGAAGGAGTCCTATGCACCATTAATGAAACTCATCATTAGATACTTCAGCTGTGAGGGTAGATTCTCACGCCTTTATGAATACCATATCGGACTTTTGATGCATTTCACGAGAGTGAGACTAATGAATATTCCATACTTCATGTGCCGAAACATAGAGCGGATGACTACCCTTGTGCAGAAGAAGACTCCAGAGCAGCAACATAACGGCATTTATCATTATGTGCTCATTAAAATCATTGTAGTACATCAACTTGGATTGCAGGGCATCGCATGGGATGAGTTCATTTCCCGTGACTTCTTTGCAGCCCCCCAACCTCCTCCCGAGATTGTTCATGATGAGGGAGAGCCTTCACACCAGTTTGAGATTCCCGAGGCTTAGCCTATCAGTGCCCCAGTGTGTGTTACATATCAGAGAGGCCACAGAGCCTTTTTTGCAGCAGCACGACGAGTACTATCTCCACCAGGGGTGGGAGGGGTCTCGTTACCTTCATCAGCAGCGCAAGTACTATCTCCACTTGGCATGGAAGGGGTCTCGCCTTCGACATTAGCACAGGTATAGGACCAAGGCAAGAGGCTTATGCACGATGAGGTCCCTTCAGAAGGCGAAGACACTGATTTTATACTCATTGATGTTGATTCGAGCTCTCCTAGCTCAAAGCTGAAAGAAATCATCCAGGAGCAAAAAGATGAGATCGACACACTGACTGAGAAATTGCAGTGAGCTCAGTGGGTTATAAGTTACTTGGAGCAGTGAAATAAAAAATTGGAGGATCAGCACACACTAATGGAGCTGTAGAGAATCCGCGAAGACCGGGAATTAGGCCGGAAGAGACTAGGTGACATGACACCATTTGAGCGAGAGACTTGCCTTACGAGAGTCAAAATTCATCTGGAGAAGCTATTGGTGAAGGCCAATAGGGACAAAGACATGCTCAGACATATGAAGAACCACTATTGGGCCCACACACATGTTTACAGAGCCAGGATGAAGATCTTGAAGGCGAGGTTGAGAAGAGCACTGAAACGTCGGAAAAGGCCTGATCCAATCCGAATATTGGTTGAAGCCTCCTTGGCTGAGCATGAGACATGATGGGAGACCTTCACTCCGAATTTCATCAAATTTGGAGTAAATTTTTTCATTTTTGAAAATTTTGTTTGCAAAACAGGTTTTTCTGCCCGACGCGTGCTTATGATTGGGACATCTTCTGGAGGAAAACTTGATATTTTTGGGTTTTCTATGGTAAATTATGCATGCTCAGGAATGGCTGAGAGATTTCATGAAGTTATGGATGGTCTTAAAGGTCAAAAACACTCCAAAAATGGCCTTTCTACCACTTTTTGCACTAGCAGGAACCAGTCTTGGGAGATTTCATTTTTGGAGGGGAAAATTATATCCAAATTGAAAAATTCCACTTGGGTTGGATAGCAGACAGATAGGGATTTCCAACTAGCTATCATGAGATCAATTTGGACTTCAGGAAGTTCCCCAAAAATAGGCTCAAAGTGGTGTGGCGCATTGATTTTTCTGGCGCGGCGCATAGAGGAATTTTGCCCAATTTTCACTTTTCAGTTCAGAAATTCGGCCAGTTTGACTAGTTTCACTTTTGGATGTAATTATTGATCTATCTTGATGTAATTTTTTAGCTATGATGTAAATTTTTCATGTTTTTACTTGTCCTAGAGGATTCATTCACTAAAAAGTGAGAATTAAGTGAATGGATCAGTTTCCTAGCATATAGAGGCAAGTTGTTTGGCTGCCTAGATTTCAGTTCCATGTTTAGAATTGGTTGAAACAACTCCTAGAAGGATGAGCTCGACCCCTAGAGGCATGGGAAGGGGTTAGGATGGTCTATATATTTTGTTTTCTGAGACATTTTCAGGGTTGGATACTTGGGAAAATTTTGGCACCTAATTGTATATCCATTTTCATTTTTTGGCAAAGGAAAGACCAGAGTTTTGCAGCACTTGTTGGGATCCTTGTGGCTTCTGAGTTTTGATGATGTTTTTCTCCATGTTATTGTAAGTTTCATTAATTTTATATGTATGTCATTTCCCTTCTCTTTTCTTTTGAATTAAACAAATGAGTAATTGAGGTAGAATTCATTAGTTTGCTGGTGCTCTGCCTTAAAATTTTGTTTAATTTTACATGTTTCTCGTCAGTTTGAAGAGGATCCTTGCAATCTCTTGCCCTCTTCAGCTCCTCAGCAGTATTTTCAATCCATTCATTTGATCTAAGACATCAAAATCATTGCCTTCCCTATCCCAACTTGAACTCTGCAAGAATTTGGCCTCATCCCCAAGCCCAAAATTGTCTTTCCCCTTTTTCCAACAAAATCCCAAAAAATCAAAATCAAACCCTCCTATTTGTTTATCTAGCCTAAGATCAGTTTTCTTTTTAGTCATCTCAAGCCCCTTTGAATATTTTCATTGAGATTGACCCGGAGAGAGCCCTCTCCTGTCCTCGTAGGGCTAGCTACGAGGCTGAGCGTGGTTTGGTGTTGTCCTTTTTTTGCCTTACTTCAGCCTAAGGTGGATTTGGGAACTAACAAGACCAACCATTAGGACCCCCACCCTCAGCAAAACACCTTCCTCACAGCATAAGTGAGCAAGAACTTTCATGTTTTGGGTACCCGTCTCTATGTTTTGTACAAACCAAACCCCATTATTTTATTATTTTGTTAAGTGTACAAAGACCGTGAATGGTGCACTACGTCCCCCCACCCTCTCATCCATAAATTTCTCCCATGGAAGCAGTCCCTGAACACCCTTTTTCGGAGTATTACACCCCCATGTACAAGCCACCATGACATTCATATCCAGTTTATACCCACCCTGGAAGTCCTACCGACTCTAGAGATTTACCCATCATAAATGACTATGACTACCGCCAAGCTTCTTAGTATACTCCGACCTTGGGCCACTGAATCCCCATCATCAGTTCTCAGTCACCCTTCGCCAACATGCCTATGTTAAACCCATCACATCCAGGTCCTAGACCCCTCACGTCAGCGACCCCTCATTTGTTTGAGGCTTCCTTTTTGTCGACTTCGACACCTATTTTTGAAAAAAGGAAGCGGTACCTTGGATTATCCCTCTCCATAAAAGGGGCATCCTAGGGTGGCACTATGGGAGACATCATTGCTCATAGATGTCATCGATCATCCTGACATTTGACTACAACAAAAGCTTTCATGTGAAGATGGTATCGTACCTTACAACTATTGCACTTTGATCAAATTCATTAAAGACCCATGCCTCCATAAGCATCTCTTTCAGCAATGTTTACACAGGAAGGTCCCAACCAGTGCCTATGTGTACAATGCACAACTATATGCCATACCAAGTTTACACAAATGGGTACCATATTCCACCTATTTTCAAAGAAAAAAATGCCCCAGATGGCGTCAACAGTGGTCTTTGGCAACCGCCAGATCACTACTATATCAGTGATATAGACATAACACATAGATTTGTTTAACTAGCCACAACATCATGAGAATGGGACATGCCCGCCTCGTAGAAAATTTGTATATGTATTGTATTATATTTTCTTACAGTGGTCCCTTAGGACATGGTCATTCTTGGAACCGGTGCAGGGTGTTTCCAATTCCAAGCTTCACACATCTCTCTCTCTCTCTCTCTCTCTCTCTCTCTCTCTCTCTCTCTCTCTCTCTACGCACAATATACAAAAAATAAACTATAATGTATTTCGGCTATATAGTTCTTCCTAGAACTCACACATTAGGGGGCAATTATTAACCTCGAAAAATCGTACAAGCAGAAGGCGAATTTATTTAATGTCAAGCACAAGGATTTACAGGGCTAGAAGACATTACATAGTATGTAAACTATTTAAAAATCTCTAAGCTCTGAGGAAAAATCAAATTTGAGCAAGTCATAAATTCTTTTGCGTGCATTATCCTTCCTGAAGATCACCTTTACGTGCCATATGACCCGAAATGCGCACAATCGTGGGAGTGGTGAAATGTCACTTTTCGAGACCACACAAAGGACACTCCAGGATAGTGATTCATCACTTAAAGCCACCTAAGGACAACCACCAAAGCCTCCTTAAACATCAAGTGAGAACACAATGAAATATTTGGAGCACACAAAGGAATCATCCCCCTCTCTTGGGTCACCAGCGAAAAGGTACCAGGAGAGGGAAGGAGGATTTTAATTCTCCTATATAATTCCATCATGAGATGAAGAAGGGGTTAACACATTGTTATGTTGGCTAGGATTTACCAAGAAATACCAATAGTGTGTGATCCAAAGCTGAAGATAGAGGGGACTCAATTGTTAGCCATCCAACAAGTTCAGTCCATCATAGTAGAGAGAGAGGGAGACTTGGCACCGAGGTAAGCTTGGGGTAAAAACATCCTTGCATTGGGACTTAGAACTCATGTTCTAGGGGTCCTTTGGAAAGAGGGTAAAGTTTCACTCTTATTTTTGTACCAACACTCAATAAGAGGGGCCTAAGAGCCACCATTCGTATTATTGTAGATGTTTGACTCTTTTCAGAGCTCGTGTTTATTTGTTTTAGTTTTAGTTTAGTTTTAGTTTATATATGCATGTTATTTCTCTATCTAGTATGCTTATGATTCTAGCTTGTTCCCCTAACTTTCTTGACTCAACTTGTTTTTTTTCTTGTTACCAATAAATTAGGTGGGTAGACCACACCCCTTAAGTTGGTGTGATTTCGTACATATATGAACCAAACACACTCAAACACCAGTGACACCACTCAACTCTATATGTTTTAGTCTTTCTCAACAACATATTATATGTTGGCAACCGAGTTTATGTAGTACAACTAGTCCATTGATATGACTTGGTACTTTTATGAGGATCAACTATATAGAATCATTGTTCATACATCCTTCTATGTGATATTGAGACATAGCTCTATTGTTTTCTTTCACAGATATCTTCTCATGATCCAATATATATTCTTCAACTCATTTTGTACACTTATGCATGCATTTTGTATCCACATGATACCTGATAAGTGCACATGATTTACTACTTTTGAGCATGGGTATGCCTGCCTCAGACATGAGCTTTATTTTTTACTCCTTCCATAGGTATTTGATGGGTTGGAATCTCATGATCTCCTCTCATGGTTTTGAAATGAATACTCTCTATATATTTAATATATTTCAACCATCATGTTCCTATATGAGCACATATATTAGGGGGAATCTTTAATAACATCTTTCAACACTCCTTTAGACCTGATTATGTTTTATGGACTTGGGTAGTCCCTTTACCCTTGCAGACTTGAGTTTATATTAAAAAAATACATTTCAAACTACATATGTGACTCTTTCCACAAAAACATGCGTACATATGTCGGTCCTATAACACTATACCCACGTATACATATTTAAATTTGAAAAAATAAAGTAAAATGTTATTTTTCAAGTGGCGTTTATAGGTTTTACCGAGAGACCACCTACAGGATCCCATGGCCTAAATAAAATAACCAATTTGAGGTGGTATATATATACCCCTTGGGTAGGCATAAGTCATAAGAGAAGATATATTTCTATATTTTACTCGATTTCCCCCAGATCAAGTCTACTTTTATCGTGCCTCCTGCACTCCCAGTCTCTAGGAAACCCTTATTTCCTTTGTAGATATGTTCAATCTCCTTATATAGAATCTTCTTCCATATATTAGAGAGGTTTTCTTTGTGGCTCTGGCTGGAAGGATCCATAGGAATGATTTGTCACTTCCTTTGGCCTCAATCAGGTTGTATCTATATGTACTTACTGTTATTGATTAATAAATAAGTTCATGTCTTGTTCCCAATAAATGTTGTAATCTTATGAATGATAGTTTGAATTGTTATATATGGTGATGAAAGATAATTTTATTCATGCACTTTGAATTATATATTTTTTCTATGCTTCTGTAATTTATTTGCAGGTCCGCACATCTTGCAGGAAGCAGAGGGTTTTGACTCTACGGGAACATCTTCAAACATAGGATCTCAGGGTACGTTCCTAATTTCAACTTGGATAATTATAGTGTTTGGCATTATTGATTGATTGTTATTTTTTGATTTATTTATTCCACTTTTTTAAGGCTTTCAAACCTTGCCTTAGCGAACATCTCCCGCCTACATTTTCCTAAATTCTAGAAGAGATTTATTGGGATCACATATTTGAGTCATGAATCTACAAAATGTGAGTGTTCCAAGGATTTTTGAAGGAATTAAATATATGTATACATTTAGAAAAATATTTTAAACAATAAAATATCCTTGACCCCATAAAAAAATATATTACCATATTTAGAAAAAAATAAGACTAAAAGTACAACATAAAAAAAATAGAATATTAAATTGCAACATTAAAAAAAACATTATAAAAAAACTTTTTCCCAAGACTTTCACATGGATTTCAAACAACCAATTCGTTATTCATTGCATAGATATGTTGTCAACCCATCTAATTAGATGATAAAATATATGACAGGTCGATAATTTTCAGGCAAGTCAACTAAAAAACCCACGACCTCATAAAAAATTATATTACCATATTTCCATAAAAATAAAAATAAAACTAAAAAAAAAACATGAAAAAACATACAACAACATAAAAAAACATGGAATATTAAATTGCAACATTAAAAAAATACTATAGGAAAAAAAATCCAAGGAGTTTGATATGGATTTCAACCACCCAATTTGTTATTTAGTGCATTGATATGCTTTCAAACCACCTAGTTATATTATAAAATATATGAAGGGTGGATAATTTTTAGACAGATCAAATAAAAAAATGACAACATGATAAAAATCTATGTTACCATATTATAAAAAAAAAAACTGAAACTACAACATAAAAAACATAACAAAAAAAAGTAGAATATTAAACTACGACATTAAAAATAAAAATTATAGAAAACATTTTTCCCATGCTTTCAACCCACATAATCAGTGTTGAAACTTAATATATGGGATTAAGAAAATCCATGTAAATATTCTAAATAGAGAAATGAATGAATTTGAAAGATGAATCCCAAGAGTCTCCCTCTCCTTGTATATATTCATGTTTTCTCTTAATGCAAAAAGAATTAATTTGTGGAGTTACTCTCCTGGCCTAACATGGTATCAGAGCCAAACCCATTTTTAGTTTCCATCTTCTCTTGTAACTCATATTTTTTCCATTATCCCTTTCCATATTTTGTCCTTTGTCTCTATTGCTAGTGTGAATTCTAACTGCAAGTGTACGAAAAAAACTCACTTTAGTTGTGCATAAAAAACAACCCTAACATCAAATGTGGCTGTAAATTTCCTTAGATCTATAGTAGGTGATCAAAATAAATGCTACAAAAATGCAGATCTATGTAGTTAAAGACATTAAACAGAAAAAATAAAGAAGAGTTTCTCCATACATCCAATAGACCAGACAAGAATTTATAAAGAATTTTGTGTATTATGGCACCTTGGAAGGGAACATGGAAAGATGTTACGAGTCCCCCTAAATGGGATGGGTCCTTGTATGTCCTGAGTTCTTCAGATCCAAGATCTCTCTCTTAATGGTGCAGAAAAATCAGACAAAATAGAACTCAAAGGGAGCTCACAAGAAAAAGTAGAAAAAATATGACAATGATGGAGGATCAAATTCAAAGCAAAAGTATAGATAAAAAAGTGATCAAAAAGGTAGTGAATGAATGAAAAACACTTCTATTTATAACAAAATATTGAGTTACTCTAGATATTGGTTCATAGTTAAAATATTATTAACAAAGTCTAGATCCAACTTACTTGGAATATTTTATTATTTTTAGTGGAGGGAAAAGGAATTTAGAATTGGTTAAATCCTTTTATTTAGAAATAATAAATAAATAAATGATTTATATATTATTTCAATGATGATGTTAAGGTATAATTAAATAAACAATGGTTTCTTTAATTATTTAAAAATGATTTAGTCAAATTCAACAAGGAATATTATTAAATAATTATTCCTAGAGAATAATAACATAAACAATAATTTATCTAATTAATTCTTATGTTTTGGGTTAAATATAACCATGAATATTAATTAAACAATGTTTTATTTAACTATCCCTAGAGGAAAATCAAACAAATAAGGATTTATTTAATTATTCCTCATGGGGTTTCCTGTTTAGACCGAAAATGATTTAATAAAGTATGGGTTATTAAATTATTTCTCATAGTGAAAGCAATTTCACTATGGTAAATTTGGTCTTACATGGTGTAATTTAGTTCATCTAATAGTAATAGGTTAGATGACAAAAAATTGGTGTAACAAATTGCCCCCCAACGTGCGAGCGTTAGGAGCTAATCGTATGGCCGAAGTACATTGTAAGAACACAATCACTAGATATCGAAGGGGAGTGAGAGAGAGAAAAATATAAGACAGACTGAAGCGAGAGAGGAGAAGACCCTAAGGAGCCAAGACTTATAGGTGTGACATGTCTCTTTTATGAGTGGGTACCTATTCTCAATGAGGCGGGGGAGGTATACCTATGCCCACCGATATGAAAAAGTACAAAGAATAATGGTGCACCCAACAAACATGGAATTGATCTATGTAGTACGTGTTGGCATAAACATGGGCCAGATAAAAAACATAATGGATCCTACATACATAATGTGCCAGGGACAACAGCTAGGACTTATAAAATAATATATGAGTACACGAGATATAATAATAACCAAAGAGGCCCTGTAAAACAGGAAAGGGCTCTGAAAATCTAAATGATACATGAAAACTAAAGGTTCTACAAGTGGCTAAGACCAGAACCATCAACTATGTGGAGCTACATCCATGGTTGTAGGAAAGAGGTCATCCGAGTATGTGGGGGGCTACCTAAAGGATAATAAGCTCCATCATTAGACATATTTGGAGGGGTTAATAAACACCTTTTTTCCTTCTTAGATCTCTTTTTCTTGCATTTTTATTATTATTTGGTTTTATGATCCTAGTATGGGTGGTGATTAAGGCCAACATACTTTGAGTGCCTAATATGAGGTTGAGTGATGAAAATCATGAATTATTAAGCATTTTTATAAGGATTTTATCATAAAGACTTAGATTTACATGGACTCAATCACCCCAAAGATTCTCTCCAGCAATTCGAGTGCAGAGACAGACAAGAAACTCCAAGAGGAGTGCACTCAATATTTTTTTACTTGGAGTTAAGTGGATTCAATCACCCCAAATATTCTCTCCAGCAATTTGAGTTCCAGAGGAAGCCAAGAAACTCAAAGAGGAGAGCACTCAATCTATGTTTCTGGGAGTCAAGTGGACTCAATCACCATTTTCAAGGGAGCTGGTTGTAGCTGCCCTGTAGAATAAATAGAGCAGAGCTAGAGCTAGGACGAAGTTCGTTAGTCAGAGGGTCGATTCCACTCAGAACTATGGTTGCAAGCTATTGAGATTTTTATTTTACTCAGTAATAAAAATTTCAGAGATGTATGAGGTTAATATTTTTATGAAATGGGCAGGCTAATTTCCTTTTATTGATTTAGGCTTCAATGAGCGAGGCTCGTGGGTTAGGGACCATTCCATGTGCCTCAACTTTTCTATTGTTTTCATTCTTTCCTTTCTGTCATTTAGCTAGTTTTTCTTCTACTATATAGTTAGATATGCTTCTGATAGTTTCATTGCTACTTAGTCTTTGCTTTCAGTTTTTTGTTGTAGTTTTTGATTTTCTTGTGAGTAGTGGAATAGAGGATAAAACTCTAAAAGCTGTGGATATAGACTTCCATTCTCATCTCTTTCAATAGAGCTCGAGGAGGGTAAACCTTCCCACAGACCAAAAGCATCAATTTTTATTCACTATTTCCATCTCTATGTTGCACCTCTAAACCTTGCTTTTATGCCTCCATTCCCTTCTTTTTTTCACTTATTTTAACTGATGCACCCACCATTTTTCCCTAACAACACTTAAACCCTTCAACCACCTTATTCATTTATTTAATGCCAAAACGCTAGAAAAACCATCAAAGTAGACCTCCATCTTTCCTCCTAGAAATCCCTGCTACCGTACTTTGCTCATCGCAGATCACAATTTTCATTCGGTTCCTTCTAACACTTACCACTCCCATCTTCTGATTGTGATATTGTGATTGCGCTCCACCTCCGGTCCCACTTCCACATCACCCATCACAATCGCATGACGTATCATTTTCCTCTTCCCTTAAAGAATTATCATTCATAGTTGCCTTACCCTTTCTAATGCAAAACACTTGAAAACCATTGGAATTTGACCTTACGCCCTTATGCCTCAAACTTATTGCTATCATACATCGAAAATATAAAATCACAATGTTTAGTTCCTTCCGTTTACACTTACTGCTCCCATCTGTTGATTACGATATGGCAATTGCACTTCGCCGCCGGTCCCACCGCCACATCACCCATCGCAATCACACTTCACACATTTTCCTTTTTTTCTTCTTTTAGATTTACCACTTCCAAACGCCGATAGCAAAATTTCGATCACACTACGTCATCGGTCCCATAGCCACGTCACTCAGCGCATTTCACACATCTTAACTCTTTCCTATTCACATTTTTCATTTCGTTCGTTACAGCTGTTAACCCGTCGCATTTTTCACTTCGCGACTTTTGCTCCATCGCATCTCCGCCATCGCACTTTTCGAATTATTCCATTCCAAAGCCATTTTTGTGCTATAATAAAATTCAAAACCCCTCTTTCCACTTCTAAGCCCCATTTCATGTGTTAAGCCCTCCATCAGCACCTTTTACCTGTCTTCTTCTCCAAACTACAAATCAACATTTTCTCAATCAGAATTAAGTTATGGATAGTTTAGTTGCATGGATAGAATCATGGTAGATAGAGTATAAGATAAGTAGGGTGTGTTTAGCCGATTGGTCAAGTTAAGTGTGATTTAAATTAATTTCCTTTCAGCAAATTAATTTAGTTTCATTTCAGTCATTTCCTTTTCTACAAATTAAATTAGTTTCATTCTTGTCATTTCTTTTCAGTAATTTATTTTAGTTTCATTTCTGTCATTTCCTTCCAGCAATTTACTTTCCAGTTCTTATCATAGTTAAAAAATATCACCCTTTCGTAAAGCAGAAGAGGATGACATGGACAGAATGCATCTGCTATGTATATAGCAATGTCATCTCCAAGTTTTTACGAACCTCGGCTTGATAAAGTAAATTAGGGAAACCCCTGCGATTTTTAGCACTCTTGCTGAAATGTCAGGGCTCACCAAAGGGCCACCCCTCATGAGATATAAAACATCTCACACATAGCTGGGAATCACTGGTACAATATTCTTAATCACCGAACCATCAATTATATGGATCTCGATCATGCCATAAGGAGCTAGAACTGAGAAAATACCGAGTCAAAGGGAAATAAGGGGTCCCTTTTCCCGATCTAAGACACCTAACAAGAATGGAAGCTAGAACCAAGGTACACCACCCTCTAGACCTGTATTTTGGAATGAATAATCTTATTTTGACAAAAGGAGGTCCGTCATAGGTGAGGAAATGAGGAGTCCTCAACTAAGGCATTAGGGATAATAGTAGAGTGAATGATAGGTTAACACCAGGGATGACGGTGGAATGGGGGATATTGAGTAATGGGCTGACGACTTCCCTTGTTAGAGCATAAAGGGCATGGATGACCTGGAAAATATTGACTCGACTCTGGAGGGGATAGGGGACAGTATGACTGGTGGCCAAAATGTGCGACATGAGGGAGGTACAAAGTAATGAAGGATGGAAGACTCTGACGGGAGACAAAAGGAACTAGGGACGGACTCCGTGGATGCAATGATGACTCAACTCGGATGATCTAAACAAGGGCGACTTGATGATGCTACCATAGAGAATAGGCCCTATGGGGAGCATGAAAACATGACTAAAAAGATGGTTACTCATGATGAAAGTTGACACGAGCATCTAAAATTATGAAGGAAAAGTGGTGCCCCAAGTACAAGTGTCACAAGTGAATAAATTTGATTTTGAGAAGCGGTGAAGTGACCCTTCTTGGAAGAAAGGCTTCCAGGTGAAGTGTCAAATCACCAAAACTGAAAGGATCCCCATTTGAGTGCTCAGTGAGAGCTTTCCAACATTGTTAATGGCTCATCAAGCCGAGCTATATTTTGGTCGCAATTGGCGAAAAAAAAATTGGGGCTTTTCCTTTAATAAGGAAATTTCCCTCCAATTTGATTCATTTGCAAGTGTAGTTGTGGTGAATATGGAGAGGAGGAAAAGTCTCTAAATCTTGAGGTGATCGTAGCAGAAAAACCATGCATTGGAATCATGATTTGGGACTTTTAGGTATGCATAATTACTTATCTAAGGATGGCCTTAATGCTTCTTGGAAGGATGGTCTTGGTGAAGAAACAAGGTAAGAAATAAACTCGAGAATGAACTACTAGAGAAGGTGTAGGATCATCCCCACCCACCAAGTCAAACATGTTGACCAAGTGGTAAACATGGTATCAAAAAAAGTAGAATATTTGAAGATAGGGTATCAAACATCTACGATATATGGCTCGCGGGAGAGGCCGGTATGTCCAACTATCCAAGGAATGGGAGGACAATCGACCATACCTAGATTGATGGGTTGTAGGCCGATACTTATTGTAATCATATGAGAATATGGCCAGGGGTTCCATCATGCCCCCAAGCATGAAATACTTCCCCCAAGCATATGTGATGGAGGGACTGATCTGGTATGCAGAGGTGGGAATGATCCTCCTAGATAGAGGAGTTTATGGAGCACCATATATGGTGTCACTATACCAAAGAGTGTATTTGGAGATAATGAACTAGTGCTCACTCAAAAAATATAGAGGTTGGTTAAAAAAAATGTATAAGGGACTGGGTTGTTGATGTAATATGAAGGAATGATGAGGGGGATCATCCATAGAGTGATTTGAAGTGATATGGGACTCTAGAGGTTCTTCTAAATGGGGAATAATAATGGTACTAGAGTCAACACCACGAGATGCACTAGGAGGGTTGTGGATAATTGTTTCTCCTAGACTCTCAAATATGGGTGCCCCCTTACCCAAACATTGGTTGTCAATGTAATGCACACAAGGTGTATGTGGTTCAAATGCATGGGTTTGATGTAAGGGGGGATTGATAAAGTCAGGGATGGTGATTGCTTCCATAATGTTGTCATCACAGTAGAAGATGGGGTGACTGGGAGAAGGATGACCACATGACACGACAAAGCTACCTAAATCATCATTATGAGAAGTGAGGTTCACATGTGCATCGTCATGGAGGGTGACAGAAGAACAAGTCACTACTACATTTGGCGGAAATTCCGACACCTGTTTCCGACGCTTTTGACCAAATGTCGGAAATTTTCCCAAATTTTTTCCATCCCGCCCGAAACTGTCGCTATACCGACGTCTATAGAAAGGTGTCGCAATACCGACACTTAAACTAGTGTCGCAATTACGACGTTTAAAGGAAGACGTCGCAATTGAGACACCATGGCCCAAAGCGTCGCTATTGAGACGACTCTAAACGTCGCAACTGCGACACAATATCTAGGTGTCGCCATTGCGACGTTTGGAGGCACCGTCCTAATAATATTTTTCTGCTGCCGCCAGATAATGATAGGTTATTTTCGTTGAGACAAAAAATACCAAACTTATATGGGCCCCTGACAAGAAAATTCTCGAAACTTATATGCACCACATAAATGCTTTCAGATTTGTTTAACAGGTCACACGACAATCCCACAGATTCGTTTCCTGCTCTTGCATCAAAGATTTGCCCCCGCATTCGCGCCGCCTTGGCGTAACAGCATTTGCTCCCATTCGCCCTCGCCGTTCGCCTCGCCTTCTGCATCGCATTCGCCTCGCCTCTTGAAAAATGGTAAGTTCTTACTGCATGCCCTTCCTCCTATAGTAGGGTTGACTCTATTTGGGTTTTTTTGGTCAATTCCATTGGATTGTGTTAGGCCGTAGGGTTCTCTCTAGATGTCAAGAATCAAGATTCAATACCCTCTATTATCTTCATCACCCAATACAAGATTTAAATTTTTCCCAAAGAAACGCTTATTAATTTGGCAGCCATTATTTCTCCTTGCTTTAAAAACCCTACATTTAAATGAAAACAAGCATTGCATTTCAACTACAAAATCTATTAGTGTTCAAATGTACATGTGTGCTACATTAACGTCTGATATCACGCGCGCATTCGCCCTCCGCTCTTGCAGAACACCATTCGCCCTCAACATTCGCCCTCAGCTCTTGCAGAACAGCATTCGCCTTCAGCATTCACCCGAGTTTCAGAACAAAGATTTCCGCCCGAGTTTTGCAGAACAAAGATTTCCGCCCGGATTCGCTCTCGCCTTCTTTCTTGGGACAGTATTCGCTCCCGCATTGCTTTCTCGCCGGGTGCAGACGAGGCTTTGCCCTCGCGCACGCCGCCGCTTCTCGCTTCGCCTTCGCAGCATCAACATTCGCTCTCGCGTCGTTTCGCTCGCCTCAGAACAACATTCTCGCCTTGCAAATGGTGTTCTATCAAGAGTTGCCCTACATAAAAATTCGAAACTTATATGCGCGCTACATAAAAATGTTTCGTATTTGTCGCAATAACTACGTTTGATATTGCGTGCGCATTCGCTCTCTGCTCTTGCAAAACAGCATTTTCCCTTAGCATTCGCGCTCAGCTCTTGCAGAACAGCATTTGCCCTCAGCATTCGCCCTCAGCGTTCGCCCTCAGCTCTTGCAGAACAGCATTCGCCCTCAGCTCTTGCAAAATGGTAAGTTCTTACTGCAGGCCCTTCCTCCTATAGTAGGGTTGACTCTATTTGGGTTTTTTGGTCAATTCCATTGGATTGTGTTAGGCTGTAGGGTTCTCTGTAGATGTCAAGAGTCAAGATTCAATACCCTCTATTATCTTCATCACCCAATACAAGATTTAAATTTTTCCCAAAGAAATGCTTATTAATTTGGCAGCCATTATTTCTCCCTGCTTTAAAAACCCTACATTTAAATGAAAGCAAGCATTGCATTTCAACTACAAAAATCTATTAGTGTTCAAATGTACATGTGTACTGATTAACGTACGATATCACGCGCGCATTCGCCTCGCTCTTGCGAGAACACCATTCGCCCTCGACATTCGCCCTCGGCTCTTGCCCGAACGACGTCGCCATTGCGCACCGGCTCTTGCGGAGCAGCATTCACCCTCAACGTCGCCACGAGCT